>CM072681.1:15752168-15804435 GCA_036884735.1 Huso huso | reverse complement strand
GACATGATTGAATTTCTTCTAGCACAGAATTTAATGTTTGGTAATGCAATAACACTGACACACTCATTTTCCCAGTGCTGTGTAATGTTTGATCATCCTGCAGTATATAAATCTTAAAAGAGTGGTGTTTTGGATTTTTTTTTTAATATTTGAAGACAACAATAGGATAGCGAGTTGTGTGCAGAACAGACTTGATGCTACATTAAACCCAACGATGAACTGCGAGTTGAATATTATTCTGATGCTTATTTTTTTAAATAGGTTGAATCCTAAATAACATTGAAGGTTTAAAATTATTATTATTGTCATTTGTAATCGTGTATCTTGCTCAATCTCATTGGGTGCGTGTGTATTTGGAGGCATTTTGAAGCTGTAATTGATTACGGTGCGTTCTTGTTTAGTAACAAATTCAAGTTTGACTGAATTATGTAAGCAGATATTTTCATGAGATCTTTTTGTTTTTGATGAAGTGAACAGTTGAAGCTGTGCTGCATTTTTAAGCACTGTGTGCTTACAATAAGAATGGAATGACTGCTGTTGTAGTTGTCTTTTTATTATTTGCTGTTTGAGCCCGGAGAGAGCCGGTCTTGTGATCTGTAGTGGGTGGGGATGGGGTTAAAACCCCTTCCTATAACTCTCATGGGAATGTGGCTGGAGCCTTCATAAGGTAATTTATTAATAGGTAATTAAGGCTCCAGCCACGAAATATAAAATACCTACTCTTGGCTCAGAGGGGGTTGGATGTTCAGAGGAGGAACGAGGGTGAGAGGAGCGAGAGAGAATTAAAAAAACAAACATATACAGGATCAGTGAAGGCATTTGCCCGGCCTGACCTGTGTTGGCAGAAGCACCCTACCTGCTTCTGGCCTGACGTCATCACACACGCCATCCTGTCACAGTAGGTGATTGATTTATTTTTATTTCCCGAATAAGCAGTGTGAGCTGGTGAAAGTGGCAAGTGCTATTTTACTTTCATTAGTTACACTGTCATCTCGCTTCATTCTCCCATCATCTCCCTTTCTCCACCCACAGCTGGCTCAGTCTCATTTTGAGGGTGCATCTTCATTGATAAACTTTCCGCCTGCCTTGTTTTATGCTACAGGCAGGCAGCTGTAAGGAGTGAAACCACTGGGACTAAAATATAGCAGCAGCATTACTGCGGCACTTCATGACTGTCACTACATTCTTATCAACGCTGATTTTTTTGCCATAAAATGTCTGCTGTAAATAAAGTAATTTTTGTAGTAGAGGGGGAAAAAGAAGAAAGAGACGAGTCTCCTGCTAAAAATAACACATCTGCAATAATTGTAATCTTGATGGCATGCAGAAAATACCTTAACAGATGTGGCAAAGAATTAACAAAGTTAAGTGAAGCAACATAAGTTGAGGTTTTTTGTGCATTTTCATATTAACATTAAACTGCATGAATTTCACTTTGCATGTCCTGCTTAAAGGGTACATAGGGACCTTTTTACTTTTTACATTTTGACCACTTTTTTAAACTTTTAAATTGCATTCCCTGCCTCAAGATAGCTTCCCATGTACTCACATGGACCTCTCAGAACTACATTTCCCATCATCCTCCTGCTCACATATGTAACTGAGATGGATTTACCAGTGAGCAGGAGGATGATGGGAAATGTAGTTCTGAGAGGTCCATGCGGATACATACACACACCTTACGTAAACAGTTGTAACAACACATGGGAACATGAAACACAATAAAATTAAAAAAGGTCCTTATGTACCCTTTAACATCAGTACCAGTTTTCTGTTATGAACCCCTGATTATTAATATTATTATGGTTCTTGTGTTTAGACACTAAGCAGCTTTTGTTTAAAGAGTGCAAACGTGTTTTGCAATGGTGTATTTGCAAGTAACATTAATATCTCAAATCTGTCATATTTCAATTTTGACAAATGAAAAATGTTGGATTAACTGGGTCAAAGTGAACTAGACTAGTATTCACATACAGTTAAACATCGCAAATCTGAGCATCAATAAATTGGGCGGCAGTGTGGAGTAGTGGTTAGGGGCTCTGGACTCTTGTCCGGAGGGTCGTGGGTTCAATCCCCAGTTGGGGACACTGCTGCTGTACCCTTGAGCAAGGTACTTTACCTAGATTGCTCCAGTAAAAAACCCAACTGTATAAATGGGTAATTGTATGTAAAAATAATGTGATATCTTGTAACAATTGTAAGTCGCCCTGGATAAGGGTGTCTGCTAAGAAATAAATAATAATATTAATAATTTCCCAGCATGGTACTGGCACTGCAGAACACTGCCTGCCGATCTGAATCAAAGCATTCTGCAAAACACGCCCGCTGCAGGCAGAACTAACTTTGTTGCTGGTATTTAATAAATTGTTCCTGTTTTTGAAGATGCTGCTCCTCTAGGCGTTTGGATTGCGATGTTTTACTGTGTTCTATAGTTTAATGTGTATCTTTTTGTAAATAACCCCAACATTTCATTTCAACCTTGTGGGATAAGCCATTACAAAGAAACATTATCAAGAATAATGTCTACATATAAGCGTGTTACTGAGTTCTGAAAATGTGCTCACATTGATTTCATTTCCTGCAAAGGGTGAAAGCGCTGTTGTAATATTTCTGTAAGTTTCAGTAGTTGGACATGTACAAAAGTAGCTGACAGCAGTTACATGGACATTAAAATCGTGATATAATAATACATTGTATTGCTAGGGAACTTACAAATAAATGACCTCCCTGCTTGAAAAATCATATTGTTGGATGTGAAAATGTTTGTTTGCATGTAAATCATTATATTATGTGAAGAAGTTTTAGGTTACTAATAATCAGTATAATAATTAATAGTAGAAGATGCTGAACTGGAAATGCTGCCAATCCCTCGGAGTAGATTTTCTATGGAAGGTTCCCAGCCTAGAATAAAGAAAAGGAGACTCTCACTCTCTAAACTAAGAGGGCTATCCTTGCCTGTTCTTGAGAAATGTTATTTAGCTGCAAGGCTATATTCGTGCAATACTGATTTTTCAAAAATGTTAATGCTGGATGTACCCACATGAAACCATTTGGAAAACAATCTATTTACTCCTAACTGGTGCCAAAAAAGAGCCTCTAGAAATCATTCATATATGAACGATGATATCATGGTGATGGTAGACGCCCATTTTAAGCCTTTTAAACAACCATTGGTTGCTTACCAAATGACTGACATCTCCAAAGGCTAGAAAGCTAGATGAGTGAGTTGTTGTTTTTTTTCTTTTTTTTCTCTGTCAGGAGATTCGGCGATCACAAGTACAAGCTTACCAGAAATCATACTAAATCATCCAAAATGTTTATAAACCCAAAGATAAATTGACAAAATATTAACTGTAGTGAAATATTTATAGGATAAACATCAGAGATGACTGTCCAATCAAAATGCATGTCAGTAAAGCCCCAGGCCATTAGAAATACCTTTTATTATGAGGTGCAGCATTTCAGTATCTTAGGTTTCGGTAGTACGCACCGTCAAACAATTTGGTGAAAATGATTCTGACACAAGCTGAAAGTCACGTTCTGTCAGTCAGACCTCAACCAGGTAGAATGTTCACCGGAGCGGAAGGGTTAAAAGCAGCAAGAGATGGTGCCTCCCTCCCGCGTCAGCGCAGGGGTGGTAGCGGTGAGCTGAGCATAATAAAATAATTGGCCATTCCAAATTAATAATAAAAATAATTGGCAACGACTAAATTTATTTAAAAAAAAAAAAAGACGTAAAGCACAGGTCTATAGTCGTTTTTTCTCTGGAAAAAGCAGAGAAAACCATTCAATGGCTGAGTGAGACCGATAGAAGCCGAGAAAAAGGGGCAGATCTGAGCAGTACACATAGCCCCGGCACCACAGAGATAACATCCAGCGCTCAAAGAATATCACTGACATTTGCAGAGCTTTTTGAGATCTTATAATAATAAAATAATGACTTGGATCGCATTATTGAGGAATTTGGTGATAAAATGAGTGATCAGGAGATGATTTATCAGTAGGCATGACTATGAAGAGGTATGTGAAAAATAAAGCAAACAAGGGGTGGGGCGGGGCTGGAGATGCAGTACTGAGTGTCCTGTTGATATGCAGAGACTTCTAAACCTGTTTTACTGTGAAAAAATACTTTTAAGCAGAGCATCTAAAATAAACTGCGTGTGTGAAAATAAATTGGACCTGACACGCCTGAGACACACTGAATAAATGGACTGCAAAGGGTTAAACACTTCTGCCTCTGTGTTCTGGCAGGGGTAATGTCTTCAGCAAGGGCTGGTCGATATGATGTTATTGGGCACACTCTGCAGTTCAGGGGGTATGCGCATGCATACGGGGCCACAGCCAGCCTAGGTCTGTGCTCAAGCGTAAACGGGGGCTCAAATGAGAAGAATCTTTGAATCTGATCAAACCTAAGCCAGTTCAGATCTGAGTTATAAGTGTAAAAACACCAATAGAGAACTGATCGTAATACTTCATTTCATTTCTGTTTTCAGGACTGCCCTATCTTGGTGAAAGCCAAGGAACAAATATGGAGTCTGTTTACATTAAACAGGAGGTGGTTCAGGAATTGGTACCTATCTGCATTAAACAGGAGATGCCTGAATGGAGCCTGCATTAAAGAGGAAGAGCCTGTCCCATTAAAGAGGAAGAACTGAACTAGAGCCTGTCCCATTGTCTGGAGCCTTAAATTGAAGAGGAAGGACTGAACTGGAGCCTGTCCACATTAAAGAGGAAGAGACTGAACTGGAGCCTGTTCACATTAAAGAAGAGACTGAACTAGAGCCTGTCCACATTAAAGAGGAAGAGACTGAACTGGAGCCTGTCCACATTAAAGAGGAAGAGACTGAACTGGAGCCTCTCTACATTGAAGAGGAGCCTATTGGCTTGTTGCTTAAGGGTTCAGAAAACATATCCCGGCCAAAGATATCACATCAATGTAGTGGATATGGGAAGAGCTTCAGTCAGTCAGGAACCCTAAAAACACACCAGCGAATTCACACTGGAGAGAAGCCATATCACTGTTTTGAATGTGGGGTGAGCTTCACTGTGTCAGGAAGCCTAAAAACACACCAGCGAATTCACACTGGAGAGAAGCCGAATCACTGTACTGAATGTGGGAAGAGCTTCGTTCAGTTAGGTGACCTAAAAAGACACCAGCGAATTCACACTGGAGAGAAGCCATATCACTGTTCTGAATGTGGGGAGAGCTTCAGACAGATTGGAAGCCTAAAAAGACACCAGCGAATTCACACTGGAGAAAGGCCTCGTCGCTGTACTGAATGTGGAAAGAGCTTCAGTGAATTGGGACACCTAAAATCACACCAGCGAATTCATACTGGAGAGAGGCCATATCACTGTTAATGAATGTGGGCAGAGCTTCAATCAGTTAGGAGTCCTAAAAAGACACCAGCGAATTCACACTGGAGAGAAGCCATATTACTGTACTGCATGCGGGAAGAGCTTCCGTCAGTCAGGAGACCTAAAAGCACATCAGCGAATTCACTCTGGAGAGAAGCTGTATCCCTGTACTGAATGTGGGGAACGCTTTAGTAGGTTTAGAGACCTTAAAAGACACCAGCAAATTCACACTGGAGAGAAGCCGTATCACAGTACTGAATGTGGTAAGAATTTCAGTCAGTTAGGAAGCCTACATATACACAAGCGAAATCACACTGGAGCCAGCCTCCCTCACAATCCCTCACCTCTCCACCCTGCTTGTTTGAATGTGTGGATAGCTGTCTGATTCTCTGATTAATGCTCTCTCTCTCTCTCTCTCTCTCTCTCTCTCTCTCTCTCTGTGTAGTGAATGAAGGGGGTCCCCAGAGTGAGAGAAGGGGAGCTTGTCAAACTGAAGGAGACAGACCCATTCTTTCAGAATGAACTGGACAGCCCTGGGATTCAGCTCCACTCCTGCCCCTGAATTGGAAATGAATCTCACTCATCATGCTGTGAGGATTTAGGACAGAGTTACAGGGTCATTCTACTTAGAAAGGACACGTTGGAAATATATGCCAAGCTTTTTCTCTGAACAATTATATGTGTGACATGAACCCAACACATTAACACTAGAACCGCCGGGTTTATGCTACTACCTAGAACCGCCAGCAGTCGTCATTTTGACGGGTACATTTTAAACAGCTTCGATATGAAAATGAAACACAAACTGTCAGACACAACTCAAAAGTTTTATTTATGAACATCATATCTAACATTTGCATAGCAGAAACATTGTATTTAAATGAAAAATAAACATAAAAGCCTTTTTTTAAATTAGCGCATATAATGCATGACGTAAAAACATGAAAAACTATAATAAAATAAACATTTCAAAAGAAGATATTGTGTAAACAGGTGTAAACTGCTATATGTACATACAAAATTGTAAAAACGAAGTAATTGTTTACAAAAATAACGTAAAAGGCTTTTTTTTTCGCATTAGCCTACTGCATAGCACGACTTCAAAAAATGAAAAACTAATAAACATTTCAAAAGAAGATATTGTGTAAACAGGTGTAAACTGCTATATGTACATACAAAATTGTGAAAACGAAGTAATTATTTACATTAGCCTACTGCATAGCACGACTTCAAAAAATGAAAAACAATAATAAAATGAAATGTGCATTCAGGGAAACACTTCAAAGTAGCCCCCATATTCGCACAATCCACACAGATGTAACACTTATCAACTTGTCATGTGCATTTACCACATACTGCTCTTTCACACTGGACACAGATATCAGAAGTTTTATTTTTATTGCATTTAGTTACCTGGCATTGTTTTCTGTTGCGTGTGTCACTTGATGTGCACTGTATCCAGGTTGAGCTGCGTTTCCCTGCTGCTTTGCAGTTTTCTGATCGAAATGTTTCTGCCAAAGCTCTGTGGCTAGCATCATAAGAGGTCTCTCCTACTGATATTTTCCCCAGTGCATTCATTGTACAAAACTAAGGAATTGACGACTGCCATGTCCAGTACATTGTAAAATACAGCAACAGAAAACCAGTGATTGCTTTCACTGAGTACTACGTTTTGCGCAGACGGTGGAAACGCTCTTCTTCTTTGTTTACTGTTGCAAACAGGCTGTTTTTTTAAATTTTTTTCCAACTGTTTTGCTAATTACAGTGAAATAATCTTTGCACAGATACGGGTAGGGGTAGGGTCCGCTGCCAACCAAAACTTGATCCCAAACATGACAGGTTTGTTTGTCCAGCAACACCGTGCTTTTGTCAGAAACAGCTGCTTGTCCATGTAATGTTTTATGTTTAGCTTGAAACAGGCAACGCTGTTTTCAATGAAGTCGTTCCAAATTTCTGATGCCAAGGCAAATCTATCTGTCGTTGCACTCAAATCAAAACGCAAAAATAAAGATTTCTCGAAAAAATTCTTGTAATAGTAATATTATAAGACAGCAGACTATATACGCTCACGTAGACAGCCAGACGGCAAGGAATTGATATGATTACAATAGAGATTTGGATAACGCATATCTAGATCCAAGAGCAATATTCTATTCAAATACATACTTTAAGCTTAGTGGAGGTACAGATAACAAATCTAGTATACATGTAAAAAAAGTACAATAGGTTATATTAACAAAAAAAATGAAACAAACCGTCAAAATTACTACTTTTGGCGGTTCTAGGTAGAAGTGCTCATAACTTTTTTATTTTTGCGATTCTAACTTTCAAACGCCATCAGGGTATTTAATACATGTATTTAGGAAAAGTCAAGAACAGACAACCATGGATCTTTAACACACACAGAGTAATTTAAATTTTAAAAGTGAAAACCGTCAAAATGACTACCGTGGCGGTTCTTGTGTTAAACAAAGCTGCCAATAACATTTATGATATTTTTAAAATGTAATTTGAGCTATAAATGGTATTACAGTTCCAATGTCAGTGAGTACAGTATACAATACAGAAGTTAATTGTTTAAAAGCACCCAAAACTAAGAATATCTTCATGGGTGTGGCAGCAATGTGTGCTTGGTCTAACTAGAATGGCCTCTAAGCTCTTGCACCAGTGCAGACACACGCTGAAGCAACCTTGTGTTTTTTGTTTTTATTTTAGGTTGTGCAAACTTTGCACTGGAGCAAAAGCTGTTTTGGTTTTGTGTGAATTTGAATGAATGAATCTGCTTTGCTGAGAGTTTAAATACTGAGAAACCCCAAGCTTGTTGTCTACTGGAGCCCTGCTTCAGTGCAATGGGATTGAAATGCAATGTGTAGATTGTTGTATATCCAATTATTGTGACAGACCACAATATTAGAGCTGTAAAAATATAATACTGTAAAACATGAAAGGTTAGCAAGCAAACAATTTTCACTAATGTTACATTTGTTACAAATCTGCAGAACCTACATGCTGCAACATTACCATCATTACTACATTCATAGTTTATACAGTTTGAATAATTAATATAAACAATCTGCAGAATGAAGTTGCCTCAGACTGTTTGACAGTAACAGAGCTGGTGCTTTTGTGGAATCACCATTAGCTGCTTATTCCTTTTGGGCAAAATATGTCCTGTTTGCTTATATTTTTATTAGTATGCTATTATTAGAGTGACGCAGGGTCTTCTGGTTTTCATTCCAATTAACATAATTGATCTAATTATTTGTTCATTTGGACATATTTCATATTTTTCAAGGTCTTTTACAGTTGATGATTTAAAAATGCACTTGATTCAAGGTACACAACCTATGAAACATTTTGAGACCTGGAGAGAAGTGTTAAATGTGTCCAATTAATAAAATCATTAGACCAATTAAGTGATTGAGAGCTCGGGTGGAACGAAACCAGAAGACACTGCGGCCCTCCAGGAGTTTGACAGCCCTGTCCTGAGGCAAGCTTTGCGATTTAGAAAGGATTTCATTGACATTGAGTTTGAGTTCCTGTACGTTTTCCAGTATCTCTGTGTATGGGAGTGGCCTAAGATATTGAGGTATTAATGTTAAATATGATATCTTCATAATTATGCACTACAAGGGCACATTATTATGTTTCCATTACCTCGGTATGTAAAAGGTTTCTCATTTTTAAACTGTCAATGATTCCTGTGATAAAGTGGAACTGAACAAACCCAAGGGAGACATTGGAAAATACAAGCTTGCCAAAGAGGGAGATGCTGCTGCAGGTTTGGCTTCATGAAATGAGAAATGAAATTCCCTCTGTATCATGGAATTCCTTTGCTAGTGTATCATGATGTAAGCCCTGGAGTGTGGGCTCAGTCTTCTCTGCTGCCTGCTTGTTCTCAGTGTGAGTTCAGCTGCATGTCCAGCGTCCTGAGCTGGGCTTTGAACCCACTGGGGACGCAGCTGAGAACAAGCCAGACCCACGACTCAGGGATAAAATAACAAGATTAGAAAGCTTATACGTAGAACTCTTTTTATTGATTTGAAAATTAGACATTTTGAAATCTAACAAATACTGTACTAGTATTATGGCTTCTGGTAGACTTTTGTGATATAATTGTGTAGTTTCTTTGATTACATGAAGGTAAATAAAAGATTTAAATTATATTCATGTGTTTTGTTTAATGGATTGGGGTGTGACTTGAAAAGCCTGAACTGTCCCAGTGTCCATGAAGTCATACTAGACATGAAAGACTCCTTTCTGAAATACACTGACAGCAGACTGTGGTTCCAAACCAAAATACAAATACACCCTGTGCACTTAGACTGATAACCCTGTTTACAGAGTCAGACAAGGACGTTCTGGGCATCACATTAAAGGGGATATATTTCTGTTTGATGGGTCTGCTTCATCTGTCTATGCCAAACCTTTTTTTCATACAATTAATACAGACCATGTTCAAGTAATCGTAGCTGACAAAATAATTCCACACATCTTCCTGCCTTGCCTTCCAGTGACTCCAGCTGTGCTGAAGAATCAGTGCAACTGAGTTCTGCTCAACTACCTCATGTTTTGTTCTGTGAATATTTTTAGATGTACAGTTTATGCTATCTGTCTGTGTAATACACTCTTATAATCTGTTTTCTACAGTGAGAATTGTTTTTATTTGTGTAGGATCATTATCTTTACAAGGTATAGCTCTGCTGTGACGATATTTCAATTAGAATGCTGGTAACCATGGTTTTGTGGTATGTTGAATATGATAAAGGTGTTTTGTTAAATGAGACGTTTCTCAATGGCATAGTCTTTTTTTGTTTTGTTTAAAGCATAAAGATTGACTTCACCCATTCCCTTCTTGAACTGAAAAATAAAGATGGTCAATTGTAAAATAAATATTAATTGTCGATTTGCAAAAAAAAAAAAAAAAAAACTAATAGTAGCAAGCCTCTGTATATGGAGTGTGTCCAAATGAAATCGACTATCAGAAAGCCTCTGTATATGGAGTGTGTCAAAATGAAATTGAATAGCAGCAAGCCTCTGTATATGGAGTGTGTCCAAATGAAATCGAATAACAGCAAGCCTCTGTATATGGAGTGTGTCAAAATGAAATTGAATAGCAGCAAGCCTCTGCATATGGAGTGTGTCAAAATGAAATCGACTATCGGCAAGCCTCTGTATATGGAGTGTGTCCAAATGAAATCGAATAGCAGCAAGCCTCTGTATATGGAGTGTGTCAAATGAAATCGAATAGCAGCAAGCCTCTGTATATGGAGTGTGTCAAAATGAAATCGAATAGCAGCAAGCCTCTGTATATAGAGTGTGTCAAAATGAAATCGAATAGCAGCAAGCCTCTGTATATAGAGTGTGTCAAAATGAAATCGAATAGCAGCAAGCCTCTGTATATAGAGTGTGTCCAAATGGCCATGTCAATGAGATTCTCTCCCTTGCTGCATTGTATGTTTTGCTTATCTCAAGATTTGTCAATTCCTGATCGGGCCACGCTCAATATGGTGTGTTATTCAAGGACCCTTCACGAATTCACTGTGTGAACCCAGGGTAAAGACTTCCCTCCTCTACTGAGCTGTAACCCTATTTTTATGAAGACATTTCTATTGAACAATAAACAGGGCAATTACTATACCTTCAGTTGTTTAACCTGTTACTAAAATAAAATGATGACACAGCCCCCCCCCCATTTGTTTCTTTTTAAAATATATTTTTCTCTTTAGATTACAGTGCACAAATAACCATGTAATTACTGTAATAATCCAAAACAGCTTCTCGAGTCGATTGTATTTCCCTTTTCATTTCGGAATATTCTTTTAAAAACTGTAGATAGGAGCATGTTATCATTTATGTTTTGTTGTCAACTAACATTTTGTTATTGTTCAACTTTGCTAAATGTGCACATCAGTACCTCTGAAAGAAATCTGTACTGTAACAGTGTCATTGCTTGCAATTGCTGTACTAGATACATGCTAGAGGCTGCGCCCCCACCAGTTTAATTCAATTGTATAATAAGTAACACTACACACAGGGTCACTTTCATTTTATTATTTAATAGCACAGAGAAGTTCTTAACAGTTTTAATACTGACAGCAGCATAGATTTGTTTGTGGAATGGAATGGTATCATTGAACTCCCGACCGTACCATAACAACAAAAGAGAGAGGGGAAAATGAAAATAGTATTTCATAAATTAACAAATTATTATTAGTTTCCCCAGTGTTGAAGGCACAAACAAATAAAAAAATATTATCACTGATTACCAGTTTTAATCCAGACAGAAACGCAGATGTGACCCGTGTGTGCTGAACTATATATTCCATGTCTCCCTATTCAGTGCAATGGAACAGTCGCAAGTCCCTGCCTAGCAACAACGTCAGGCAGCAGTGACGTCAGACCGTTATCTTTGGGGTTCAGTTTCTGTAAAACTAGGATCCCCAAAAAATATTAATACCCCGCTGCACATCTACACCCCTGGGACTATGTGTATGCCAAGTGTGGTTCCTTAATTTGCTATACTTTTTGAGATACAGGTATATTAAAAAAATGCTGCTTTTTGCCACTCTGTATCTCAAAAAGTATTCAGCCAAATGCTACCCCATTCACATGGTTTGATGAGCCTGCCAATCCGACCACACATAAAAATGCATATTGGTGGGATGTTACCTCCCTTTTGAGCTGCTTGTAAAACCGACTGTAAACAGGACTTTCATTCAAACCTTAACCATGTCTGCGCGACCGCAGTGGCCTATTCATGTCGTCATGCCGGCCCTTATTCATGATGTTATTCATGTAGTATTCATTACCCCTATTAATGAAATTGATACCCCCCATAATAATAACCATATTCAGGTTCATACACAATTCATAAAGGTTGCAGGTAGTCATAGCTTACTTATACTACTGATTAAAATGCAAGCACAGCTGCTTTGGCACACACTCATTCTCACATTTATGCTAAAGCATGATTAAACACCCTTAGGCTGGCACATAGACAGGATTCCTTTCAAAAAATATCACTGGAGCATCACACTCAGTTTTGATTGGTATAAAGCAGTGGCCCTCACTTCCAATTAGGTCCTGAATGATTTATAAGAAGGTTGATTCATTAATCTACAATCTGGTTGAAGCAAAGACCTGGACTGGAAGGACCGAAAACAAGGACCATTGTAACACTGCCTGGAATATTGATTTCTATCAGCTTCATCTGCATTTTCAAAACTGGCATTTATGTCTTTTCACTTAACCACAGAAAGCAAATGTATTGCCACATTTTGTACAGTGATACAGCTTCTTTCCACTGTGAATTTGCTGGTGTGTTTTTAGGTTTCCTGACAGACTGAAACTCTTCCCACATTTAGTGCAGTGATACGGCTTCTCTCCAGTGTGAATTTGCTGGTGTTGTTTTAGGCTTCCTAACTGAATGAAGCGCTTCCCACCATCAGTGCAGTGATACAGCTTCTCTCCAGTGTGAATTCACCTGTGTTTTTTAAGCTTCCTTACCGACTGAAGCTCTTCCCACAGTCAAAGCAGTGATGTGGCTTCTCTCCAGTGTGAGTTTGCTGGTGTGATTTTAGGTGTCCTAACTGACTGAAGCTCTTCCCACAGTCAGAGCAGTGATGCGGCCTCTCTCCAGCGTGAATTCTCTGGTGTCTTTTTAGGTTTCCTGACAGACTGAAAAACATTTAACACCACTTTTTCCACTGTGAATTCGCTGGTGTCTTTTTCCACTGTGAATTCACATTCAGAACAGTGGTCTTTTCCAGTGTGCTTCCTGGTGTTGACATAACTGAAGCTCTTCCACATTCAGAACAGTGGTATGGCTTCTCTCCAGTGTGAGTTCGCTGGTGTGATTTTAGGTGTCCTGGTGTCTTCCCACAGTTTGATGCAGCTTCTCTCTAACTGACTGAAGTTCTTCCCACATTCAGTACATTGATGTGATATCTTTGGCAGGGATATGTTTTCTGAATCCTTAAACAGCAAGTCAATAGACTCCTCTTCTTCAAGTCTTTTCTTTAATGTGGACATGAAAGACTCTCTTCTTTAATGTGGACAGGCTCCAGTTCAGTCTTTTCTTTAATGTGGACATGATCTTTAAGTTCAGGTCCAGTTCTTCTTCTTTAATGTGGACAGGCTCCAGTTCATTGTCTTCTTCTTTAATGTGGACAGGCTCCAGTTCAGTCTCTTCTTTAATGTGGACAGGCTCCAGTTCCAGTTCAGTCTCTTCTTTAATGTGGACAGGCTCCAGTTCAGTGGACAGGCTCAGTTCAGTCTCTTCTTTAATGTGGACAGGCTCCAGTTCAGTCCAGTTCAGTTCTTCTTTAATATGGACAGGCTCCAGTTGGACAGGCTCCAGTTCATCTCCTGTTTAATGCAGTTCAGGTGCCAGTTCCAGAACCTCCTCCTGTTTAATGTAAACAGATTCCATCTTTGTTCCTTCACTTTCACCAAGATAAGGCAGTCCTGAAAACAGAAAACGTTAGGTTACTATCATAACCCTGTTTCTCTCAAATAGAAATGTAACCATTACCTCATGGGAATTTATCCTTAAAGACACTGTAACCTGAATAGATCTAACAAAGACTGCTCATCAAAGCCTGTGATGCAGCCATGCCCGTCCCGAGGGCATAAATAGACTGCATGCACACATCTCAATATCATTTTTCCTTCAAGACTGCTGCAATCATAGATGCAGTGACCTTGAAGGTTAATGGTTACATTTCTATTCAGGGAACCAGGGTTATGATAATAACCTAACATTCCCTATCAAGTATGAAATGTAACCATTACCTAATGGGTAGACATACCAAAGTTGTTACAAGGCAATTAATGCAGACAACTGGAATGCCACAAGCTCGACCCAGGCCGCCTTGCGCGCTACCATTAGGAACCCTCAGCACAAGTAGCTGGAGCTAAAAGATTTGAGGGAGAACTCACCTCTATGTTTTTGCTGTAAGGGTCGAGCTCGAGGCCGCCCTTAACACTCTTGTTCCAAACCCAGGGATTTGTGGATCCACGACATTCAGCCGATAAGCGCAGGCGTGCAGGATGTGCCCACTTGGAAAGTCCCTCCAGACAATGCCGAGACACTGTCAGCAGGCGGACATGGTTCAATGTGGGCTGAAAAACCCTGTTTTTGAACCAGGCTTGGAGAAGGCGCATGTGGAAAAGACTCAAAGGAAAGGACTGGGAAGCTACTGCCATAAAGCCCATAAGCCTCTGGAATGTCACTACTGTCAGAGACAGAAGCTCTGCTGACAGAGACGGGTGAGCCACTGGCACTGGGTGATCCAAAGAGGGTAACTCTGGATCGCCCATCTCCTCAGAGGCGGCAATGGAAAGCAGATTGTCTAGTTGCGAGCCTGTGCTTGGTGCCCCTTGTTGCTCCAAGAGAACAGAGGGGGCTGGTGGAGCAGTGTGTTCACGCAACAGCTGAGCCAGTACTGTGCCTTGCTGGGAAACAGCTTCCCAGAGCTTGTCCAGATTTTCAGAGTCCACTGATCTATGAGACCGGTGACCTTTTCTCCTCTTTTTAGAAACATGAGGAGGGGAGGAAAGGCAGAGGATGATGAGGAAGACCATGCCACTCGTTCAACTCTCCTGCTCTCCCATGGCACAGCGCCCTCAGACGAGGATGTAGCCAACCCCTTAAGGGATGATGCTGGGGAGCCCTGTCAAAGTGGTAAAGCCGTGGACCACTTCACGGAGCTGCGAGACACCCGTTTATCTAGCGTATGCCGAGAGAAGGACGTGCAGAACTCACAGAATCCGCGGCCTGCGAGTGGCCCTTTGCATGCTCCGGTCCCAAACAGGAAGAGCAACTGTCGTGCTTATCCTCTACTGAGAGATTGGCCTTGCAAATGTCACAAGGGTAAAACCCTGGCATGCAGCAAGCAGTAAACTCTGTGACAACTGCTGCTTCAATCTGCTCAAGCCGGCGCTTACCTATCTCTCTCTCTACTAATATATATTAGTACTTTGTAGCACTTGCCGCTAGAAGCTGCAGTCAAACAGCACATGTAGCAAAGTACTGTATTTAAAAAATATATAAAACAGCACAAGTCGAAACTGAAAGCGTCCGCTGGTCTTGGACCAGAGATGGTGTCACTGTTGTGTATCACAATACCCCCTTTTTAACCGAGTCTGAATGGTGGTGATGAACCGAGGTGGAACAGAGCAGACAGTAAAATGAACCAAAATGAACCGATCGGCTCCCAGCCGCACAGTGACTGTAAAGTACCTTGCAAGGCACAGTTCAGTGAGTGTTCTACTCGGTGGTGGTACGCTCTATATAGTACCGTTCGGTGGTGGTTCAACACTCGGTGGTTTTAAACTCGGTCCAGTACCTTAGGTACGGTCCGGTTCAGTGGTACACTTCGTACAATTCGGGTACCCCAGTGCAGTAACCTCGTTCACTGTTTTGTACATATACTGTGTCAGGAACGGAGCAGGTCTGTGACCCACAGTTACTGCAGAAGCAGTATATAAGGCTGCCCACCTATATAGCTTTTGTCAAACCAACACAGCCCTAAGACTGGGGAAAGCCGGCTGTCAGAGCCCAAGGCAGCACGAAACACTGCGGGAAAGATTGCAAGCAATCAGACCCGACGCAGAGCTAGCCTAGCGACTGCGTAGTGAATCAGAGTGATAACCTTGTTCATTGTACAGATTTGTACCGGTGGGAATGGAGTAGGCCTGGACCTACAGTTACAATTAAGCAGACTATAGGGGTGCCAACCTATAGCGCTTCTGGCAAACCGACACAGTCGTAAGACTGGGGAAAGCCAGCTGTCAGAGCCGTGACAGCCTTCGAAATGGCACTGCATGCAGAGACCAGGGTGGCAACGAAACACTACGGGAGGGGCTGCGGACAGCAGGACCCGAAGCAGAGCTGAGCCCAGCAACTGCTAGTGAATCAGAATGGTATCCTCGTTCGATGTACAGTACACCGGTGGGAACGGGAGCAGGTCTGGACCCACAGTTACCACGGGAGCGATCTATAGGGATGCCTACCTGCAGAGCTCTTGGTTAATCCAACAGTCCGAAAACTGAGGAAACCTACTATCAGAGCTCTAATAGTCTATACAATAATACTGCAAGCAGAACTAATGCGGCAACAAGACACCGAGGGAGAAAACTGCAAGCAGAATTAATCAACGAGACACTGAGGGAGAAAACTGCAAGCAGAACTAATGTGTGCAACGAGACACTGAGGGAGAAACTGCAAGCAGAACTAATGTGTGCAACGAGACACTGAGGGAGAAACTGCAAGCAGAACTAATGTGCCAACGAGACACAGTGGGAGAAAACTGGAAACAGTTTTAACCTGAAGCGCGTGTCACGGTCCAACAGGTGCGCTGGAATTTCTGTGAAAAGAAATAGAAAAATACACACCGAAAAACTTTTTTTTCTCACACAAAACAGTGAACACTCGATTACTGTTAATTATGTATAAATTCCCTAACAAAATAACATTTTTATTTTCAACGAAGCTAGCAGCCTGAGAGAGAACACAAGTACCCGACTTAAGGTTACTCGATCCCGGGGAAGGGGCGACGGAGCCGCCCGCTTCACATGGAGCACAAGGCCCCTGAGGGACTAACGAAAACCACGGCTGAATGCACAGTACGTGTAACTAGCAATGACTATAATCACGTAAACATCATCTAATTATAATCACATTAACAGTGTAATTACACAAGCAAATAAGCAGATAACAGTACATTCAACACTTATCTCTCTCGATCAGGTCGGATGAAAGGAAAAATGATATTGAGATCTGTGCATGCAGCCTATTTATGCCCTCGGGACGGGCATGACTGAATCTATTCAGGTTACTGGGTCTATTCAGGTTACTGGGTTACTGGGTCTTTAAGGATAAATACCCATGAGGTAATGGTCATATTTTGTACTTGATAGGCAATTAAGTATTGCTGTCTGTTCTCTATGTCACCTTCAGTCTCAAGAAAGCATTTCCTTTAGTTGTTTTTATACTTTCAATCAAACAACCACAAAGACCAATGATGAGGATAAATACTTTGTAACTCTCATGGGTGCTTGTGACATTTAATAAGGCATTTAATGTAATTAACCTAACTTTGAAATGGGTAGAATTGTTCTGTTAACAGAGTCCTAAAAACAACATCTGGAGGAGCATCAGGAATTTAACTGTTCATAGACAAAAGTTACATGCCACAAATATTACGTGCTTGTGTTACAAACTAAGATCTTACAACATCTGTGTCAAATATTTACTGTTACTAAATCATTTCAAACATATATTCATAATAAACAAAGCATTCCACACAATTACAATCCTGCCAAGGAACACATTAACTGTTCAGTTACAGTAAGACAAGATTTGGCGAGTGTCAAGTGGATTTAAAAGATGAATAAAAAGATAGAGAAGCTTACTTCAGGTATTGTCAGTGGGATCTGCAGCACGGCTCTAGTGCTCTAGTCACTCGCTCTGACCATTCAATTCTTCTCTTCAGGGTAAATAGGCAGCTCAAACGGACAGCGAAAGGTAATCTGTGTAGACTAGACTGCACTGCATATTTAAACCCCTCTCTTGCAGTTCCACGCTCAACATGTCAGCCCCTCCCTGGAAGTCACCTGCGTGCTGTTAGTCTCTCTTTGTTCTCTTCTATAATATATAATTAATATATTATTTGCTTCGGTTCCCTTACACATGTGTTTCTTTCACATAGCAATACTAAAAATCACTTTGGAATGTAGGTCTCCCTTTGTGTTTTAATTTATAACAGCAGAATAAAACTGGCAAAGGCAACAAAGATACACTTCATTAAAATTATATTTCTATAACATATTAAGAAGGACAGAAAGATCAGTTTATACACAAACGTAGCTTTTTATTTAAACATTCTGGATTTTATAATTGAATCAAAGTTAATAAAAGCGACCAGTAGATGGCAGAAATGATCCATTTATTTTTTTTCCATTTATTATTATCTATGCAGTCCACCAATCCAGTATATTCTTGCACATTAATAACAGGGCTATTAGATTTCTGTGCTGTTCTGTTTTATTTTGTAAATTATAAACTCACATAATGATTTCTAATGCCATCCATTTTCTGACGCAGGAGTTTTCAACCGGGGGTACCCCTACCGCTTCTAAGGGTCATAGGGGGTACGCAGGACGACTCAGAAATACACAAATCAAAATGAAAGTAAAAGAAAAGAATGGTTTTTTAACAGTATTATATATTCTCTAAAACACCGTGTATAATTTTTTCATCTTTGTTTAGCAGTTCAAAGTGAACCGCAGATGCAGCTGTTAGTGTATTGCTGTGTGTGTGTGTGTGTGTGTGTGTGTGTGTGTGTCTGTCCTGTCTTCTCCGCTGTTTGTGTGTGGTGCCTGGGGTGTCACGTGCACAGTGCAGCTGTATGAGAGGGTCTGTGTTGGCTGCACTGTGATTTGTGTTCAGTTCCGCCAGCCACCTGTTTGCGCGGAACCGAGGGGCTGAGCGATTGGACCGTGACCGTATTTAGGAGCTGCCTGTGTGCAGCTCAGGTTCGTGTTGTGTAGTTGTGTGAGAGTGTGTCCTGGAGCTGGCTATCAGAGCTAAACCATTTTATGACAGAGCGTCCATTAGCCTGCTGTTCCAGCGCTTCAATAAAAACAGCAGTTTACACTGCTTTAAACTGCATCCTGTGCTGTCTCCATTTATTCCTGCTGCGGACCAGATACACCAGTACAATATATTAAATAAATGGGAAAGAATGTGTTAATCAAATTATTCTGCCTTTCATTGCAACTGGTGCCATTCAGTGAGCAAAAATTGTAAAGGGTACTTCAGCTGAAACCTCCCAACAGAAGGGGTACAGTTGCAAAAAAAGGTTGAAAACCCCTGTTCTAAGACAATACCTGCCCTTCTCCTCTAATGTGGCAGGAATTCAAGGAAATACACAATTTCATTAATCTTTAGTAGAAATCAGTGGCTACTGTCATTTAAATACTTACGTAGGTTGTTTTAAACATAACTGGACCCACACGTTAAGGTGGACAGTAGTCTAAGGCCTCTTCAAATCATGCTTAGCACAATTGCAGTAAAATAAAATAAAACATTAGGTATACAGAGACTAAACTGGGTCGATATATTGTTATTTTTCAGAGAGAGAGAGAGAGAGAGAATTAAAAGTCAGCAATCCGAGGAGAATCAGTAACTAACAGGACACTCATCAGCTCTGTATCCAAGGAGAATCAGTAACTAACAGGATACTCATCAGCTCTGTATCCAAGGAGAATCAGTAACTAACAGGATACTCATCAGCTCTGTATCCAAGGAGAATCAGTAACTAACAGGATACTCATCAGCTCTGTATCCAAGGAGAATCAGTAACTAACAGGATACTCATCAGCTCTGTATCCAAGGAGAATCAGTAACTAACAGGATACTCATCAGCTCTGTATCCAAGGAGAATCAGTAACTAACAGGATACTCATCAGCTCTGTATCCAAGGAGAATCAGTAACTAACAGGATACTCATCAGCTCTGTATCCAAGGAGAATCAGTAACTAACAGGATACTCATCAGCTCTGTATCCAAGGAGAATCAGTAACTAACAGGATACTCATCAGCTCTGTATCCGAGGAGAATCAGTAACTAACAGGATAGTCATCAGCTCTGTATCCAAGGAGAATCAGTAACTAACAGGATACTCATCAGCTCTGTATCCGAGGAGAATCAGTAACTAACAGGATAGTCATCAGCTCTGTATCCAAGGAGAATCAGTAACTAACAGGATACTCATCAGCTCTGTATCCGAGGAGAATCGGTAACTAACAGGATACTCATCAGCTCTGTATCCAAGGAGAATCAGTAACTAACAGGATACTCATCAGCTCTGTATCCGAGGAGAATCGGTAACTAACAGGACACTCATCAGCTCTGTATCCGAGGAGAATCGGTAACTAACAGGATACTCATCAGCTCTGTATCCGAGGAGAATCAGTAACTAACAGGATACTCATCAGCTCTGTATCCAAGGAGAATCGGTAACTAACAGGATACTCATCAGCTCTGTATCCGAGGAGAATCAGTAACTAACAGGATAGTCATCAGCTCTGTATCCAAGGAGAATCAGTAACTAACAGGATACTCATCAGCTCTGTATCCAAGGAGAATCAGTAACTAACAGGATACTCATCAGCTCTCTATCCGAGGAGAACCGGTAACTAACAGGACACTCATCAGCTCTGTATCCGAGGAGAATCAGTAACTAACAGGATACTCATCAGCTCTGTATCCAAGGAGAATCAGTAACTAACAGGATACTCATCAGCTCTATATCCGAGGAGAATCAGTAACTAACAGGATACTCATCAGCTCTGTATCCGAGGAGAATCAGTAACTAACAGGATACTCATCAGCTCTGTATCCAAGGAGAATCGGTAACTAACAGGATACTCATCAGCTCTGTATCCAAGGAGAATCAGTAACTAACAGGATACTCATCAGCTCTGTATCCAAGGAGAATCAGTAACTAACAGGATACTCATCAGCTCTGTATCCGAGGAGAATCAGTAACTAACAGGATACTCATCAGCTCTGTATCCGAGGAGAATCAGTAACTAACAGGATACTCATCAGCTCTGTATCCAAGGAGAATCGGTAACTAACAGGATACTCATCAGCTCTGTATCCAAGGAGAATCGGTAACTAACAGGATACTCATCAGCTCTGTATCCGAGGAGAATCAGTAACTAACAGGATACTCATCAGCTCTGTATCCAAGGAGAATCGGTAACTAACAGGATACTCATCAGCTCTGTATCCAAGGAGAATCGGTAACTAACAGGATACTCATCAGCTCTGTATCCAAGGAGAATCGGTAACTAACAGGATACTCATCAGCTCTGTATCCAAGGAGAATCAGTAACTAACAGGATACTCATCAGCTCTGTATCCGAGGAGAATCGGTAACTAACAGGATACTCATCAGCTCTGTATCCAAGGAGAATCGGTAACTAACAGGATACTCATCAGCTCTGTATCCGAGGAGAATCAGTAACTAACAGGATACTCATCAGCTCTGTATCCAAGGAGAATCGGTAACTAACAGGACACTCATCAGCTCTGTATCCAAGGAGAATCAGTAACTAACAGGATACTCATCAGCTCTGTATCCAAGGAGAATCAGTAACTAACAGGATACTCATCAGCTCTGTATCCAAGGAGAATCGGTAACTAACAGGACACTCATCAGCTCTGTATCCAAGGAGAATCAGTAACTAACAGGACACTCATCAGCTCTGTATCCAAGGAGAATCAGTAACTAACAGGATACTCATCAGCTCTGTATCCAAGGAGAATCGGTAACTAACAGGATACTCATCAGCTCTGTATCCAAGGAGAATCGGTAACTAACAGGATACTCATCAGCTCTGTATCCAAGGAGAATCAGTAACTAACAGGATACTCATCAGCTCTGTATCCAAGGAGAATCAGTAACTAACAGGATACTCATCAGCTCTGTATCCAAGGAGAATCAGTAACTAACAGGATACTCATCAGCTCTGTATCCAAGGAGAATCGGTAACTAACAGGACACTCATCAGCTCTGTATCCAAGGAGAATCAGTAACTAACAGGACACTCATCAGCTCTGTATCCAAGGAGAATCGGTAACTAACAGGATACTCATCAGCTCTGTATCCAAGGAGAATCGGTAACTAACAGAATACTCATCAGCTCTGTATCCGAGGAGAATCGGTAACTAACAGGATACTCATCAGCTCTGTATCCAAGGAGAATCAGTAACTAACAGGATACTCATCAGCTCTGTATCCAAGGAGAATCAGTAACTAACAGGATACTCATCAGCTCTGTATCCAAGGAGAATCGGTAACTAACAGGATACTCATCAGCTCTGTATCCGAGGAGAATCAGTAACTAACAGGATACTCATCAGCTCTGTATCCGAGGAGAATCGGTAACTAACAGAATACTCATCAGCTCTGTATCCGAGGAGAATCGGTAACTAACAGGATACTCATCAGCTCTGTATCCAAGGAGAATCAGTAACTAACAGGATACTCATCAGCTCTGTATCCAAGGAGAATCAGTAACTAACAGGATACTCATCAGCTCTGTATCCAAGGAGAATCAGTAACTAACAGGATACTCATCAGCTCTGTATCCAAGGAGAATCAGTAACTAACAGGATACTCATCAGCTCTGTATCCAAGGAGAATCAGTAACTAACAGGATACTCATCAGCTCTGTATCCAAGGAGAATCAGTAACTAACAGGATACTCATCAGCTCTGTATCCAAGGAGAATCAGTAACTAACAGAATACTCATCAGCTCTGTATCCAAGGAGAATCGTTAACAGGATACTCATCAGCTCTGTATCCGAGGAGAATCGGTAACTAACAGGATACTCATCAGCTCTGTATCCAAGGAGAATCAGTAACTAACAGGATACTCATCAGCTCTGTATCCAAGGAGAATCGGTAACTAACAGGACACTCATCAGTCACTAGAAATACTCAATGAAGAAGAAAATAATTAATCAACTAAAAAACACGTATGATTTTAATAATCAGCTAACTGTTAAAAGTGTTGCAGTTTGCCAATCACATTTTCTTCGTGATAGACAGATAGACATGCATATTTTTGGAAGGCTGTATTCTGAGTGAAGCTCTGTAAAACGCTGAATTACAGGTTTTTTAATAAACGTATCCAAGGAATGTCTCTGTTTTATTATTATTCGTCACTGTGTGAATGAGAATCAGTAACTAACGGAGACTGCAACTGGGGATGTAAATGGTAAAACAAACAGCTCTGGCAGAGCCACGCCGCTTCACAAATACAACACACACACACATCAAAAACAACAGGCGCTCCTACCACACTACAACCCGGACCTTTCAAAATAATACAATATAACAAAATCTGTAGTTTATAAACACATTGTAGATTTCCATGCAGACTCTTACCTCCTCTCTGCTCTCCCTCAGTGTCTGAACGGATAAAACAACGCGCTCCTACCACACTACAACCCGGACCTTTCAAAATAATACAATATAACAGCGCTCTGTAGTTTATAAACACATTGTAGAGCTCCATGCAGACTCTCTCACCTCCTCTCTGCTCTCCCTCAGTGTCTGAACGGATAAAACAACGCGCTCCTACCACACTACAACCCGCCCCTTTCAAAATAATACAATATAACAGCGCTCTGTAGTTTATAAACACATTGTAGAGCTCCATGCAGACTCTCTCACCTCCTCTCTGCTCTCCCTCAGTGTCTGAACGGATAAAACAACGCGCTCCTACCACACTACAACCCGGACCTTTCAAAATAATACAATATAACAGCGCTCTGTAGTTTATAAACACATTGTAGAGCTCCATGCAGACTCTCTCACCTCCTCTCTGCTCTCCCTCAGTGTCTGAACGGATAAAACAACGCGCTCCTACCACACTACAACCCGGACCTTTCAAAATAATACAATATAACAGCGCTCTGTAGTTTATAAACACATTGTAGAGCTCCATGCAGACTCTCTTACCTCCTCTCTGCTCTCCCTCAGTGTCTGAACGGATAAAACAACGCGCTCCTACCACACTACAACCCGGACCTTTCAAAATAATACAATATAACAGCGCTCTGTAGTTTATAAACACATTGTAGAGCTCCATGCAGACTCTCTTACCTCCTCTCTGCTCTCCCTCAGTGTCTGAACGGATAAAACAACGCGCTCCTACCACACTACAACCCGGACCTTTCAAAATAATACAATATAACAGCGCTGTAGTTTATAAACACATTGTAGAGCTCCATGCAGACTCTCTCACCTCCTCTCTGCTCTCCCTCAGTGTCTGAACGGATAAAACAACGCTCCTACCACACTACAACCCGGACCTTTCAAAATAATACAATATAACAGCGCTCTGTAGTTTATAAACACATTGTAGAGCTCCATGCAGACTCTCTCACCTCCTCTCTGCTCTCCCTCAGTGTCTGAACGGATAAAACAACGCGCTCCTACCACACTACAACCCGGACCTTTCAAAATAATACAATATAACAGCGCTCTGTAGTTTATAAACACATTGTAGAGCTCCATGCAGACTCTCTTACCTCCTCTCTGCTCTCCCTCAGTGTCTGAACGGATAAAACAACGCGCTCCTACCACACTACAACCCGGACCTTTCAAAATAATACAATATAACAGCGCTCTGTAGTTTATAAACACATTGTAGAGCTCCATGCAGACTCTCTTCACCTCCTCTCTGCTCTCCCTCAGTGTCTGAACGGATAAAACAACGCGCTCCTACCACACTACAACCCGGACCTTTCAAAATAATACAATATAACAGCGCTCTGTAGTTTATAAACACATTGTAGAGCTCCATGCAGACTCTCTTACCTCCTCTCTGCTCTCCTCAGTGTCTGAACGGATAAAACAACGCGCTCCTACCACACTACAACCCGGACCTTTCAAAATAATACAATATAACAGCGCTCTGTAGTTTATAAACACATTGTAGAGCTCCATGCAGACTCTCTTACCTCCTCTCTGCTCTCCCTCAGTGTCTGAACGGGTCTGTCTCCCACAGAACGAGGAATATACCAATCACAAAATACAAACCGATCAGCGCGGTTTAACAATTCATCTAATATGGAATGCAACATGAATCGTGATACCGGGGATCTTTTAATTAAAAATGAATATGACTTTCAATTTTAACATCATAATCGAGCTGTTTTTAGCTCTATATTTTTCCCAGTGAATACAATTTGAATTCAGGTAACCCCCTCCCCCATGCCGGAGTTGGTATAGTCCTTTCTTTATCAGGCGGCAGCAGCGTCGATGCAGCGAGTTTCACGCAGATATATAATCTGTGTTTCGTGTAATTATATTGATATTTCCCGTCCTCTTCTTCCGAATGAGATGTTCAAACACTAACGCGATACCCCTGATAATGTTTTAGAAGTATATTAGGTTAATTCAAGTTGAGCGCCGTTGTCACAAACAGATCCACAATGGCGCAGGCATGGGCGCAGTTTCATAGCTTTCTTTTCGCTAGTCTTGCAGGTTCAGTGTGTGTGAACTTGTTTTTGGTAAATACAGCACAGGGTCGCAGAAAGGTCATTCTTTACGAGTAAACTTCCAGGCAGTAACCTCTGCTATTTCTACCACATGCTTTTATTTAGTTTCTCTTAAACTGTATTATTGTGTCCTATTCTTTATCCAGGACAGTATTCCTCCCTGCTGTCCCGCGGCACAGATTTAGACTCTTCCTCAGACTGCGCTGCGAACTAAACCAGGCAACAGAGCCGCCTCCACAGCAGCAGAAGAGTCATCAGCAATGAGACACGCCAAGGAGTGCGCTGCTCTGTGAGACTCGAGGGGACGCATTATCAAAGCGCTTCCTCCAGGCTTTAATTAACTGCTATTGATTTTAAAAAGAACAAAACATCATGTTAATGTTACAACATGAAAAACTAAACACACAGAGAGTGCTGAAGAGGACTTGAAATACAGTGTATTACTCAGCTGTGTGGTTCTAGTTTTGTAAAATGAACAGGTGGTTTACCTCTTTAAAATAAATAGGAGTTAATTAAAGACTGGCGTAAAAGCTTTGAAAAGATGTCCTGAGGTGTCTTATTGTGATTAAAAAGCGTCCCATTCCACAAGTAAACCCTGAGAGGCGTTAGAAAACTAAAGCTCTTTGAATGAAATGCTTTTTATTATATGAATAACTACCCAGTGGAGTGACAGAGCAGGTTAATAAACTAAATGTACTGAATGAATAATGAAATCAGATAATATATGTCAGAGAGTGAGAGGTTTGTATTAAACAGTCAGTTACAGTATTGTTAAAATGTTTTAATAGTTTAACTGCTTATGACTGCGCAGATTGGAAACAAAGGTAAATATTCTCATACAATACTCTGCATTTATATTACTGCTCCCAACAGTACTTTCTGTAACGCTGTATTTGGGTCTGTAGTTGTTGTCCCCGGTCTGTACCAAGTGTATTCATTCAGGAGAAGCAACACAAGTGAAGGTGAATAAGCAGCCTACAGAATGTGTGCATTGCAGAAAGCGTTTATTATTAAAACATGACGAGACATCTCTCAGGTTTTATTAATAACACCAATATTCTATTTGAGTGGCGTCAGCGTGTAGCCCTTCAAAAGTTACAAGCGTTAAATTTGCAATGCTTCAATGTATCCAGTAGGTGGCACCAAAACACTGTTCAGCTTTTACATTGTACAGTTTAGATTGCATTGGTCGATAATGTACATTCCTCCTTGAATGAGTTCAGTGAAAAGGGGCGGACCTAGATATTTCAAACAGCATTACTGATATTTTTGTGATACAATACACACATAAAAACAATGTTCTCCACAATATAAAGCATTCTTTAATTCTTAGTTTAAATTGCTGCATAATAAAGTGAATGTACACAAACAATTGTGTTTAGTTTTTAAGTCTTCTAATAATTAGATTATTATGTTTAACCCATTTATCTTTTTAAATGATACCTTCAATCTTCTACTGTGCTACTAATGGGAAAATGTAAAAAAAAAAGATGGATGATCGAAACAAAATCTTTGTTGTTTTGTGAAACGTAATTAACTCTCATCAAAAAAATGTAACTTCTAAGAATCTTCCTGTTTCTTTCACCTCTGTAAATCACCTCCTCACCCAGTTCATTGCTCTGTGTGATACCAAACATGCCCTCAATCATCTTTAGATGACGGGATCTGCTCTCTTCTTAGAAAATAATTAAACAAAGATCTGTTATAAAGCTGTGGTATAATGAAAACAATTCATGTGAAAATCTGAGGGGAACATTGAAGCTGGGTTTCACTCTAACTATTCTCCATGAATGCAAACCTACAAGTGTGGTGTTCTGTGTGTCTCTGCTCTGGGGGCTCTGCCACCCCTCCTCAAAGGCTCAGCCACTGTAGAGCCTCACCC
Organism: Huso huso; assembly: GCA_036884735.1. Lineage (NCBI taxonomy): Eukaryota > Metazoa > Chordata > Actinopteri > Acipenseriformes > Acipenseridae > Huso > Huso huso. The sequence continues at coordinate 15,777,102 of CM072681.1, read as the reverse complement.
CTCTGAGGGAGACTCCCTGCTGGGACAGAGGGGGACCCCTGGACAAACAGTCACTTCAATCCAGCCTGAAGCTGCCCCTGCCTTTGCATCATTGCAGGCAACCTCCAAAGAGACGTCACAGACTGGCTGGGCAGTGAGACATGGTTCCAGTGGCAGAGTGGGGGAGCTCACAGGTAGCTCACATTACCACTGCTCATGCTATCCCAGCTCTCTGGATTAAAAACCTCCAGTGATGCCAACCCAGCAGCTTCATGAGCACCAAAATAGAAGTGTAGAAATATAAACTGAACATTTATTTTAGTATCAAGGCCTTTGCATAATGAGGAAGTTTCAATGTCGGGATGGCCTTTGTTTAACTGTCCCTGCAAGTACTTCCCCTCTCCAGTGTCAAGATGACTTGTGTCTGTCAGCACAAGCACAGCAGTGATGCTCTTTTCAAGCTCTTCTATCTGGCCCTACCCCTGTTCATTCTTTAACATGTATTATCCCTGCTGGGGATGCACATCCTCGTCTAAACCTTGATGATCTGAACCCCTCTGTTATCCAAGCAGCCCCTTGTTAACCTGTCTTGTTGTGTGCTGTGCTCTTCTGCCCTGTCATCATTGAAATGTGGTATTCAGCCCTCAACCTCAGGTATTTACAGTACAGTTCAGTACTGTACAATATGTATTTAAAGATAAAGCAGTATCATATATTTTATTGGGAGTCATATAAACAATTTCACAGTTTTAATTCAATTATCTGAGCAATTTGATTTTCTGAACACCCCCTGGTCCTCATTAGTTTTGTTAATAGAGATTTTACCTGGTTCATATTCACATTTCTATCTTGAAGTGCAGTTGTGGTGACACTTGGTGAGGGTGTTCATTAGTGTATTGAGAGAACCAGAATCTGGGAATATGAAGAGATGTCTGTCTGTCACATTCATTGTGCACATTCACTGGATGCAGGTCAGTAGATCAGACTTACTAATCTAGTATTGCAATGATTTCTTTATAGTACATCTCCATGCATCCACAGAGCAGGTGCAGTGTGAGTGTTTATGTTACAGTGTGTCACTGTGAGGGTTTGTCTAGTTCATGTAGATGTGTGTTTCTAGTAGATGTGTGTTACTAATCTAGTATTGCAATGATTTCTTTATAGTGCATCTCCATGCATCCACAGAGCAGGTGCAGTGTGAGTGTTTATGTTACAGTGTGTCACTGTGAGGGTTTGTCTAGTTCATGTAGATGTGTGTTTCTAGTAGATGTGTGTTACTAATCTAGTATTGCAATGATTTCTTTATAGTGCATCTCCATGTATCCACAGAGTAGGTGCAGTGTGAGTGTTTATGTTACAGTGTGTCACTGTGAGGGTTTGTCTAGTTCATGTAGATGTGTGTCTCTAGTAGATGTGTGTTTCTAATCTAGTATTGTAATGATTTCTTTATAGTGCATCTCCATGTATCCACAGAGCAGGTGCAGTGTGAGTGTTTATGTTACAGTGTGTCACTGTGAGGGTTTGTCTAGTTCATGTAGATGTGTGTCTCTAGTAGATGTGTGTTTCTAATCTAGTATTGCAATGATTTCTTTATAGTGCATCTCCATGCAGAACAGGTGCAGTGTGAGTGTTTATGTTACAGTGTGTCACTGTGAGGGTTTGTCTAGTTCATGTAGATGTATGTCTCTAGTAGATGTGTGTTTCTAATCTAGTATTGCAATGATTTCTTTATAGTGCATCTCCATGTATCCACAGAGCAGGTGCAGTGTGAGTGTTTATGTTACAGTGTGTCACTGTGAGGGTTTGTCTAGTTCATGTAGATGTGTGTTTCTAGTAGATGTGTGTTACTAATCTAGTATTGCAATGATTTCTTTATAGTGCATCTCCATGTATCCACAGAGCAGGTGCAGTGTGAGTGTTTATGTTACAGTGTGTCACTGTGAGGGTTTGTCTAGTTCATGTAGATGTGTGTTTCTAGTAGATGTGTTACTAATCTAGTATTGCAATGATTTCTTTATAGTGCATCTCCATGTATCCACAGAGCAGGTGCAGTGTGAGTGTTTATGTTACAGTGTGTCACTGTGAGGGTTTGTCTAGTTCATGTAGATGTGTGTCTCTAGTAGATGTGTGTTACTAATCTAGTATTGCAATGATTTCTTTATAGTGCATCTCCATGTATCCACAGAGCAGGTGCAGTGTGAGTGTTTATGTTACAGTGTGTCACTGTGAGGGGGAGGGTTTGTCTAGTTCATGTAGATGTGTGTCTCTAGTAGATGTGTGTTACTAATCTAGTATTGCAATGATTTCTTTATAGTGCATCTCCATGTGTCCACAGAGCAGGTGCAGTGTGAGTGTTTATGTTACAGTGTGTCACTGTGAGGGTTTGTCTAGTTCATGTAGATGTGTGTTACTAATCTAGTATTGCAATGATTTCTTTATAGTGCATCTCCATGTGTCCACAGAGCAGGTGCAGTGTGAGTGTTTATGTTACAGTGTGTCACTGTGAGGGTTTGTCTAGTTCATGTAGATGTGTGTCTCTAGTAGATGTGTGTTTCTAATCTAGTATTGCAATGATTTCTTTATAGTGCATCTCCATGCATCCACAGAGCAGGTGCAGTGTGAGTGTTTATGTAACAGTGTGTCACTGTGAGGGTTTGTCTAGTTCATGTAGATGTGTGTCTCTAGTAGATGTGTGTTTCTAATCTAGTATTGCAATGATTTCTTTATAGTGCATCTCCATGCATCCACAGAGCAGGTGCAGTGTGAGTGTTTATGTTACAGTGTGTCACTGTGAGGGTTTGTCTAGTTCATGTAGATGTATGTCTCTAGTAGATGTGTGTTACTAATCTAGTATTGCAATGATTTCTTTATAGTGCATCTCCATGCATCCACAGAGCAGGTGCAGTGTGAGTGTTTATGTTACAGTGTGTCACTGTGAGGGGAGGGTTTGTCTAGTTCATGTAGATGTGTGTCTCTAGTAGATGTGTGTTACTAATCTAGTATTGCAATGATTTCTTTATAGTGCATCTCCATGCATCCACAGAGCAGGTGCAGTGTGAGTGTTTATGTTACAGTGTGTCACTGTGAGGGTTTGTCTAGTTCATGTAGATGTGTGTCTCTAGTAGATGTGTGTTACTAATCTAGTATTGCAATGATTTCTTTATAGTGCATCTCCATGCATCCACAGAGCAGGTGCAGTGTGAGTGTTTATGTTACAGTGTGTCACTGTGAGGGTTTGTCTAGTTCATGTAGATGTGTGTCTCTAGTAGATGTGTGTTACTAATCTAGTATTGCAATGATTTCTTTATAGTGCATCTCCATGTATCCACAGAGCAGGTGCAGTGTGAGTGTTTATGTTACAGTGTGTCACTGTGAGGGTTTGTCTAGTTCATGTAGATGTATGTCTCTAGTAGATGTGTGTTTCTAATCTAGTATTGCAATGATTTCTTTATAGTGCATCTCCATGCATCCACAGAGCAGGTGCAGTGTGAGTGTTTATGTTACAGTGTGTCACTGTGAGGGTTTGTCTAGTTCATGTAGATGTGTGTCTCTAGTAGATGTGTGTTTCTAATCTAGTATTGCAATGATTTTCTTTATAGTGCATCTCCATGCATCCACAGAGCAGGTGCAGTGTGAGTGTTTATGTTACAGTGTCACTGTGAGGGTTTGTCTAGTTCATGTAGATGTGTGTCTCTAGTAGATGTGTGTTACTAATCTAGTATTGCAATGATTTCTTTATAGTGCATCTCCATGTATCCACAGAGCAGGTGCAGTGTGAGTGTTTATGTTACAGTGTGTCACTGTGAGGGTTTGTCTAGTTCATGTAGATGTGTGTCTCTAGTAGATGTGTGTTTCTAATCTAGTATTGCAATGATTTCTTTATAGTGCATCTCCATGCATCCACAGAGCAGGTGCAGTGTGAGTGTTTATGTTACAGTGTGTCACTGTGAGGGTTTGTCTAGTTCATGTAGATGTGTGTCTCTAGTAGATGTGTTTCTAATCTAGTATTGCAATGATTTCTTTATAGTGCATCTCCATGCATCCACAGAGCAGGTGCAGTGTGGTTTATGTTACAGTGTGTCACTGTGAGGGGAGGGTTTGTCTAGTTCATGTAGATGCGTGTCTCTAGTAGATGTGTGTTTCTAATCTAGTATTGCAATGATTTCTTTATAGTGCATCTCCATGTATCCACAGAGCAGGTGCAGTGTGAGTGTTTATGTTACAGTGTGTCACTGTGAGGGTTTGTCTAGTTCATGCAGATGTATGTCTCTAGTAGATGTGTGTTTCTAATCTAGTATTGCAATGATTTCTTTATAGTGCATCTCCATGCATCCACAGAGCAGGTGCAGTGTGAGTGTTTATGTTACAGTGTGTCACTGTGAGGGTTTGTCTAGTTCATGTAGATGTGTGTCTCTAGTAGATGTGTTTTAATCTAGTATTGCAATGATTTCTTTATAGTGCATCTCCATGCATCCACAGAGCAGGTGCAGTGTGAGTGTTTATGTTACAGTGTGTCACTGTGAGGGTTTGTCTAGTTCATGTAGATGTGTGTCTCTAGTAGATGTGTGTTACTAATCTAGTATTGCAATGATTTCTTTATAGTGCATCTCCATGTATCCACAGAGCAGGTGCAGTGTGAGTGTTTATGTTACAGTGTGTCACTGTGAGGGTTTGTCTAGTTCATGTAGATGTGTGTCTCTAGTAGATGTGTGTTTCTAATCTAGTATTGCAATGATTTCTTTATAGTGCATCTCCATGCATCCACAGAGCAGGTGCAGTGTGAGTGTTTATGTTACAGTGTGTCACTGTGAGGGTTTGTCTAGTTCATGTAGATGTGTTTCTAGTAGATGTGTGTTTCTAATCTAGTATTGCAATGATTTCTTTATAGTGCATCTCCATGCATCCACAGAGCAGGTGCAGTGTGAGTGTTTATGTTACAGTGTGTCACTGTGAGGGGGAGGGTTTGTCTAGTTCATGTAGATGCGTGTCTCTAGTAGATGTGTGTTTCTAATCTAGTATTGCAATGATTTCTTTATAGTGCATCTCCATGCATCCACAGAGCAGGTGCAGTGTGAGTGTTTATGTTACAGTGTGTCACTGTGAGGGTTTGTCTAGTTCATGTAGATGTGTGTCTCTAGTAGATGTGTGTTACTAATCTAGTATTGCAATGATTTCTTTATAGTGCATCTCCATGTATCCACAGAGCAGGTGCAGTGTGAGTGTTTATGTTACAGTGTGTCACTGTGAGGGTTTGTCTAGTTCATGTAGATGTGTGTCTCTAGTAGATGTGTGTTTCTAATCTAGTATTGCAATGATTTCTTTATAGTGCATCTCCATGCATCCACAGAGCAGGTGCAGTGTGAGTGTTTATGTTACAGTGTGTCACTGTGAGGGGGAGGGTTTGTCTAGTTCATGTAGATGTGTGTTTCTAGTAGATGTGTGTTACTAATCTAGTATTGCAATGATTTCTTTATAGTGCATCTCCATGCATCCACAGAGCAGGTGCAGTGTGAGTGTTTATGTTACAGTGTGTCACTGTGAGGGTTTGTCTAGTTCATGTAGATGTGTGTCTCTAGTAGATGTGTTTCTAATCTAGTATTGCAATGATTTCTTTATAGTGCATCTCCATGTGTCCACAGAGCAGGTGCAGTGTGAGTGTTTATGTTACAGTGTGTCACTGTGAGGGTTTGTCTAGTTCATGTAGATGTGTGTCTCTAGTAGATGTGTGTTACTAATCTAGTATTGCAATGATTTCTTTATAGTGCATCTCCATGTGTCCACAGAGCAGGTGCAGTGTGAGTGTTTATGTTACAGTGTGTCACTGTGAGGGTTTGTCTAGTTCATGTAGATGTGTGTCTCTAGTAGATGTGTGTTTTAATCTAGTATTGCAATGATTTCTTTATAGTGCATCTCCATGTATCCACAGAGCAGGTGCAGTGTGAGTGTTTATGTTACAGTGTGTCACTGTGAGGGTTTGTCTAGTTCATGTAGATGTGTGTCTCTAGTAGATGTGTGTTACTAATCTAGTATTGCAATGATTTCTTTATAGTGCATCTCCATGTATCCACAGAGCAGGTGCAGTGTGAGTGTTTATGTTACAGTGTGTCACTGTGAGGGTTTGTCTAGTTCATGTAGATGTATGTCTCTAGTAGATGTGTGTTACTAATCTAGTATTGCAATGATTTCTTTATAGTGCATCTCCATGCATCCACAGAGCAGGTGCAGTGTGAGTGTTTATGTTACAGTGTGTCACTGTGAGGGGGAGGGTTTGTCTAGTTCATGTAGATGTGTGTTTCTAGTAGATGTGTGTTTCTAATCTAGTATTGCAATGATTTCTTTATAGTGCAACTCCATGCATCCACAGAGCAGGTGCAGTGTGAGTGTTTATGTTACAGTGTGTCACTATGAGGGTTTGTCTAGTTCATGTAGATGTGTGTCTCTAGTAGATGTGTGTTTCTAATCTAGTATTGCAATGATTTCTTTATAGTGCATCTCCATGTATCCACAGAGCAGGTGCAGTGTGAGTGTTTATGTTACAGTGTGTCACTGTGAGGGTTTGTCTAGTTCATGTAGATGTGTGTTTCTAGTAGATGTGTGTTACTAATCTAGCATTGCAATGATTTCTTTATAGTGCATCTCCATGCATCCACAGAGCAGGTGCAGTGTGAGTGTTTATGTAACAGTGTGTCACTGTGAGGGTTTGTCTAGTTCATGTAGATGTGTGTCTCTAGTAGATGTGTGTTACTAATCTAGTATTGCAATGATTTCTTTATAGTGCATCTCCATGCATCCACAGAGCAGGTGCAGTGTGAGTGTTTATGTTACAGTGTGTCACTGTGAGGGTTTGTCTAGTTCATGTAGATGTGTGTCTCTAGTAGATGTGTGTTACTAATCTAGTATTGCAATGATTTCTTTTATAGTGCATCTCCATGCATCCACAGAGCAGGTGCAGTGTGAGTGTTTATGTTACAGTGTGTCACTGTGAGGGTTTGTCTAGTTCATGTAGATGTATGTCTCTAGTAGATGTGTGTTACTAATCTAGTATTGCAATGATTTTTTTATAGTGCATCTCCATGCATCCACAGAGCAGGTGCAGTGTGAGTGTTTATGTTACAGTGTGTCACTGTGAGGGTTTGTCTAGTTCATGTAGATGTGTGTCTCTAGTAGATGTGTGTTTCTAATCTAGTATTGCAATGATTTCTTTATAGTGCATCTCCATGCATCCACAGAGCAGGTGCAGTGAGTGTTTATGTTACAGTGTGTCACTGTGAGGGTTTGTCTAGTTCATGTAGATGTGTGTCTCTAGTAGATGTGTGTTTCTAATCTAGTATTGCAATGATTTCTTTATAGTGCATCTCCATGTATCCACAGAGCAGGTGCAGTGTGAGTTTTTATGTTACAGTGTGTCACTGTGAGGGGGAGGGTTTGTCTAGTTCATGTAGATGTGTGTTTCTAGTAGATGTGTGTTACTAATCTAGTATTGCAATGATTTTTTTATAGTGCATCTCCATGCATCCACAGAGCAGGTGCAGTGTGAGTGTTTATGTTACAGTGTGTCACTGTGAGGGGGAGGGTTTGTCTAGTTCATGTAGATGTGTGTTTCTAGTAGATGTGTGTTACTAATCTAGTATTGCAATGATTTCTTTATAGTGCATCTCCATGTATCCACAGAGCAGGTGCAGTGTGAGTGTTTATGTTACAGTGTGTCACTGTGAGGGTTTGTCTAGTTCATGTAGATGTATGTCTCTAGTAGATGTGTGTTACTAATCTAGTATTGCAATGATTTCTTTATAGTGCATCTCCATGTATCCACAGAGCAGGTGCAGTGTGAGTGTTTATGTTACAGTGTGTCACTGTGAGGGTTTGTCTAGTTCATGTAGATGTATGTCTCTAGTAGATGTGTGTTTCTAATCTAGTATTGCAATGATTTCTTTATAGTGCATCTCCATGCATCCACAGAGCAGGTGCAGTGTGAGTGTTTATGTTACAGTGTGTCACTGTGAGGGGGAGGGTTTGTCTAGTTCATGTAGATGTGTGTTTCTAGTAGATGTGTGTTACTAATCTAGTATTGCAATGATTTTTTTATAGTGCATCTCCATGCATCCACAGAGCAGGTGCAGTGTGAGTGTTTATGTTACAGTGTGTCACTGTGAGGGGGAGGGTTTGTCTAGTTCATGTAGATGTGTGTTTCTAGTAGATGTGTGTTACTAATCTAGTATTGCAATGATTTCTTTATAGTGCATCTCCATGTATCCACAGAGCAGGTGCAGTGTGAGTGTTTATGTTACAGTGTGTCACTGTGAGGGTTTGTCTAGTTGAAGGGCCCTGTTCACAAAGCTTTAACTCAAGCTTGTAACTCATGAGATGAAGTTCTGCATGTGAGACACTTTTCTGCAGTGCTGTTAAAGAACCCCACTGAAGTATTGAATTCATCATCTAAAGCTGTGCAAGTTCAAGCTTTCTGAATCCTCTGAGTTGCAGCATCTCTTGTCCAGGGATGTCCTGCCCCGTTCACAGGGATTGAAGATCTTAACATTAACATCTCCTCTAAATAATTATTATTATTATTATTATTTATTTCTTAGCAGACGCCCTTATCCAGGGCGACTTACAATTGTTACAAGATATCACCTTAGTTTTTACATGCAATTACCCATTTATACAGTTGGGTTTTTACTGGAGCAATTTAGGTAAAGTACCTTGCTCAAGGGTACAGCAGCAGTGTCCCCCACCAGGGATTGAACCCACGACCCTCCGGTCAAGAGTCCAGAGCCCTAACCACTACTCCACACTGCTGCCCGTGACATTCTAATAATAATCTAAAGTGTCAGTTTAATGTCTTGCCATCATATATATAGCTTTGTACTCTGTAGGAACTGTAAAAATGTGTGTGGGGGGGGCAGGCATTAGTATCAATGTGCAGACAAAATTTGAGAAAATGTCCCCACAAAGATAGAAAAAACGACGTCCCCACTTTGTAAAACATCTTTTTAAGAACTAAATATGCCTTCAAAATAAATAAATAAATAATAAATAAATAAGTACCAAAATATTTAGTTTGTTGTTGATTTTCGCCCTTTGTGGAGTTTTGTGTGACTGGAGTTAGAAATAGTAAATGAAAATATAGTGAGAGTCAATGAGAAGTCCCCATAAATATAGGAATGTGTGTGTGTCAGTGTGTGTGTGTGCGTGTTCTTGTGTGTGTGTGTGTGTGGGGGTCAGTGTGTGTGTGTGTGTGTGTGTGTGTGTGTGCGTGGCAGGGGTGTCAGTGTGTCTTTGTGTGTGCGTGTTCGTGTGTGTGTGTGTGTTGGGGGGTGTCAGTGTGTGTGCGTGTTTGTGTGTGAGTGTGCGTGTGTGTGTGTGCGTGGCGGGGGTGTCAGTGTGTGTGTGTGTGTGTGTGTTCGTGTGTGTGTGTGTCTGTGTGTGTGTGTGTGTGTTTATTATTCCATTTGCCAGTACAAGTTTTTTCAACCTGTATTTAAAACATTTATAAGAAAATAAGAGGAGGCCATTCAGCCCATCAGTGCTCCTCCAGTCCCTACTAGCTGGTTGATCCCAATATTTTATCAGGTCTTGAAGGATCCCAGTGATTCAGAACCAACAACATGGAAACCCATTCCATCCCCTCAGCACTGTGTGTAGAGAAGTGCTTCAATCCACTCATTTGAACAGGAAACCCATTCCATCCCCTCAGCACTGTGTGTAGAGAAGTGCTTCAATCCACTCATTTGAACAGTGCTGCTTTCACCAGTTTTGATTAAAGTGTTTCTGTTTTCCAGCAGCTAGTTGGTTATCGTAATTTTAACTTCTTAAATATAATGAGGAAGTTGTTAGATGCTAAGTGTAAAAATAAATATTCCCTGAAATGAGATCACGTGGCTAATGTTCTATCAGATGACAAAAAAACAGACATATTAGAAAGAGGTTTGTGGTCATTTAATAAACAGGCACAGTGGGAGGAACCTGTAAGTTTACAGCTTAAAAAACTGTGAAGGTTCTACACTGAGCTCAGCTTTGAAAACATCTCCAGACAGAATGCAGGCTTGTGAAGTCGCTGCACTGATATGTAAGTATTATTGCTGGTGCTTTATTAAACATGCTGCTGATTATCCATCTGGTTTGGGGACAGTTAGAGTGAAAGATTCGATCGTAATTTAAAATCTATTTTGAGGTGGTGTCTTGTGGAAATGTCATGGTAAAAGCAGAGTATGCAAGCCAGGTAAATGAAATAGAGTATTGTAAAGCATACCTGTGGCAGGGCTGAGGCCTGCCCTGTAGAATATGGGTTTGGTTTCATTATAAATAGGGTTTGATTTACCACTGATCATCGTGTGTTGAACCGGGATCAGATGTATATAGAAAAGGGATTCATTTCAGGGAATTCTAATCCCCTCTGGTTTTATTCAGTTTGTTCAGGGAGAAGGATCCTGCTGCGGGACCTCCCTTTCAGTAGGAGAAGTGCACAGCCCGAGCTTGGACACCTTTTTGGTATTGATTGCATTGTGTTTGCCTGGCAATACTTTTTTTATTATTATTATTATTCATTTCTTAGCAGACGCAATTATCCAGGGCGACTTACAATTGTTACAAGATATCACATTATACATTATTTCACATTATACAGATATCACATTATTTTTACATACAATTACCCATTTATACAGTTGGGTTTTTACTGGAACAATCTAGGTAAAGTACCTTGCTCAAGGGTACAACAGCAGTGTCCCCCACTGGGGATTGAACCCACAACCCTCCGGTCAAGAGTCCAGAGCCCTAACCACTACTCCACACTGCTGCCTCCACCTTTTGTTTATTAGCTTTGTTTTTGTTCAGTGTTTTGTATTTTTGTATAGATGTACCTGTGTGTATACATCCTCCCGCACTAGGGCTACCATTGCTGGTACTCTAGTGGCAACCACCAACCACTGCACCTGACTGTAAATAATACAACCTGGACTCCTGAGCGGCATCCAACTGCAAACCCTCTGGGTCAATTGCAGCGCACCAGGGATTTAAAATGCAGACTAGAAAATCCTGCATCGCTGTACTAACTTAATCCTGATAGCAGCACACCAGGGATTTAAAATGCAGACTAGAAAATCCTGCATCGCTGTACTAACTTAATCCTGATTGCAGCACACCAGGGATTTAAAATGCAGACTAGAAAATCCTGCATCGCTGTACTAACTTAATCCTGATAGCAGCACACCAGGGATTTAAAATGCAGACTAGAAAATCCTGCATCGCTGTACTAACTTAATCCTGATTGCAGCGCACCAGGGATTTAAAATACAGACTAGAAAATCCTGCATCGCTGTACTAACTTAATCCTGATAGCAGCATCCCAAACAGATCACCCCGGGAATTGGTTTAACTGATTGGAACAAGTTAGACCGATAATGAGGACTGACCTGCAGCTTCGACCAAAAGTGTTGCCTCACCCTATAGAATTAACACATTGTGCTTCATAAAGTCAAATCAAACCTTTTAAATAATGTTACGTTAATATATTAAATTACATACCGCTTTGTAGTTTTCCATATACTTAACAAAAAAAACTGATACATTGAAAAAATGACATTCTCAAATCTAACATGAAACACTGTACTAGTGTGTAGCAGGGCGGTAGAGAGCCCTGAACATATTTATTTATTTTAGATCGGGGTCTCCCCCTCCGCCCCTGTGCAGTGTGTTTTGTATTTGTTTTGTTTGATTTTATTTATATATTTATATGACGGCGAGGTGCCGTGTGTTCTGTATTTAGTTATTGTATTTATATGACGGTGAAGCGCTGTGTATTTTGTTATTGTTTTGTTGTTTATAGATGTGACGGTGTAGCCGTGTTTGTTTTATTATATTTGTTTAGTAGCGTGGATGGGTAGCCCCATCCACAGTAATTAAAAAAAAAAAAAACTCGTGCAGATAGTGGCCGAGGGGTAATAGAATATTTGCTAGCTAGTTAAACCCCTCGGCCACTGCATAAAAAGCCTGCAGCTCTGCAGCTCTGCAGCTCTCCAGCTGGGGGGGGTGTACGAGTGGAACAGTGGAACAGTGGTTGCCCAGCCTGACCTGTGTTGTATTATTTTGTGCTCGTGATTTGTTTTATTTAAACCTTTTATTTTCGCTCTGTGAGCACGGTGTTTTTGTTTGAATCTCTTATTTATTTGTGTTATTTGTTAATATAAACGGCGCCGGCGTGTCTTTTTGTTTGAAATCTGCAGTAGTTGGTGTCAGTGTTTTAAGTTCCTGCTTCAGCCGTGACGTCACCGCCCAGCCACCCTGTCACATAGTGTTCTAGGCTTCCAGTAGCCTTCTGTGATATCATTTTGTAGTTTCTTTGACTACAAGAAGTTGAATAAAATATCTAAGTTCTGTTCATATAGTTTGTTTTTAATGATCTCAATCCTAAAAGTATAGGTGCATAAACTCATGTGATATGTGGAACTCATTGTCAGATAAATATGTAAATGGATCCCTGTACAAAAGAAAGATGCCTTTTTATTACATCAAACATACTGAAGTAAGTATAAATGTCACGTCTTTATGGAGCACATTTCAAACTGGCGGATCAGACTGTGCTTGCAGTTAAGCTGCCGACACTGCATGCTGCATAGATACAGAACAGTTTAATTGAGTGATCATGGACCATTAGCTGTTTATAGTTAAAGCATATTAACTGAAATTGTATTGTGTTAAACTGAAAATGGTATCAAAAGTACATGAATAAAAGTCTATTTAAAATATATGACATATATATATATATATATATATATATATATATATATATATATATATATATATATATACAGTAGACTTTATTCTCACAGATCTGACTGCCCGAACGTGACGGACATAAGAAATGTACAGAGTACAGTTTTCAGATGTACTTTTCATTTTAGAGGGAAAATGCAGCTCACTGCAAAAAAATAAATAAATAAAAAAAAAAAAAAACAAAATCAGTAAATGCTTCAGGACGAGCAAGTGTACTAAGTTTTAGTCTTATCCTTCACAGTACTGAGTTAATCCACTATTGAACAGGATCCTGCTGTATTATTTGAACGACTCTGATTTTACGCTGCAATGGGATCTTGTTCAGCCTGGTTTAGCAGAGTATCTACCTGTGATGATTCACGTATGGAACAGGCGACTGATTTTGCAATCGGGATTAGAAGATGTACTAACTTTAGTCCAATCAAGTGGATGAAACCTGTTTATTCCACTAGTGAGACACATCAAATGGGTGAAACCTGTTTAATCCACTAGTGAGACACATCAAGTGGACGAAACCAGTTTAATCCACTAGTTAGACACATCAAGTGGGTGAAACCTGTTTAATCCACTAGTTAGATACATCAAGTCGATGAAACCCGTTTAATCCTCTAGTGAGACACATCAAGTGAGTTCAATTTGGTACACTGCAATCGACCCTAGGTGTCTCTCTCGCCTCTCAGCCCTGTTACAAAACCACATGATTGGTAAAGCAGGGAAGTGAAAGCAAAGCAAAGTGTAGAAAACCAAGTCAATGCAGGTGAATCAAATGTATGGAACATGCATGATACAGCACAGTAAAGGACAGGGAAGCATGCTAAAGAACAAAAACATGTGTGCAAGGACATGACACAGCACGGTAAAGGACAGGGAAGCATGCTAAAAATTAAAAACATGTGTGCAAGGACATGACACAGCATGGTAAAGGACAGGGAAGCATGCTAAAAATTAAAAACATGTGTGCAAGGACATGACACAGCATGGTAAAGGACAGAGAAGCATGCTAAAGAACAAAAACATGTGTGCAAGGATTTGAAGATTACTAAACTGATTGCCACATACAATCTATTATAGGAACCTGGAAACCAGCGGGCCTGTATTTCATTCATTCAATATATATATATATTGTTTTAAGTTTAAAATAGTGGTACAGAAAGTCCTCTCACAGTGATGTATGCTGATGCTGCTGAGGCCCTTTGAACTGGTCTGAACTGTAGCTACAGCAGCTCACTGACACTTCCTGTTGAAACAAAGTGTTAAACTGAGCACAGGAAGTGAGCACACGAGCGCTTGATTTATTCAGTGTTATTTCTTTCTTTACCAGCATGTTATCAGCTTTAGCAACATGTGTCACATTCTATTGAAGAAATATACTGTATATATATTGTAATTTGATATTTGCTTCACAGGCCACAAAAAAAAAAATTGGGGGAGGTGGTGTTAAACAAACATTTAGCACTGCTAGGAGGTGAAATAGTACTCAATAGTACTCAAAGAAATGAAAGAAGTTATTTACAAACCGCTAACCAAGATCATGCAACAGTCTCTTGACACAGGGGTTGTACCAAAAGACTAGAAAATTGCAAACGTAATACCGATCCACAAAAAGGGAGACAAAACCGAACCAGGTAACTACAGACCAAAAAGCCTGACTTCTATTATATGTAAACTTATGGAAACTATAATAAGATCCAAAATGGAAAATGACCTATATGGTAACAATATCCTGGCAGACAGTCAGCATGGTTTTAGGAAAGGGAGATCGTGTCTAACTAACCTGCTTGACTTTTTTTGAGGATGCAACATTGAAAATGGATAATTGCAAAGCATACGACATGGTTTATTTAGATTTCCAGAAAGCTTTTGACAAAGTCCCGCATAAAAGATAAATTCTCAAACTGAACGCAGTAGGGATTCAAGGAAATGCATGCACTTGGATTAGGGAGTGGTTAACATGTAGAAAACAGAAAGTACTGATTAGAGGAGAAACCTCAAAATGGAGTGAGGTAACCAGTGGTGTACCACAGGGATCAGTATTAGGTCCTCTGCTATTCCTAATCTACATTAATGATTTAGATTCTGGTATAGTAAGCAAACTCATTAAATTTGCAGACGACACAAAAATAGGAGGAGTGGCAAACACTGTTGCAGCAGCAAAGGTCATTCAAAATGATCTAGACAGCATTCAGAACTGGCCAGACACATGGCAAATGACATTTAATAGAGAAAAGTGTAAAGTATTGCATGCAGGCAATAAAAATGTGCATTATAAATATCATATGGGAGATACTGAAATTGAAGAAGGAATCTATGAAAAAGACCTAGAGTTTATGTTGACTCGGAAATGTCTTCATCTAGACAATGTGGGGAAGCTATAAAAAAGGCCAACAAGATGCTCGGATATATTGTGAGAAGTGTTGAATTTAAATCAAGGGAAGTAATGTTAAAACTTTACAATGCATTAGTAAGACCTCACCTAGAATATTGTGTTCAGTTCTGGTCACCTCGTTACAAAAAGGATATTGCTGCTCTAGAAAGAGTGCAAAGAAGAGAAACCAGAATTATCCCGGGTTTAAAAGGCATGTCGTATGCAGACAGGCTAAAAGAATTGAATCTATTCAGTCTTGAACAAAGAAGACTACGCGATGATCTGATTCAAGCATTTGTAACACAGCAGGGAGGGGGTTAATCCTCCCTGCATGGAAGAAAACACGTGCGAATGCACATTTGTGTTAATTGTTAATTATCCCCTGCACCTGGTAATTATTGTTAAATTAGGACCAGGTGCGGGGTATATAAGAAGTGCAGTCAGTCTGCTCAGGGCTGCTGTATAGAAGGAGACAGGTAGTGTGTTCTGTGTCCAAGCAGTCAAGGGAAAAAGTAAGGGTTTTGTTAAAACTGTGTGGTTTGTTTTGTGTATGGCAGGCAAACGGCTTAGCCGTCCTGCAAGCTAGTCAGGGCCCAGCATACCGTGTAGTAAGCGCTCTGAAGGAGCTAGGTGTTTGTTTTTGTTTTTGTGTTTTTGTTTGTATTATTAAAAGTGTGCGGAAGCGCTGAACCTCCAATTTCTGTGTCTGGGTCAATTTTTAAAGGGGCAACGAACCCGAGTGGGTGCAATATATTACACATTCAAAATCCTAAAAGGTATTGACAATGTCGACCCATGGGACTTTTTTGACCTGAAAAAAGAAACAAGGACCAGGGGTCACAAACGGAGATTAGATAAAGGGGCATTCACAACAGAAAATAGGAGACACTTTTTTACACAGAGAATTGTGAGGGTCTGGAACCAACTCCCCATTAATGTTATTGAAGCTGACACCCTGGGATCCTTCAAGAAGCTGCTTGATGAGATTCTGGGATCAATAAGCTACTAACAACCAAACAAGCAAGATGGGCCGAATGGCCTCCTCTCGTTTGTAAACTTTCTTATGTTCTTATGTTCTAAATAAAAACTTTACATTAGTAATGGCTAGTTCCCACAAGAGGAAAGGTCTGTTTTCTATGATCAAAGTATTTTTTTAAATTTCATTACCTAGTGATTGTAGGTTGGCAGTGTGTACCCAGCCTTCTCCCTGTTACACTTATCACACCCATTATTGATCTGAATTCACAACTCAAGTCTGCTTTCTTCTCTTCACTATGAACACTGGAATCAGTATGAATACTGAACTACAGCTACAGAACTGTCAGTTTACTAAACCCCATGCGTGTGTCCAAGTTAATGAAGGATTATTATCATGTGACATTGTCTTGCTTTGTTTTTACTCTTCCCTCACCTTTACAATCATTCACAGGGTTCTTATTGAAATGACTCAAATCTTGTGTGTGTATTATTTGGTAAGTCTGTGTTAAGGTGCTTTGACGATGAGTTCAGGAGCTGCCTGTCATATACATATTTAATATAGGCTAGATTAGAGTCTCTTTATATTATTATATACACCAGCACCAAGTAGAGCACAGCAGTGTGTTACTAACAAAACAAGAGAAGGAAACCTGATCAAAAGTGTCCGATCACTAGATGGCGCTGGCTCTTACTTCTCCCTATGTTAGCACATGTTACATGTATGTATGGCAGGCACCTATAACTGATGAGCATGGTATAACAATGGTAAAAGCATTGGAAACAGCAACATGATTGTGGTGCTTTTATAAGGGTCTAGTCTCTGACTGTCTCTTTTGTGTTTTTCAGTGCTGACTGTAGTGAGCTGCTCCAGACAGTATGAAGGTAAGAGAACAGTTTACAATGTGAACAGTTTAAAAACAGGATTTACAATTCATGGTTGAAAAGCATGAAGCTGGTTTGAGAAATGACACTTTTCATGTTAGGTGTGTGTGTTGAAAATAGGCTGTGGCAATGCAGTCACAAAGTGAAGAGACTGGTAAAGATTCTCATCCTGCTTCCTGATCATCTATATATATATATATATATATATATATATAAACATTTCTGAAATCATCTTTCCTTTTCTTCTGTCCACTATATCAATTTAACTTGTTAAATATAACAATGAATGACTCCGTCAAACACCATTACAGTGCCATACTGTGCTCCACCTAGAGGCTATGTGTGGTATTGCTGGAAAACTTTGAAAGATAATATTACATTGGCTGAATGCTGACCAATTCAACTACATAAGTGCTTCTTGATGAATACATCCATTTGAAACAACACAGTAATGAACTGAACTCAGTTTAAATGAGTAAGAACAATTGTGAGGGCTTCCAGTGACCAGACAGGCAGTGATTTTCTCATGTTCTTTTGTAGAAGAGCTTGTATTGTTTCTAGTCTCTTAGACTTCAGTTTGGAACATGCAGATATTTCAAACACGACAGATAATTTTTCTGCTGCTTCCTGTACTTCATGTGTTGTGGTTGAACTCACATTAATGTAAAAAACAACAAGGAGGAGCCAAACATCCCATCACAATAAAAGAGGGACCTGTGATAATGTCAGTAAAGGTAATAAGAAGACAGGGTTAAAAACACTGGTTAGTATTCATTTGATCTCTGACAGAAATGCACATTGAAATCTGGATTGACCGTGGTCTGTCATATTAGATATTTAAAAAATGAATCCCTCTCACAGTGTACTATATGCAGTGCTGCCCCCTGGTGGTGGCTTCAATGCAGAGTCACTTACAATAGGACCTCAGCTTTACGTCCCTTCATGAATATTTCATATATTTACAGAATGTAATCAGCATTTCTAACAATTTGTTTTTTATACATTTATCAGTAATTTCACCATTCTTTTTTGTGATCAATTGTTTTTTTTATTTTTAATAACAGAGACAAAGCATAAAAAAAATAAAAAAAAATAAAATAAAATAAAATAATATAAACTATTTACAATATTGCCAATGCTTGCACATTAAAATAATAAGAAAAAATAAATAAGAAAAAGTTACTACAATATTGTTATCTAAAAATAAAATTACATACCAAAAATAGAAACTAGTATAAAGGTAGAGGAAAGGAGGCCCAAATCATTTAGACATCAACGTAGCCAAATCGGCAGCAGTTGCATTCCATGCCTGTATGGTTGTCAGCGTGCCTTATTAATCCTGGCTGTGGAGCATTCCAAAAAACAATGCTTCTAAAGTCCGAGAGCCAAGTAGCAATCATAGGAGGAGTAGGGTCTATCCAAAGCCGTAAAATGGATTTCTTGGCTGCAGTTAACCCCAAGAAGTATCCTGCTCTGGTGTTGAGAAAGGCCCAGGGAGGAGTCATCATTCAATAGAAATACAACCGGATTTTTATGATCTGAACCTCTGTCAGCTCAGTAATAGTTTGAGCTACACTGTCCCAGAACGCAGCCACAATCGGACATTCCCAAAACATATGTAGGTATGAGCCCACTGCACCAGCCTGACAAACTGTACAGAGCGGACTAGGGACCTTTTTCATTTTAAAAAGTATGTATGGAGTAGCATATGCTTTATGGATAAGTTTAAAGTGTATTAGTTGGTGAGCTGGGTTCTTGGAAGCTAAAATGTATTGTTCCATACATTGTCCCAATCCGGAGAAAAACCCAGCTTTTCCATTTCACGCCTCCCAAATTTTTTGTAACTGGTAGAGTATTACATGCTTGTTTTAGCAAGTGTCCATAGATAGTTGAGACTGTCCCTCGTGAACAGGTGTCTGTGACCAACCAGTCTATCAAAGGATGAGGATATACATCTGTGTCCCAAGGAACCCCATAGGCACGTAAAGCAGACCTTAGTCTTAAATATAGAAAATAAGAAAACCCTGGGAGAGAGAAGTCTTCCTTGAGTTCTTGGAACATTCAAGGCCTTTATTGTTAAAAATATCTTTAAAACTATACACACCGCTATTTGACCAGGGAGGGTATATAAAAGGCTTACCTCCTGTCAGTAAATGATTATTATTCCAAATAGGAGACGAATGAAAAAACTTAAATGGACCTCCCATAAATTTTTCCACATCATGCCAAGTTTTTAAAGAATTTGCAACAATAGGGCCAAATTTGAAATTTAAGTTTTTCTTGGGGATGCCAGTAAATAATAAGTCCTGTAGTCTATGGGCGAACTATAACTGCTTCCAAATTGCGCCCAGGCAACTTTTGAGTCTATATTGGTCCATGTTTTTAAGGCCCTAACTTGAAAAAGCCCAATAGTATAGTTTAAGATCAGGAAGAGACAATCCACCATTGACCTTTGTGCGTTATAGTACTGTTAAGTTTAATGCAGGACGTTTTCCATTCCAAATAAATTTAGATATAATAGAGTTGGCTTCCTAAAAAAAAAGTAGGATAAGGGATAGGGTAACATAGAAAATAAAAAGCTGAATCTTGGTAATATGTTCATTTTAATCGTAGCTATCCTACCTTGTAAAGATAAATGCAAGGAGACCATCTCTGCAGGTCTTGTTTAATTTTGTCAAATAAAGTAGTGTAATTAACTTTGTTTTATAAGTTGCAGAGAGGGGTGAATCTGTATTCCCAAGTATGTAAATTTATTATCAGTTGGGATTGTAATAGGGAGTACTGCATTCTTTGCAGGTAGATTCAGAGGCATTAAAATTGATTTAGCCCAATTAATTTTATAACCAGACATACTGCCAAATTTAGTAAATAGTGCTAGGCAACGAGGAGTTGATTCTGAAATATTTGAAAGATATAAAAAGAATGTCATCTAAAGAGAAATGTAATGTTTTGAGCCTGCAGTTGTTATTGGAGAAATATCTGTACTTTGTCTAACA
Organism: Huso huso; assembly: GCA_036884735.1. Classification (NCBI taxonomy): domain Eukaryota; kingdom Metazoa; phylum Chordata; class Actinopteri; order Acipenseriformes; family Acipenseridae; genus Huso; species Huso huso. Next base: position 15,757,131 of record CM072681.1, on the reverse strand, counting down.
GCCTGAGCTAGCGGTTCCAACGACAGAGCAAATAGTAATGGAGAGAGGACACCTTGACGCTTCCCGTTTGAAGTTTAAGGGGAGATTGACAGCTACCAGTCATCACAGACGCCAAGGAATTATTATATAGTACTTGCACCATATGAATAAAAAACCTGGACCAAATCCAAAGCTTTCCAAGACCAACCAGAGATAGTGCCACTCGATTCGACGAATGCCTTTTCCCGTCTCAGGGAAAAACTGCACAAGATTCAGAGTGGGGAGTCAGCATCACAAATGACATGTAGTAGTCGAATTAATATTGTCAGAAGCTAGACGCTCTCATGAAGCCTGTTTGATCAAAAGTGAATCAAACTACCAATATACAGTTCTAATCTAGAAGCCATGACCTTAGCATAAAGCTTTGCATCCGTGCATATAAGGGAAATTGGACGATAACTGGAACATTCATTTGGATCTTTATTTTTTTCAATAATAGTGAGATTAAAGCTGTATTTTTTTGGTCCCTATGAAAAGAGCCTGTTTCAAATAGCGTAGTTTATAGAGTTCAATATAAGAGGACCAGCTATATCCCATATTGCTGCAAGAACTCAGGGGAGGCCGTCTAAACCTGGAGACTTATTCTTTTGCATAGATTTAATTCCCTGTTTTAATTCTTCTAACGTAATAGGTGCATCAAGATGTTTACTTTGATCAGGATTCAATTTAGGTAAATTTATTTCGCTTAGAAATTTTGTACAAGCAGTGTGATCTGTAGTGGTCTCTGAAGTATATAGTTTGGAATAGTATTTTTGAAATATTTTATTAATTTCTTTTAGGTTTTGTAACCAATACATTATTTACAGTTTTAATCGCACTAATTGCTGCCAAACATTCATTATGCTTTAGTCTCAGAGCTAGTAATCTACTAGGTCTTTCCCCGTGATAATAATAATTTTGCTTGGTGCGATGATGAAGGAATTCTGCTCGCGACAACGCCAGGGCTTTAAATTCGGTTTTGAGAATATTTAATTGTTTTGCTCTTATCATCAGAAAAGCCTGCTTCTGTCCTTTCTCTAAAATTTGAATTTGGGTTTCAAGGTTAGTAATTTGTTTGTTTCTAGAAGTGTGTATATGGGAAGAAAATGCAGTGCAGTTACCTCTCAGAAAACACTTAGTAACTTCCCAAAGAACCTGAGGTTCTTAGCAGAACTGAAATTAAATTTAATAAATTCTTGTAGTTTATTATTAAGTTGTGTAATAAACTCTGAATTTTGTAAAAGAGAAGTATTAAAGCGCCATCTCTTTACACGTGGAGGGCGTATTGTAGGTGATATATTACACAGTACAGGGAATGATCCGAAATTAATATTGGCAGTATGTCAATTTTTTGTCACATATTCAATAAGTGTAGATGAGGTAAGAATATAGTCAATCCGAGAATAGGTTTTGTATCGAGCAGAAAAGAATGTAGTCCCTTGCATTTTCATTCTTCAAACGCCAAATATCCCGCGAGTTAGTATCTCTAATAAAATTATTAAAAACCACTGACGAATTCAAAAACAGTTATCAGCTTAATTGGGAGTAGATCGATCTAGAACCGGATTACTTACTGCATTGAAATCTCCTATTATTAACTGGTACTCTGAGAAATCTAGAAAAAAAGCATTCGCTATACCAGGAAGAAAGTTAATATCGTAGACATTAGGGGCGTAAATTGAAACAAAAGCAAATTTAACATTGTTCAAGGAACCTAGTAAGTAAACAAAACGCCCTGAGTCGTCACCCCCAGATCCTTCAGCAGAAAGTTTTAGTTTTCCTATTTACCAATATAAGAACCCCCCTTTGTTTTATTATTTGCAGAAGAGTATGCTGCAACACGAAAGTGTTTATTTTGAAAGCGGTGAATGTCATCAGATTTAAGATGAGATTCCTGTATTAGTGCAATCGATATCCTTTTACGGTGCAAAAATCTAGACACTTTTGTGCGTTTAACAGGATTGTTTAAGCCACGGACGTTCCAAGATACAATATTAATATCAGCCATCATGGTGGATCAAAGTAAACAAACGAAGACCTCTCTCTCAAGAAAACAAACATAATAAAGACAGATACAGGGTACATTCTACTAGTTGTAGCAGCCAGCACATTGTGTGAAAAAGATAACATACCAGTTAAAATAGAAATCGGACATATATGGTATGCAAAACAGTACAATATAATTGTAGGCAAGCATTGGCAAATAGAACAACAATAAAGAACCGATCCGTAGAAAGACAGCACTGAGACATATTAACAATAAACATAAGGCAGTCAGCAGAGGTAAAATAACTCTTATCTGCCAAAAACATAAAACTTCGCTGATCCGTGACCCCCCCCCCAACACAGCAAGGTAACGCTCTGATCTCTAAACCCCCCGCCCCGACTCCAATTCAACCACAACAAAATATGTATGTATATCGGCTTATTATTTTTTAACCTTATAACCTAACCCCGCAGAAATATATTATTAAAAAAAGAAAAAAGAGAAAAAAAAAAAAACACTTTACAGTATAGCACAAATGCAGCAACAATAACAAATAATTTGTCAATAAATTGAGCAAACTGTAATGACAGTGTTGTCAAACCTTAAGTCCCGGTTAACTTCGGACATCGTTTAACAGTTCAGATCCCTTGCTGAGTTGCGTCCATTGCCGAAATAGAACCCGCAGGCTCCAAAGAGACCGCGAAATCTTCAACTTCCATAGGTGTTTTAAATAACCAGTGTTTCCCCCCATGAAGCACCTTAACCAGAGCTGGATAAATCAGGAAAGACTTGATCCCCTTCTGAGTCAGACGTTTCTGGCTTCGCGATGTCCCGCCTCTTCTGAGCTGTGATATTACTGTAATCTGGGAAAAGCGAAGGCGAACAACCACCGTGTTGCAGAGTGGAGCTGGTCCGAGCTCCAGCGGGAATGGCCTGGCGGTCGTGGTAACGCAGCAGCTTGAAAATCAGGGTGCGCGGCCTATTTCTATGGCCTTCCTTTCCGCTGTAAATGCGGTGGGCTCTTTCGATCTCAATAGATCTGCCCTCCAAAGCCGGAATCCATTTAGGAAGATTACGTTGGAGGAATTTGATAGGATCATCCTCTCTTCGCCCCCTCGTTCAACCCCACAAGCCTTAGATTATTTTGGCGCTGTTTGTCCTCGCACTGGATCAGCTTCTCCTGTAATTTATCAACAGAGAGCCTGGTTTGGCCGACTTCTGTTTGACCGCCCGAACAGTTACCCATATTGTCAAACTTAGAAGTAAATAACAAATCCTTTTCCAAGGAACCGAGCCTTTCCGTTAAACCGTGAAGTTCTTCCCGAATCACTTGTCTCATTAGGGGGCTGCCATCCGAAGCTGTTGTTTCAGCAACTCCGCGAACGGTAGCACGCAGCTGCGACTCAGGAAGGTCAGTAGTCAAATCCTTTAACTTTTTCTTTGATGGTGATGAACTCATGTCTTTATCACGTTTCGTTGCCATCTCCGATATTTTATGATAACTTTTATCGAATTAAGTGGCTGAAAAATGCCCGGATAAAGTTTTAAAGGAAAAAAAAACTGTCGGGCGGAAGGGAGTAGCAGACTTAAGCGTCCATTCCTGTCGGCAGGTCACGTGATCCCCCGTAATTTCACCATTCTGATGAAATGTCACATGCTGCACACTAACATTATCTATCTCTCTATCTCTCTCTCTCTGCAATAGAGATCCTAATTCTGTCATCTTCTCTGATTCTCCAGAGCTGCCCCAGACTACACTCACCCTGGAGCCTCCATTCCCAGAGATATTCCCCGGGAGACAGTCACCTGAGGTGTGGGTTGAGGGGGTTCTGCTGCACTGGAAATATCTCTGGTACAAAGACAGTGAGGACACTCCAGTGCTCCAGACTGCTGGCCGCAGTATAACTGGTGACAGCTACACAATCACTGCAGCTGCTGTATCTGACCAGGGCCAGTACTGCTGTCGAGGACAAAGAGGAGATCAACCACTCTACTCACAGCTCAGTGATGAAGTGACATTAACTGTGTCTGGTGAGTTTATTAACACAGTGATTATGTGACAGTAACTGTGTCTGGTGAGTTTATTAACACAACTGAATACAGAGCAATGCCCTCAATACAGACCCCTTATCCACTGTAAGCAACATAATGTGTCTATTAATCTATACTGAGTGATAGAACACTGTTAGAGACAGAATATTTGGATGCCTTTTAAGAACAGTAATGTTCCCACTTATCTTAAACAGGATTACTGAATCATTAAAAATATTTACAAAAAAAAAGTTTAACAGGAATAATCCTGCTACAGTAAATTGGACTAATTACGTCCGACTGGAAATTTTAACCAGACTTCCATTATCATATTGAGAGAGATTCCTCATGAATTCCTTTCACTCAAAAAAACACACAAGTAGAGCCTGCAATGGTCACACTGCTGCTATTCCTACTGTATCACAAGTAGAGCCTGCAATGGGTCACACTGCTGCTATTTCCTACTGTATCACAAGTAGAGCCTGCAATGGATCACACTGCTGCTGTTCCTACTGTATCACAAGTAGAGCCTGCAATGGGTCACACTGCTGCTGTTCCTACTGTATTACAAGTAGAGCCTGCAATGGGTCACACTGCTGCTATTCCTACTGTATCACAAGTAGAGCCTGCAATGGGTCGCACTGCTGCTATTCCTACTGTATCACTGCAGAGATGCTGCTGGGGGGCTGGAATCTCTCCTAACTGATTGTAGGGTGGGGTGTCCTAATCCTATCCTGTTCTCTGTTTCAGAGGGTCATCCTCAGGCTGTCCTGACCCTGCAGCCTGCCTGGTCACAGATATTCACAGGAGAGACAGTCACCCTGAGGTGTGAGGTGGAGGGGGGCTCTGCTGACTGGAGGTTTAAACAGTACAGAGAGATGGAGGTGAAGAGGCAGGGTGCAGAAGCAACACAGCAGGAGAGATGGG
>CM072681.1:15730668-15751668 GCA_036884735.1 Huso huso | reverse complement strand
CAAATCAGCATGAAGTTTTAACATCTACTCTCGTGTAATGGAAATCATTTATGGAGTGTGTCAAAATGAAATCGACTATCAGCAAGCCTCTGTATATGGAGTGTGTCAAAATGAAATCGAATAGCAGGAAGCCTCTGTATATGGAGTGTGTCCAAATGAAATCGACTATCAGCAAGCCTCTGTATATGGAGTGTGTCAAAATGAAATCGAATAGCAGCAAGCCTCTGTATATGGAGTGTGTCCAAATGAAATCAATATCAGCAAGCCTCTGTATATGGAGTGTGTCAAATGAAATCGAATATCAGCAAGCCTCTGTATATGGGTGTGTTGAAATCGAATAGCAGCAAGCCTCTGTATATGGGTGTGTCAAAATGAAATCCAATATCAGCAAGCCTCTGTATATGGGTGTGTCAAAATGAAATCCAATAGCAGCAAGCCTCTGTATATGGAGTGTGTCCAAATATGTCAATGAGATTCTCTCCCTTGCTGCATTGTATGTTTTGCTTATCTCAAGATTTGTCAATTCCTGATCAGGCCACGCTCAATATGGTGTGTTATTCAAGGACCCTTCACGAATTCACTGTGTGAACCCAGGGTAAAGACTTCTCTCCTCTACTGAGCTGTAACCCTATTTTTATGAAGACATTTCTATTGAACAATAAACAGAGCAATTACTATACCTTCAGTTGTTTAACCTGTTACTAAAATAAAATGAAGACACAGCCCCCCCCCATTTGTTTCTTTTTAAAATATATTTTTTCTCTTTAGATTACAGTGCACAAATAACCATGTAATTACTGTAATAATCCAAAACAGCTTCTCAAGTCGATTGTATTTCCCTTTTCATTTCAGAATATTCTTTTAAAAACTGTAGATAGGAGCATGTTATCATTCATGTTTTGTTGTCAACTAACATTTTGTCATTGTTCAGCTTTGCTAAATGTGCACATCAGTACCTCTGAAAGAAATCTGTACTGTAACAGTGTCATTGCTTGCAATTGCTGTACTAGATACATGCTAGAGGCTGCGCCCCCACCAGTTTAATTCAATTGTATAATAAGTAACACTACACACAGGGTCACTTTCATTTTATTATTTAATAGCACAGAGAAGTTCTTAACAGTTTTAATACTGACAGCAGCATAGATTTGTTTATGGAATGGAACGGTATCATTGAACTCCCGACCGTACCATAACAACAAAAGAGAGAGGGGGGAAATGAAAATCGTATTTCCTGAATTAACAAATTATTATTAGTTTCCCCAGTGTTGAAGGCACAAACAAATACAAAAATATTATCACTGATTACCAGTTTTAATCCAGACAGAAACACAGATGTGACCCATGTGTGCTGAACTATATATTCCATGTCTCCTATTCAGTGCAATGGAACAGTCGCAAGTCCCTGCCTAGCAACAACGTCAGGCAGCAGTGACGTCAGACCGTTATCTTTGGGGTTCAGTTTCTGTAAAACTAGGATCCCCAAAAATATTAATACCCGCTGCACATCTACACCCCTGGGACTATGTGTATGCCAAGTGTGGTTCCTTAATTTGCTATACTTTTTGAGATACAGGTATATTAAAAAAATGCTGCTTTTTGCCACTCTGTATCTCAAAAAGTATTCAGCCAAATTTACCCCATTCACATGGTTTGATGAGCCTGCCAATCCGACCACACATAAAAATGCATATTGGTGGGATGTTACCTCCCTTTTGAGCTGCTTGTAAAACCGACTGTAAACAGGACTTTCATTCAAACCTTAACCATGTCTGCGCGACCATGATGGCCTATTCATGTCGTCATGCGGCCCTTATTCATGATGTTATTCATGTAGTATTCATTACCCCTATTAATGAAATTGATACCCCCATAATAATAACCATATTCAGGTTCATACACAATTCATAAAGGTTGCAGGTAGTCATAGCCTACTTATACTACTGATTAAAATGCAAGCACAGCTGCTTTGGCACACACTCATTCTCATTTATGCTAAAGCATGATTAAACACCCTTAGGCTGGCACATAGACAGGATTCCTTTCAAAAAATATCACTGGAGCATCACACTCAGTTTTGATTGGTATAAAGCAGTGGCCCGCTTCCAATTAGGTCCTGAATGATTTATAAGAAGGTTGATTCATTAATCTACAATCTGGTTGAAGCAAAGACCTGGACTGGAAGGACCGAAAACAAGGACCATTGTAACACTGCCTGGAATATTGATTTCTATCAGCTTCATCTGCATTTTCAAAACTGGTATTTTGTCTTTTCACTTAACCACAGAAAGCAAATGTATTGCCACATTTTGTACATGATACAGCTTCTTTCCACTGTGAATTTTGGTGTGTTTTTAGGTTTCCTGTGATGAAACTCTTCCCACATTTAGTGCAGTGATACGGCTTCTCTCCAGTGTGAATTTGCTGGTGTTGTTTTAGGCTTCCTAACTGAATGAAGCGCTTCCCACCATCAGTGCAGTGATACAGCTTCTCTCCAGTGTGAATTCACCTGTGTTTTTTAAGCTTCCTTACCGACTGAAGCTCTTCCCACAGTCAAAGCAGTGATGTGGCTTCTCTCCAGTGTGAGTTTGCTGGTGTGATTTTAGGTGTCCTAACTGACTGAAGCTCTTCCCACAGTCAGAGCAGTGATGCGGCCTCTCTCCAGCGTGAATTCTCTGGTGTCTTTTTAGGTTTCCTGACAGACTGAAACTCTTCCCACATTTAACACAATGATACGGCTTCTTTCCACTGTGAATTCGCTGGTGTCTTTTTAGGCTTCCTGACATACTGAAGCAATCTCCACATTCAGAACAGTGATATGGCTTCTCTCCAGTGTGAATTCGCTGGTGTTGTTTTAGGTTTCCTAACCGAATGAAGCTCTTCCCACAGTCAGAACAGTGATACGGCTTCTCTCCAGTGTGAGTTCGCTGGTGTGATTTTAGGTGTCCTGACTGACTGAAGCTCTTCCCACAGTCACTGCAGTGATGCAGCTTCTCTCCAGTATGAATTCTCTGGTGTCTTTTTAGGCTTCTTAACTGACTGAAGTTCTTCCCACATTCAGTACATTGATGTGATATCTTTGGCAGGGATATGTTTTCTGAATCCTTAAACAGCAAGTCAATAGACTCCTCTTCAATGCAGAAAGACTCCAGTTCAGTCTTTTCTTTAATGTGGACATGATCCAGTTCAGTCTCTTCTTCTTTAATGTGGACAGGCTCCAGTTCAGTCTCTTCTTTAATGTGGACAGGCTCCAGTTCAGTTTCTCTTCTTTAATGTGGACAGGCTCCAGTTCAGTCTTCTTCTTTAATGTGGACAGGCTCCAGTTCAGTCTCTTCTTCTTTAATGTGGACAGGCTCCAGTTCAGTCTCTTCTTTAATGTGGACAGGCTCCAGTTCAGTCTCTTCTTCTTTAATGTGGACAGGCTCCAGTTCAGTCTCTTCTTTAATGTGGACAGGCTCCAGTTCAGTGTCTTCTTTAATGTGGACAGGCTCCAGTTCAGTTTCTTCTTCTTTAATGTGGACAGGCTCCAGTTCAGTGTCTTCTTCTTTAATGTGGACAGGCTCCAGTTCAGTCTCCTCTTCTTTAATGTGGACAGGCTCCAGTTCAGTCTCTTCTTTAATGTGGACAGGTCTTCTTCTCCAGTTCAGTCTCTTCTTTAATGAGGACAGGCTCCAGTTCAGTCTCTTCTTTAATGTGGACAGGCTCCAGTTCAGTCTCTTCTTTAATGTGGACAGGCTCCAGTTCAGTCTTCTTCTTTAATGTGGACAGGCTCCAGTTCAGTCTCTTCTTTAATGTGGACAGGCTCCAGTTCAGGCATCTCCTGTTTAATGCAGATAGGTGCCAGTTCCAGAACCTCCTCCTGTTTAATGTAAACAGATTCCATCTTTGTTCCTTCACTTTCACCAAGATAAGGCAGTCCTGAAAACAGAAAACGTTAGGTTACTATCATAACCCTGTTTCTCTCAAATAGAAATGTAACCATTACCTCATGGGAATTTATCCTTAAAGACACTGTAACCTGAATAGATCTAACAAAGACTGCTCATCAAAGCCTGTGATGCAGTCATGCCCGTCCCGAGGGCATAAATAGACTGCATGCACAGATCTCAATATCATTTTTCCTTCAAGACTGCTGCAATCATAGATGCAGTGACCTTGAAGGTTAATGGTTACATTTCTATTCAGGGAACCAGGGTTATGATAATAACCTAACATTCCCTATCAAGTATGAAATGTAACCATTACCTAATGGGTAGACATACCAAAGTTGTTACAAGGCAATTAATGCAGACAACTGGAATGCCACAAGCTCGACCCAGGCCGCCTTGCGCGCTACCATTAGGAACCCTCAGCACAAGTAGCTGGAGCTAAAAGATTTGAGGGAGAACTCACCTCTATGTTTTTGCTGTAAGGGTCGAGCTCGAGGCCGCCCTTAACACTCTTGTTCCAAACCCAGGGATTTGTGGATCCATGACATTCAGCCGATAAGCGCAGGCGTGCAGGATGTGCCCACTTGGAAAGTCCCTCCAGACAGTGCCGAGACACTGTCAGCAGGCGGACATGGTTCAATGTGGGCTGAAAAACCCTGTTTTTGAACCAGGCTTGGAGAAGGCGCATGTGGAAAAGACTCAAAGGAAAGGACTGGGAAGCTACTGCCATAAAGCCCATAAGCCTCTGGAATGTCACTACTGTCAGAGACAGAAGCTCTGCTGACAGAGGCAGGTGAGCCACTGGCACTGGGTGATCCAAGAGGGTAACTCTGGATCGCCCATCTCCTCAGAGGCGGCAATGGAAAGCAGATTGTCTAGTTGCGAGCCTGTGCTTGGTGCCCTTGTTGCTCCAAGAGAACAGAGGGGGCTGGTGGAGCAGTGTGTTCACGCAACAGCTGAGCCAGTACTGTGCCTTGCTGGCTTCCCAGAGCTTGTCCAGATTTTCCAGTCCACTGATCTATGAGACCGGTGACCTTTTCTCCTCTTTTTAGAAACATGAGGAGGGGAGGAAAGGCAGAGGATGATGAGGAAGACCATGCCACTCGTTCAACTCTCCTGCTCTCCCATGGCACAGCGCCCTCAGGCGAGGATGTAGCCAACCCCTTAAGGGATGATGCTGGGGAGCCCTGTCAAAGTGGTAAAGCCGTGGACCACTTCACGGAGCTGCAAGACACCCGTTTATCTAGCGTATGCCGAGAGAAGGGCGTGCAGAACTCACAGAATCCATGACCTGCGGTGGCCCTTTGCATGCTCCGGTCCCAAACAGGAAGAGCAACTGTCATGCTTATCCTCTACTGAGAGATTGGCCTTGCAAATGTCACAAAGGTAAAACCCTGGCATGCAGCAAGCAGTAAACTCTGTGACAACTGCTGCTTCAATCTGCTCAAGCCGGGCGCACCTATTTCTCTCTCTACTAATATATATTAGTACTTTGTAGCACTTGCCGCTAGAAACTGCAGTCAGACAGCACATGTAGCAAAGTACTGTATTTAAAAAATATATAAAACAGCACAAGTCGAAACTGAAAGCGTCCGCTGGTCTTGGACCAGAGATGGTGTCACTGTTGTGTATCACAATACCCCCTTTTTAACCGAGTCTGAATGGTGGTGATGAACCGAGGTGGAACAGAGCAGACAGTAAAATGAACCAAAATGAACCGATCGGCTCCCAGCCGCACAGTGACTGTAAAGTACCTTGCAAGGCACAGTTCAGTGAGTGTTCTACTCGGTGGTGGTACGCTCTATATAGTACCGTTCGGTGGTGGTTCAACACTCGGTGGTTTTAAACTCGGTCCAGTACCTTAGGTACGGTCCGGTTCAGTGGTACACTTCGTACAATTCGGGTACCCCAGTGCAGTAACCTCGTTCACTGTTTTGTACATACTGGAGCGGAGCAGGTCTGTGACCCACAGTTACTGCAGAAGCAGTATATAAGGCTGCCCACCTATATAGCTTTTGTCAAACCAACACAGCCCTAAGACTGGGAAAGCCGGCTGTCAGAGCCCAAGGCAGCACGAAACACTGCGGGAAAGATTGCAAGCAATCAGACCCGACGCAGAGCTAGCCTAGCGACTGCGTAGTGAATCAGAGTGATAACCTTGTTCATTGTACAGATTTGTACCGGTGGGAATGGAGCAGGCCTGGACCTACAGTTACAATTAAGCAGACTATGGGGTGCCAACCTATAGCGCTTCTGGCAAACCGACACAGTCGTAAGACTGGGAAAGCCAGCTGTCAGAGCCGTGACAGCCTTGAAATGGCACTGCATGCAGAGACCAGGGTGGCAACGAAACACTACGGGGAGGGGCTGCGGACAGCAGGACCCGAAGCAGAGCTGAGCCCAGCAACTGCTAGTGAATCAGAATGGTATCCTCGTTCGATGTACAGTACACGGTGGGAACAGGAGCAGGTCTGGACCCACAGTTACCACGGGAGGCGATCTATAGGGATGCCTACCTGCAGAGCTCTTGGTTAATCCAACAGTCCGAAAACTGAGGAAACCTACTATCAGAGCTCTAATAGTCTATACAATAATACTGCAAGCAGAACTAATGCGGCAACAAGACACCGGGGAAAACTGCAAGCAGAATTAATCAACGAGACACTGAGGGAGAAAACTGCAAGCAGAACTAATGTGTACAACGAGACACTGAGGGAGAAAACTGCAAGCAGAACTAATGTGTGCAACGAGACACTGAGGGAGAAACTGCAAGCAGAACTAATGTGTGCAACGAGACACTGAGGGAGAAAACTGGAAACAGTTTTAACCTGAAGCGCGTGTCACGGTCCAACAGGTGCGCTGGAATTTCTGTGAAAAGAAATAGAAAAACACACGAAAAACTTTTTCTCACACAAAACAGTGAACACTCGATTACTGTTAATTATGTATAAATTCCCTAACAAAATAACATTTTTATTTTCAACGAAGCTAGCAGCCTGAGAGAGAACACAAGTACCCGACTTAAGGTTACTCGATCCCGGGGAAGGGGCGACGGAGCCGCCCGCTTCACATGGAGCACAAGGCCCCTGAGGACTAACGAAAACCACGGCTGAATGCACAGTGCGTGTAACTAGCAATGACTATAATCACGTAAACATCATCTAATTATAATCACATTAACAGTGTAATTACACAAGCAAATAAGCAGATAACAGTACATTCAACACTTATCTCTCTCGATCAGGTCGGATGAAAGGAAAAATGATATTGAGATCTGTGCATGCAGCCTATTTATGCCCTCGGGACGGGCATGACTGAATCTATTCAGGTTACTGGGTCTATTCAGGTTACTGGGTTACTGGGTCTTTAAGGATAAATACCCATGAGGTACAGTGCCTTTTGAATTATTTTGAACTTTGCGACCTTTTGCCACATTTCAGGCTTCAAACATAAAGATATGAAACTGTCTTTTTTGTGAAGAATCAACAACAGTCAATCATGAAGTGGAGCGAAATTTTTAGTTGTTTCAAACTTTTTAACAATCAAAAAACTGAAAAATTGGGCGTGCAAAATTATTCAGACTTTCAGTGCAGCAAACTCTCTCCAGAAGTTCAGTGAGGATCTCTGAATAATCCAATTTAACCTAAATGACTAATGAAATAAATAGAATCCACCTGTGTGTAATCAAGTCTCCAAAAAATGCACCTGCACTGTGATAGTCTCAGAGGTCCGTTTAAAGTTCATAGACATCATGAAGAACAAGGAACACACCAGGCAGGTCCGAGATACTGTTGTGGAGAAGTTTAAAACATTTGGATACAAAATATTTCCCAAGCTTTAAACATCCCAAAGCACTGTTCAAGCATAATATTGAAATGGACAAAGCATTCAGACCACTGCAAATCTACCAAACAACACCTCTAAACTTTCAGCTCATACAAGAGAAGACTGATCAGAGATGCAGCCAAGAGGCCCATGATCCTCTGGATGAACTTAAGAGATCTACATAAAAGGTGGGAGACTCTGTCCATAGGACAACAATCAGTGGGATACTGCACAAATCTGGCCTTTATGGTGCTGGCAAGAAGAAAGCCATTTCTTAAAGATATCCATAAAAAGTGTCGTTTACAGTTTGCCACAAGCCACCTGGGAACACACCAAACATGTGGAAGAAGGTGCTCTGGTCAGATGAAACCAAAATCGAACTTTTTGGCAACAATGCAAAACGTTATGTTTGGCGTAAAAGCAACACTCTCATCACCTGAACAACCATCCCCACTGTCAAACATGGTGGTGGCAGCATCATGGTTTGGGCCTGCTTTTCTTCAGCAGGGACAGGGGAAGATAAAAAAAATTGATGGGAAGATGGATGGAGCCAAATACAGGACCATTTGGATTAAAACCTGATGGAGTCTGCAAAAGACCTGAGACTGGCACATTAATTTGTCTTCCAACAAGACAATGATCCAAAACATAAAAGCAAAATCTACAATGGAATGGTTCACAAATAAACATATTGTTAGAATGGCCAAGTCAAAGTCCAGACCTGAATCAATCGAGAATCTGTGGAAAGAACTGAAAACTGCTGTTCACAAATGCTCTCCATCAACCTCACTGAGCTCGAGCTGTTTTGCAAGGAGGAATGGGCAAAATTTCAGTCTCTCGATGTGCAAAACTGATAAAGACATACCCCAAAGCGACTTACAGCTGTAATTCGCAGCAAAAGGTGGTTTACAAAGTATTAACTTAAGGGGGCTGAATAATTTTGCCGCCCAATTTTTCAGTTTTTATTTGTTAAAAAGTTTGAAATATCCAATAAATTTATATTTCCACTTCATGATTGTGTCCCACTTGTTTTGATTCTTCACAAAAAATTACAGTTTCATATCTTTTATGTTTGAAGCCTGAAATGTGGCAAAAGGTCAAAAGTTCAAGGGGCGAATACTTTTTAAAGGCACTGTAATGGTCATATTTTGTACTTGATAGGCAATTAAGTATTGCTATCTGTTCTCTATGTCACCTTCAGTCTCAAGAAAGCATTTTCCTTTAGTTGTTTTATACTTTCAATCAAACAACCACAAAGACCAATGATGAGGATAAATGCCTTTGTATTTCTCATGGGTGATTGTTACATGCCACAAATATTACGTGCTTGTGTTACAAACTAAGATCTTACAACATCTGTGTCAAATATTTACTGTTACTAAATCATTTCAAACATATATTCATAATAAGCGAACATTCCACACAATTACAATCCTGCCAAAACACATTAACTGTTCAGTTACAGTAATCACGATTTGGCAGTGTCAAGTGGATTTAAAAGATGAATAAAAAGATAGAGTGCTTACTTCAGGTATTGTCAGTGGGATGTGCAGTGTGGCTCTAGTGCTCTAGTCACTCGCTCTGACCGTTCAATTCTTCTCTTCAGGGTAAAATAGGCAGCTCAAACTAACAGCGACAGGTAATCTGTGTGAACTAGACTGCACTGCATATTTAAACCCCCTCTTGCAGTTCCAGGCTCAACACATCAACCCCTCCCTGGATGTCACCTGCGTGCTGTTGGTCTCTCTTTGTTCTCTTCTATAATATATAATTAATATATTATTTGCTTGGTTCATACAGCTGTTTCTTTCACATTAATACTAAAAAATCACTTTGGAATGTAGGTCTCCCTTTGTGTTTTAATTTATAACAGCAGAATAAAACTGGCAAAGGCAACAAAGATACACTTCATTAAAATTATATTTCTATAACATATTAAGAAGGACAGAAAGATCAGTTTATACACAAACGTAGCTTTTTATTTAAATATTCTGGATTTTTATAAATGAATCAAAGTTAATAAAAGCGACCAGTAGATGGCAGAAATGATCCATTTATTTTTTTCCATTTATTATTATCTATGCAGTCCACCAATCCAGTTTATTCTTCATTAATAACACTGTGTGATGGGGCACCTCGTCCCTGTATTATTATTTGTATATTTCCTATTATTATTATTATTATTATATTTGTATTTGATGATTGGGAAAGCCGTGTTTTTATTGTTCGTTTTGTTTTTAATTTAAAAACCTGTGTGAATGTGGCTGGAGCCTCAATAAGGTAATTGTTTTATTGATAATTAATTAAGGCTGAGCCACAGCTTAAAAAGAACTAGCTCCAGGCTAATAGGGGGAGATTTTCCTTTGAGTTAGAGATGGGCTCGGTTTGGAATGCGATCATACATCCAGCAACTGCTACCGCTGTACCAAGGAAAATTTGTTTGTTTAGGTATTTTTGACCATCAAGCCCTTTTGTTTGGTATAAAGTGTTTTTTTTATTGTTTGTTTTATTATTAAAACCCGAGTAATAAACGCGTCTCGTTTCCCCTACCTACCTTTGCCTTTGTTTTGTACAGGATTCTTCCTGGTCCGTGACGTCAGTTCTGCAACCGCTCTGCCACACACGGCTATTAGATTTCTGTGCTGTTCTGTTTAACAGGTAAATTATAAACTCACATAATGATTTCTAATGCCATCCATTTTCTCATCAGCTCTTTTCAACAGGAGAACACGTAACTAACAGGAGGGTCATAGGCTCTGTGTGAGGACGACTCAGAAATACACAAATCAAACAGCTCTTTATAAAAGGAGAATCAGGTAACAGGATACTCATCAGCTCTGTATCCAAGGAGAATCAGTAACTAACAGGATACTCATCAGCTCTGTATCCAAGGAGAATCAGTAACTAACAGGATACTCATCAGCTCTGTATCCAAGGAGAATCAGTAACTAACAGGATACCCATCAGCTCTGTATCCAAGGAGAATCAGTAACTAACAGGATACTCATCAGCTCTGTATCCAAGGAGAATCAGTAACTAACAGGATACTCATCAGCTCTGTATCCAAGGAGAATCAGTAACTAACAGGATACTCATCAGCTCTGTATCAAGG
Organism: Huso huso; assembly: GCA_036884735.1. Classification (NCBI taxonomy): domain Eukaryota; kingdom Metazoa; phylum Chordata; class Actinopteri; order Acipenseriformes; family Acipenseridae; genus Huso; species Huso huso. The sequence continues at coordinate 15,740,802 of CM072681.1, read as the reverse complement.
AGAATCAGTAACTAACAGGATACCCATCAGCTCTGTATCCGAGGAGAATCAGTAACTAACAGGATACTCATCAGCTCTGTATCAAGGAGAATCAGTAACTAACAGGACACTCATCAGCTCTGTATCAAGGAGAATCAGTAACTAACAGGATACTCATCAGCTCTGTATCCAAGGAGAATCAGTAACTAACAGGATACTCATCAGCTCTGTATCCAAGGAGAATCAGTAACTGACAGGACACTCATCAGCTCTGTATCCAAGGAGAATCAGTAACTAACAGGATACTCATCAGCTCTGTATCCAAGGAGAATCAGTAACTGACAGGACACTCATCAGCTCTGTATCCAAGGAGAATCAGTAACTAACAGGATACCCATCAGCTCTGGAGAATCAGTAACTAACAGGATACTCATCAGCTCTGTATCCAAGGAGAATCAGTAACTAACAGGATACTCATCAGCTCTGTATCCAAGGAGAATCAGTAACTAACAGGATACCCATCAGCTCTGTATCCGAGGAGAATCAGTAACTAACAGGATACTCATCAGCTCTGTATCCGAGGAGAATCAGTAACTAACAGGATACTCATCAGCTCTGTATCCAAGGAGAATCAGTAACTAACAGGATACTCATCAGCTCTGTATCAAGGAGAATCAGTAACTAACAGGATACTCATCAGCTCTGTATCCAAGGAGAATCAGTAACTAACAGGATACTCATCAGCTCTGTATCCAAGGAGAATCAGTAACTAACAGGACACTCATCAGCTCTGTATCCAAGGAGAATCAGTAACTGACAGGACACTCATCAGCTCTGTATCCAAGGAGAATCAGTAACTGACAGGATACTCATCAGCTCTGTATCCAAGGAGAATCAGTAACTAACAGGATACTCATCAGCTCTGTATCCAAGGAGAATCAGTAACTAACAGGACACTCATCAGCTCTGTATCCAAGGAGAATCAGTAACTAACAGGATACTCATCAGCTCTGTATCCAAGGAGAATCAGTAACTAACAGGATACTCATCAGCTCTGTATCCAAGGAGAATCAGTAACTAACAGGATACTCATCAGCTCTGTATCCAAGGAGAATCAGTAACTAACAGGATACTCATCAGCTCTGTATCCAAGGAGAATCAGTAACTAACAGGATACTCATCAGCTCTGTATCCAAGGAGAATCAGTAACTAACAGGATACTCATCAGCTCTCTCAAGGAGAATCATAACTAACAGGATAATCAGCTAACGAGGAAATCAGTAACTAACAGGATACTCATCAGCTCTGTATCGAGGAGAATCAGTAACTAACAGGATATCCATCAGCTCTGTATCCGAGGAGAATCAGTAACTAACAGGATACTCATCAGCTCTGTATCCAAGGAGAATCAGTAACTAACAGGATACTCATCAGCTCTGTATCCGAGGAGAATCAGTAACTAACAGGATACTCATCAGCTCTGTATCAAGGAGAATCAGTAACTAACAGGATACTCATCAGCTCTGTATCCAAGGAGAATCAGTAACTAACAGGATACTCATCAGCTCTGTATCCAAGGAGAATCAGTAACTAACAGGACACTCATCAGCTCTGTATCCAAGGAGAATCAGTAACTAACAGGATACTCATCAGCTCTGTATCAAGGAGAATCAGTAACTAACAGGATATCCATCAGCTCTGTATCCGAGGAGAATCAGTAACTAACAGGATAATCATCAGTCACTAGAAATACTCAATGAAGAAAATAATTAATCAACTAAAAGCGTATTATTTTAATAATCAGCTAATTGTTCACAGTGCTTCAGTTTGCCAATCACTTTTCTTCGTGAGATACAGATAGAGGTATATTTTGGGTGGCTGTATTCTGAGTGAAACTCGTTGAAAACTGAATGAAAAGTTTTTGATAAACGCGGGAATGTCTTTGTTTATTATAAACGTCACTCTGTGAATTATAAACACGAGACTACAACTGGGGGATGAGAATAAAAACAAACGCTGCCTGGCTCAGCTCTCCTTCTCAAATACAACACACACAGGACAAAACAACGCGCTCCTACCACACTACAACCCGGACCTTTCAAAATAATACAATATAACAGCTCTGTAGTTTATAAACACATTGTAGAGCTCCATGCAGACTCTCTTACCTCTCTCTGCTCTCCCTCAGTGTCTGAACGGATAAAACAATCAGCTCCTACCACACTACAACCCGGACCTTTCAAAATAATATAATATAACAGCTCTGTAGTTTATAAACACATTGTAGAGCTCCATGCAGACTCTCTTACCTCCTCTCTGCTCTCCCTCAGTGTCTGAACGGATAAAACAACAGCTCCTACCACACTACAACCCGGACCTTTCAAAATAATACAATATAACAGCGCTCTGTAGTTTATAAACACATTGTAGAGCTCCATGCAGACTCTCTTACCTCCTCTCTGCTCTCCCTCAGTGTCTGAACGGATAAAACAACCCGCTCCTACCACACTACAACCCGGACCTTTCAAAATAATACAATATAACAGCGCTCTGTAGTTTATAAACACATTGTAGAGCTCCATGCAGACTCTCTTACCTCTCTCTCTGCTCTCCCTCAGTGTCTGAACGGATAAAACAACGCGCTCCTACCACACTACAACCCGGACCTTTCAAAATAATACAATATAACAGCGCTCTGTAGTTTATAAACACATTGTAGAGCTCCATGCAGACTCTCTTACCTCCTCTCTGCTCTCCCTCAGTGTCTGAACGGATAAAACAACGCGCTCCTACCACACTACAACCCGGACCTTTCAAAATAATACAATATAACAGCGCTCTGTAGTTTATAAACACATTGTAGAGCTCCATGCAGACTCTCTTACCTCCTCTCTGCTCTCCCTCAGTGTCTGAGCGGATAAAACAACAGCTCCTACCACACTACAACCCGGACCTTTCAAAATAATACAATATAACAGCGCTCTGTGGTTTATAAACACATTGTAGAGCTCCATGCAGACTCTCTTACCTCCTCTCTGCTCTCCCTCAGTGTCTGAACGGATAAAACAACGCGCTCCTACCACACTACAACCCGGACCTTTCAAAATAATACAATATAACAGCGCTCTGTAGTTTATAAACACATTGTAGAGCTCCATGCAGACTCTCTTACCTCCTCTCTGCTCTCCCTCAGTGTCTGAACTGGGTAAAACAACGCGCTCCTACCACACTACAACCCGGACCTTTGAAAAATAATACAATATAACAGCGCTCTGTAGTTTATAAACACATTGTAGAGCTCCATGCAGACTCTCTTACCTCTCTCTGCTCTCCCTCAGTGTCTGAACGGATAAAACAACGCTCCTACCACACTACAACCCGGACCTTTCAAAATAATACAATATAACAGCGCTCTGTAGTTTATAAACACATTGTAGAGCTCCATGCAGACTCTCTTACCTCCTCTCTGCTCTCCCTCAGTGTCTGAACGGATAAAACAACGCTCCTACCACACTACAACCCGGACCTTTCAAAATAATACAATATAACAGCGCTCTGTAGTTTATAAACACATTGTAGAGCTCCATGCAGACTCTCTTACCTCCTCTCTGCTCTCCCTCAGTGTCTGAACGGATAAAACAACGCGCTCCTACCACACTACAACCCGGACCTTTCAAAATAATACAATATAACAGCGCTCTGTAGTTTATAAACACATTGTAGAGCTCCATGCAGACTCTCTCACCTCCTCTCTGCTCTCCCTCAGTGTCTGAACGGATAAAACAACGCGCTCCTACCACACTACAACCCGGACCTTTCAAAATAATACAATATAACAGCGCTCTGTAGTTTATAAACACATTGTAGAGCTCCATGCAGACTCTCTTACCTCCTCTCTGCTCTCCCTCAGTGTCTGAACGGATAAAACAACGCGCTCCTACCACACTACAACCCGGACCTTTCAAAATAATACAATATAACAGCGCTCTGTAGTTTATAAACACATTGTAGAGCTCCATGCAGACTCTCTCACCTCCTCTCTGCTCTCCCTCAGTGTCTGAACGGATAAAACAACGCGCTCCTACCACACTACAACCCGGACCTTTCAAAATAATACAATATAACAGCGCTCTGTAGTTTATAAACACATTTAGAGAGCTCCATGCAGACTCTCTCACCTCTCTCTGCTCTCCTCAGTGTCTGAACGGGTCTGTCTCCCACAGAACGAGGAATATACCAATCACAAAATACAAACCGATCAGTGCGGTTTAACAATTCATCTAATATGAACCGCAAAGGGAATCGTGATACCGGAGACCTTTTAATTAAAAACACAACACTTTCAATTTGTATCACCGTAAACGAGCTGTTTGTAGCTCTAGTTTTCAAGTGAATACAATTTTAATTCAATAACCCCTCCTCAATGCCGGAGTTGGTACATTCTTTTTTATCACCCGGGGGCGCTGTGACTGGAGGCAGCAGCGCCGATGCAGAAAGTTTTTCGCAGATATGTAATCTGTGTTTTGTACAGATATTGTTATTTTCCGTCCTGTTCTTCAGAACAAGATGTTCAAACACTAACGCGATACCCTGATAAATTTTTTAGAAGTATATCAGGTTAATTCAAGTTTGAGCGCCGTTGTCACAAACAGATCCACAATGGCGCAGGCATGCACGCAGTTTCATAGCTTTCTCTTCGCTAGTCTTGGAGGTTCAGTGTGTGTGAACTTGTTTTTGGTAAATACAGCACAGGGTCGCAGAAAGGTCATTCTTTACGAGTAAACTTCAGGCAGTAACCTCTGCTATTTCTACCCCATGCTTTTATTTAGTTTCTCTTAAACTGTATTATTGTCTCCTATTCTTTATCCAGGACAGTATTCCTCCCTGCTGTCCAGCGGCACAATTTAGAATCTTCCTCAGACTGCGCTGCGAACTAAACCAGGCAACAGAGCCGCCTCCACAGCAGCAGAAGAGTCATCAGCAATGAGACACGCCAAAAGTGCGCTGCTCTGTGAGACTCGGGGGGCCGCATTATCAAAGCGCTTCCTCCAGGCTTTAATTACCTGCTATTGATTTTAAAAAGGACAAAACATCATGTTAATGTTACAACATGAAAAACTAAACACACTGAGAGTGCTGAAAGGGCTTGAAATACAGTGTATTACTCAGCTGTGTGGTTCTAGTTTTGTAAAATAAACAGGTGGTTTACCTCTTTAAAATAAATAGGATTTAATTAAAGATTTGTGTAAAAGCTTTGAAAAGATGTCCTGAGGTGTCTTATTGTGATTAAAAAGCGTCCCATTCCACAAGAAAACCCTGAGGCGTTGAAAACTAAAAGCTCTTTGAATGATGAAACTTTTTATTATATGAATAACTACCCAGTGGGTGACAGAGCAGGTTAATAAACTAAATGTATTGAATGAATAATGAAATCAGATAATATATGTCAATCACCTCCTGAGAGGTTTGTATTGTGTGGTCCAATTACAGTATTTTTTAAATGTTTTAGTAGTTTAACTGCTTATGACTGTACAGACTGGAAACAAATGTAAATATTCTCATCCGATACTCTGCATTTATATTACTGCTCCCAACAGTACTTTCTGTAAAAGCTGTATTTGGGTCTATAGTTGTTGTCCCGGTCTGTACCAAGTGTATTCATTCAGGAGAAGTGCTGGAGTCTTCAGTAACACAAGTGGAGGGGCAGCACAGGGACGTTACAATGTGGGGCCCATTGTAGTTATTTATTTTAAATTGTTTTAAATGCTTCGACACTATTGTATAGTACTTTAGATTATATATGTTTACATATATACATTCAATAAGGATTATTTTCTGTTTAATGAATGTGATCATCAGAAATACTGTAACAGCAAATAAGTAGCCAACAGAATGTACTTTTGCAGATAAAGCGTTTATTATTAAAACATGACAGGACATCTCTCATTTATTTTTTATTAATAAACAATGTATTCTATTTGGTGACAAGTTACAAGTTAAATTGCAACAAAATGTAAGTGCTTCAATGTATCCAGTAGGTGGCACCAAAACACTGTTCAGCTTTTACATTGTACTGTTTAGACTGCATTGGTCGATAATGTACATTCCTGCTTGAATGAGTTCAGTAAAAGGGGGCACCTAGATATTTCAAACAGAATTACTGATATTTTTGTGATACAATACACACATAAAAACAATGTGCTCCACAATATAAAGCATTCTTTAATTCTTAATTTAAACTGCTGCATAATAAAGTGAATGTACACAAACATTTGTGTTTAGTTTGTAAGTCTTCAAATAGACTTACATTCGGCCCATCTTGCTCGTTTACTTGTTAGTAGCTTATTGATCCCAGAATCTCATCAAGCAGCTTCATTAAGGATCCCAGGGTGTCAGCTTCAACAACATTACTGGGGAGTTGTTTCCAGACTCCCACAATTCTCTGTGTATAAAAGTGCCTCCTATTTTCTGTTCTGAATGCCCCTTTGTCTAATCTCTACTTGTGACCCCTGGTCCTTGTTTCTTTTCTCAAAAAAAAAAAATAAGTCCCCTGGGTCGACATTGTCAATACCTTTGAGGATTTTGAATGCTTGAATCAGATCACCGCGTAGTCTTCTTTGTTCAAGACTGAATAGATTCAGTTATATTATCCTGTCTGCATATGACATGCCTTTAAAACCTGGAATAATTCTGGTTGCTCTTCTTTGCACTCTTTCTATCCTCTCTGTTGTAATGTGGTGACCAGAACTGAACACAATATTCTAGGTGAGGTCTTACTAATGCATTGTAAAGTTTAACATTACTTCCCTTGGTTTTAATTCAACACTTTTCACTATATACAGTGCCTATAGTAAGTATTCACCCCCTTGGACGTTTTCACAGTTTGTTTGTTACAACCTGAAATCTTGATGCATTTAAATGGGATTTTTTCCTTTGATTTACACAACCTCCTCAACACTTTCAAAGTGTGAAAAAATGGGGGGGTCTTCATAAAGATAAAAGTATTCACCCTGTTTGTATTGGGAATGGGTTTCTTTGGGAATCTATAATAAAAGATGTCTCGATGTCTTGCACAGTTTTGATTTGCATGTTGGGTTGGGTTTGACAGTGTGATGTCATTCATGTGCAGGTGTTAATACAGCAGCACCTTCATCGAACGAGCAGGACACAGAGACAGAGAGCAGCTACTCCACTCACTAGTAATCGGTAAGCACACATCTCAATGATTTTTCAAATGTTCTTTCATTTCTTTATTTTTCTATTGCTCTGAAGATGGTGGATTGGAGACCAGTCCTCTTTTTGTCTCCACAGAGCAGGGATAACACAAGCAGAGGCAATGGGAGCTTATGGAATATTAGTTTGTTTGTTTAAAAATAAGCGACTTAGCCACAATTTATATTTAAAGGGATTTTCCATCACATTAATCTGATCAGCCTGACTTGTGTTTTCTTTTATAAAACGTGCAGACTGTACTCCATCAGCAGACCTCAGTGTTGTGACTGTATACTGAGGATAGTCTTATTATTGTTTCCATAGTGTAACATGTCCTGGATGTAAGGCTGATAGGTCTGTACCTGCCCAGGTTTGCTGTATCACCCTTCTGAGATATTGTTACCATATTGATGAGCCTCCTGACAGCCGGGTCACCCCCTGTCCTTATCGACAAATCCTTTGTAAATCATTTTCACTTCTCATTGTTGTTTATAAATGGATATAACTTAACACTGGCCATTTTGAAACCCAGGTGAACTGTCTGAATAGTTGGAATCCCTTAATTGGGTCTATAACTTAAAATCATTAAATAAAGTGTAAAAAGAAAATCAATAGTCTACAAGCCCATTGCTTGGGGATCCTGGATACAAAGAGTTAAAGGTTCTGCGATTCACTGCGAATAGAAAAAAAGAACAAGCAAAAAAGAACAGACTGTTTTGCATTATCATTTGAATCAAAGCCGCTCCACAGCAGAACAGTCCTGTGGCTCACCTTTGATTCAAATGCGATCATGCAAAACACTCTAGAGATGTCACATGAGGGAAAGCAACCTGTCTGCAAATCAATACTGGTGTCCTGCCTTTCACCTTGCTGTGGAGGCCTGGGGTCTAAGCGGGGGGGGGGGGGGGCTAGGTGCTGCACTGGGTTTATGTTAATGTTAAGAAATACTTTCTTTTAGTATTTCTAAATGTAGCACTATTGAGTGTGTAATAGTTATGTGTGGCTATTGTTAATGCACTAGACTAGTCTGTCACCTTTCTCTGGAGGCCTGGGGTCCAATCTGGATGGCTAGGTGGTGCTGTGGGTTAATGTTAATGCACTAGACTAGTCTGTCACCTTTCTCTGGAGGCCTGGGTTCCAATCTGGATGGCTAGGTGGTGCTGTGGGTTAATGTTAATGCACTAGACTAGTCTGTCACCTTTCTCTGGAGGCCTGGGTTCCAATCTGGATGGCTAGGTGGTGCTGTGGGTTAATGTTAATGCACTAGACTAGTCTGTCATCTTTCTCTGGAGGCCTGGGTTCCAATCTGGATGGCTAGGTGGTTCAGGGTATGTGTAGGTAAAGTGTCAGATTTACTGAAGGTATTTTTGTTTCAGCAAATTATTTGTAAATACTGATTACTTATCATTTTATTGATATAGTGTAACATTACTCATATTGAAACCTAGGGGACCTGTCTGAATATGTTTTTTATGCCACTGTGTATTTCCATGGATACATATGTAAAGGTTTTTATTTTAATTGTTGATAGTTAATTAGTAAATGAAGTTAATGATCAGCAATCAGGTTGTATTGGGAATGGGTTTCTTTTGAATCTATAATAAAAGATGTCTCGATGTCTTGCACAGTATTGATTTGCATGTTGGGTTGGGTTTGACAGTGTGATCTCATTCATGTGCAGGTGTTAATACAGCAGCACCTTCACATCGAACAGCAGGACACAGACAGAGAGCAGCTACTCCACTCACTAGTAATCGGTAAGCACACATCTCAATGATTTTTCAAATGTTCTTTCATTTCTTTATTTTCTATTGCTCTGAAGGTGGTGGATTGGAGGCCAGTCCTCTTTATGTCTCCACAGAGCAGGGATAACACAAGCAGAGGCAATGGAGCTTATGGAATATTAGTTTGTTTAAAAATAAGCGGCTTAGCCACAATTGATATTTAAAGGGATTTCAAGCACAGTAATCTGATCAGCCTGACTTGTATTTTCTTTTATAAAACGTGCAGACTGTGGTCAGCAGCAGACCTCAGTGTTGTGACTGTATACTGAGGAGAGTTTTGTAACCCTGGATAACAGTAAATCATAATTAATTTAAAATACTTGTTGTGATCATATTGTTACCATTTGGGATTGAATCCCAAAATGTATATATAAAATAATTGAATAAAAATATTATTCTTAGCACACAGGTTCTTTTCTTTTCAATAGGGTCCTTCACTTGTCACAAATACCAGAGAGGCAAGTTAAAAATCAACAAGTCTTTTATTACAGAAGAGAAGAGCTGTAGACAGGAGGAGAAATTCAGCAAATAATATTAACAAATTCAAAAGACAATTTAACCCTTTCACAATTCCAGACAACCCAGAGAGGGGGCAGAGGCAGGTCAGTGTCAACTGATAATACAATAGAACAAAATGATGAAAACCAAACCAAAACAAAACACTCTGAAAATCAATTAAGATAAAACCCAACAATAATAAAATAAACACAGCAATCAAAACGAAGCAGAATCAATTACAAACGTGCAATCACACAAATAATAAGTGTTTCTAAACTAAAACAAAAACTACAGCAATACTAAGATACAAAAGAACCCTATAAAACAACCTGATGTAATTCAGTGTAGTTAATTTTACAAAACAAACTATAGTAGCTAGGTACAAGTTAACAGCGACTTAGCAGAAAAATATACAATGGTAGGAATATACTTCAATAACACTCTCCTGAGACTCCTATAATGCAACAAACTAAACAAAACAGTTTAAAACAATGTGATTGTGGCCGCGCACAATATTTAAAATCACACATCCACACAAACACCAGACTGAGGCGCTGCTGGAATGCGGGCCGAGTGCTAACAGAGAAAAAAAAAAATACCGAATAGGTTACAACAATGCAAAAGAAGTCCAAATGGACCAGCTCCCCACACTCCACTACCG
>CM072681.1:15708282-15730168 GCA_036884735.1 Huso huso | reverse complement strand
TCATTTTGACACACCCCATATACAGAGGCTTGCTGATAGTCGATTTCATTTTTGACACTCTATATACAGAGGCTTGCTGATAGTCGATTTCATTTGACACACTCCATATACAGAGGCTTGCGGATAGTTGATTTCATTTGACACTTATACAGAGGCTTTTTGATTTCATTTGACTCCATATACAGAGGCTTGCTGATAGTCGATTTCATTTGACACACTCCATATACAGAGGCTTGCTGATAGTCGATTTCATTTTGACACACTCCATATACAGAGGCTTGCTGATAGTCGATTTCATTTTGACACACTCCATATACAGAGGCTTGCTGATAGTCGATTTCATTTTGACACACTCCATATACAGAGGCTTGCTGCTATTCGATTTCATTTGGACTCCATATACAGAGGCTTGCTGATGGTGATTTCATTTGACACATATACAGAGGCTTGCCGATAGTCGATTTCATTTTGACACTCTATATACAGAGGCTTGCTGATAGTCGATTTCATTTTGACACACTCCATATACAGAGGCTTGCTGCTATTCGATTTCATTTTGACACACTCCATATACAGAGGCTTGCTGATAGTCGATTTCATTTTGACACACTCCATATACAGAGGCTTGCAGCTATTTGATTTCATTTTGACACACTCCATATACAGAGGCTTGCTGATAGTCGATTTCATTTGACACTCCCCATATACAGAGGCTTGCTGATAGTCGATTTCATTTTTTGACATTCCATATACAGAGGCTTGCTGATAGTTTCATTTCTCATTTTTGACACACCCTGCTATTAGTTTATTTTGACACTCAGAGGCTTGCTGATAGTCGATTTCATTTTGACACTCCATATACAGAGGCTTGCTGGATATTCGAGGGATTTCATTTTGACACACTCCATATACAGAGGCTTGCTGATAGTCGATTTCATTTTGACACACTCCCATATACAGAGGCTTGTTGATAGTCGATTTCCATTTTGACAGTGATTTCATATACACTCTAGAGGTTTGCTGATAGTCGATTTCATTTGGACACACTCCCCCATATACAGAGTTGTTTTGTTGAGGTCGATTTCATTTTGACACGTTCATTTTATATACAGAGGCTTGCTGATATTCGATTTCATTTTTTGACACTCCATATACAGAGGCTTGCTGCTATTGGATTTCATTTTGACACACTCCATATACAGAGGCTTACAATTTCATTGCTATTCGATTGATAGTCGATTTCATTTTGACACTCTATATACAGAGGCTTGCTGATAGTCGATTTCATTTTGACACACTCCATATACAGAGGCTTGCTGATAGTCGATTTCATTTTGACACATTCATTTATATACAGAGGCTTGCTGATAGTCGATTTCATTTTGACACACTCCATATACAGAGGCTTGCTGATAGTCGATTTCATTTTGACACACTCCCATATACAGAGGCTTGCTGCTATTAGTCGATTTCATTTTGACACTCCATATACAGAGGCTTGCTGCTATTCGATTTCATTTTGACACACTCCATATACAGAGGCTTGCTGATAGTCGATTTCATTTTGACACTCCATATACAGAGGCTTGCTGCTATTTGATTTCATTTTTGACACTGGTATATACAGAGGAGGTTTGACCTCCATATTGATAGCTATTCAATTATTTTGACACTCCATATACAGAGGCTTGCTGATAGTCGATTTCATTTTGACACACTCCATATACAGAGGCTTGCTGCTATTTGATTTCATTTTGACACACTCCATATACAGAGGCTTGCTGATAGTCGATTTCATTTTGACACTCTATAGACAGAGGCTTGCTGCTAGTTGGATTTCATTTTGGACACACTCCCCATATACAGAGGCTTGCTGCGATTTCATTTTGCTCCATAGACAGAGGCTTGATGCTATTTTGGACACACCCATTTACAGACATTCTATTTGACTCTTGCTGATAGTCGATTTCATTTTGACACACTCCCATAGACAGAGGCTTGCTGCTATTGGATTTCATTTGGACACACTCCATATACAGAGGCTTGCTGCTATTCGATTTCATTTTGACACTCCATAGACAGAGGCTTGCTGCTATTGGATTTCATTTTGACACTCTATATACAGAGGCTTGCTGATAGTCGATTTCATTTTGACACACCCATATACAGAGGCTTGCTGCTATTTGATTTCATTTGACACACTCCATATACAGAGGTTTTTTGCTGCTTTTCATTTCATTTTGACATTCCATATACAGAGGCTTGCTGATAGTCGATTTCATTTTGACACATTCCATATACAGAGGCTTGCTGCTATTCGATTTCATTTTGACACACCCATATACAGAGGTTTGCTGATATTCGATTTCATTTTGACACACTCCATATACAGAGGCTTGCTGATAGTTTGATTTCATTTTGACACACTCCATATACAGAGGTTTGCTGCTATTCGATTTCATTTTGACACACCCATATACAGAGGCTTGCTGATATTCGATTTCATTTTGACACACTCCATATACAGAGGCTTGCTGATGTCGATTTCATTTTGACACATTCCATATACAGAGGCTTGTTGATTTCATTTTGACACCTCCATACAGAGGCTTTGCATTTCATTTTGACACTCCATATACAGAGGCTTGCTGATTTGGACACACTCCATTCAGATGTTGATTTCATTTGACACACCCATACAGAGGCTTGCTGCTATTCAATTTCATTTTTTACAGAGCCTTGACATTTCATTTTGACACTCCATATACAGAGGTTTTTTGCAGCTATTCTGATTTCATTTTGACACACTCCATATACAGAGGCTTGCTGATAGTCGATTTCATTTTGACACACTTTATATACAGAGGCTTGCCGGTTCATATTCAATTTCATTTTGACACACCTCCATATACAGAGGCTGGGTTTGCAGCTATTCAATTTCATTTGGACACAGGGGTTTGCTCCATATACAGAGGCTTGCCAGATATTCGATTTCATTTTACAGAGGCTTGCTGATAGTCGATTTCATTTACAGGCGCGCGATAGTCAATTTCATTTTGCTATATCAAGAATTTTGACACTCCATATACAGAGGCTTGCAGCTATTCAATTTCATTTTTGACACACTCCATATACAGGCTTGCTGAGAGGATTTCATTTGACATATATACAGAGGCTTGCTGCTATTCACTTTTTGACACACTCCATATACAGAGGCTTGCTGTTATTCAATTTCATTTTGACACACTCCATATACAGAGGCTTGCCGATATTCAATTTCATTTTGACACTCTATATACAGAGGCAATTTGCTGGATACAGAGGCTTTGATATTTCATTTTGACACACTCCATATACAGAGGCTTGCTGATATTCAATTTCATTTTGACACACTCCATATACAGAGGCTTGCTGCTATTTGATTTCATTTGGACACTCCATATACAGAGGCTTGCTGATATTTGATTTCATTTTGACACTCCCATATACAGAGGCTTGCTGCTATTGGATTTCATTTGGACACACTCCATATACAGAGGCTTGCTATTTGATTTCATTTGGACACTCCATAGACGATTTGCATTTTTTGACACTCCATAGACAGAGGCTTGCTGCTATTTGATTTCATTTTGACACTCCATAGACAGAGGCTTGCTGAGGTTGATTTCATTTTGACACACCCATATACAGAGGCTTGCTGATATTTAATTTCATTTTGACACACTCCATATACAGAGGCTTTGCTATTTATTTGATTTCATAGACAGAGGCTTTGACACACCCATATACAGAGGCTTGCTGCTATTCAATTTCATTTGGACACACTCCATATACAGAGGCTTGCAGCTATTCGATTTCATTTTGACACTCCATATACAGAGGCTTGCTGCTATTCGATTTCATTGACCCACTCCATATACAGAGGCTTGCTGATAGTTGATTTCATTTTGACACACTCCATATACAGAGGCTTGCTGATAGTCGATTTCATTTTGACACACTCCCATATACAGAGGCTTGCTGATAGTCGATTTCATTTGGACACACTCCATATACAGAGGCTTGCTGATAGTCGATTTCATTTTGACACACTCCCATATACAGAGGCTTGCTGATAGTCGATTTCATTTGGACACACTCCATATACAGAGGCTTGCAGCTATTTGATTTCATTTTGACACACTCCATATACAGAGGCTTGCAGCTATTTGATTTCATTTTGACACACTCCATATACAGAGGCTTGCTGCTATTCGATTTCATTTTGAAACTCCATAGACAGAGGCTTGCTGCTATTGGATTTCATTTTGACACACTCCATATACAGAGGCTTGCTGCTATTCAATTTCATTTGGACACACTCCATATACAGAGGCTTGCAGCTATTCGATTTCATTTTGACACTCCATATACAGAGGCTTGCTGCTATTCGATTTCATTGACACACTCCATATACAGAGGCTTGCTGATAGTTGATTTCATTTTGACACACTCCATATACAGAGGCTTGCTGCTATTTGATTTCATTTTGACACACTCCATATACAGAGGCTTGCTGCTATTCAATTTCATTTGGACACACTCCATATACAGAGGCTTGCAGCTATTCGATTTCATTTTGACACTCCATATACAGAGGCTTGCTGCTATTCGATTTCATTGACACACTCCATATACAGAGGCTTGCTGATAGTTGATTTCATTTTGACACACTCCATATACAGAGGCTTGCTGATAGTCGATTTCATTTTGACACACTCCCATATACAGAGGCTTGCTGATAGTCGATTTCATTTGGACACACTCCATATACAGAGGCTTGCAGCTATTCAATTTCATTTGGACACACTCCATATACTGAGGCTTGCAGCTATTCAATTTCATTTGGACACACTCCATATACAGAGGCTTGCTGATATTCAATTTCATTTGGACACACTCCATATACAGAGGCTTGCTGCTATTCAATTTCATTTTGACACACTCCATATACAGAGGCTTGCTGCTATTTGATTTCATTTGGACACACTCCATATACAGAGGCTTGCTGCTATTTGATTTCATTTTGACACACTCCATATACAGAGGCTTGCTGATATTTGATTTCATTTTGACACACTCCATATACAGAGGCTTGCTGCTATTCAATTTCATTTGGACACACTCCATATACAGAGGCTTGCAGCTATTCGATTTCATTTTTGACACTCCATATACAGAGGCTTGCTGCTATTCGATTTCATTGACACACTCCATATACAGAGGCTTGCTGATAGTTGATTTCATTTTGACACACTCCATATACAGAGGCTTGCTGCTATTTAATTTCATTTTGACACACTCCATATACAGAGGCTTGCTGCTATTTGATTTCATTTTGACACACTCCATATACAGAGGCTTGCTGCTATTCAATTTCATTTGGACACACTCCATATACAGAGGCTTGCAGCTATTCGATTTCATTTTGACACTCCATATACAGAGGCTTGCTGCTATTCGATTTCATTGACACACCATATACAGAGGCTTGCTGATAGTTGATTTCATTTTTGACACACTCCATATACAGAGTCTTGCTGATAGTCGATTTCATTTTGACACACTCCCATATACAGAGGCTTGCTGATAGTCGATTTCATTTGGACACACTCCATATACAGAGGCTTGCTGATAGTCGATTTCATTTGGACACACTCCATATACAGAGGCTTGCTGATAGTCGATTTCATTTTGACACACCCCATATACAGAGGCTTGCTGATAGTCGATTTCATTTTGACACACTCCATATACAGAGGCTTGCAGCTATTTGATTTCATTTTGACACACTCCATATACAGAGGCTTGCAGCTATTTGATTTCATTTTGACACACTCCATATACAGAGGCTTGCTGCTATTCGATTTCATTTTGACACTCCATAGACAGAGGCTTGCTGCTATTGGATTTCATTTTGACACACTCCATATACAGAGGCTTGCTGCTATTCGATTTCATTTGGACACACTCCATATACAGAGGCTTGCCGATAGTCGATTTCATTTTGACACTCTGTATACAGAGGCTTGCTGCTATTCAATTTCATTTTGACACACTCCATATACAGAGGCGTGCAGCTATTCAATTTCATTTGGACACACTCCATATACAGAGGCTTGCCGATAGTCGATTTCATTTTGACACTCTATATACAGAGGCTTGCTGATAGTCGATTTCATTTTGACACACTCCATATACAGAGGCTTGCTGATAGTCGATTTCATTTTGACACACTCCCATATACAGAGGCTTGCTGATAGTCGATTTTATTTGGACACACTCCATATACAGAGGCTTGCTGCTATTGGATTTCATTTTGACACACTCCATATACAGAGGCTTGCTGATAGTCGATTTCATTTTGACACACTCCATATACAGAGGCTTGCAGCTATTTGATTTCATTTTGACACTCCATATACAGAGGCTTGCTGATAGTCGATTTCATTTGGACACACTCCATATACAGAGGCTTGCTGCTATTGGATTTCATTTGGACACACTCCATATACAGAGGCTTGCTGCTATTCGATTTCATTTTGACACTCCATAGACAGAGGCTTGCTGCTATTGGATTTCATTTTGACACACTCCATATACAGAGGCTTGCTGCTATTCGATTTCATTTTGACACACTCCATATACAGAGGCTTGCCGATAGTCGATTTCATTTTGACACTCTATATACAGAGGCTTGCTGCTATTCAATTTCATTTTGACACACTCCATATACAGAGGCTTGCAGCTATTCAATTTCATTTGGACACACTCCATATACAGAGGCTTGCCGATAGTCGATTTCATTTTGACACTCTATATACAGAGGCTTGCTGCTATTCAATTTCATTTTGACACACTCCATATACAGAGGCTTGCAGCTATTCAATTTCATTTGGACACACTCCATATACAGAGGCTTGCCGATAGTCGATTTCATTTTGACACTCTATATACAGAGACTTGCTGCTATTCAATTTCATTTTGACACACTCCATATACAGAGGCTTGCTGATATTCAATTTCATTTGGACACACTCCATATACAGAGGCTTGCTGCTATTCAATTTCATTTGGACACACTCTATATACAGAGGCTTGCTGCTATTTGATTTCATTTTGACACACTCCATATACAGAGGCTTGCTGATAGTCGATTTCATTTTGACACACTCCCATATACAGAGGCTTGCTGATAGTCGATTTCATTTTGACACACTCCATATACAGAGGCTTGCAGCTATTTGATTTCATTTTGACACTCCATAGACAGAGGCTTGCTGCTATTGGATTTCATTTGGACACACTCCATATACAGAGGCTTGGTGCTATTCGATTTCATTTTGACACTCCATAGACAGAGGCTTGCTGCTATTGGATTTCATTTTGACACACTCCATATACAGAGGCTTGCCGATAGTCGATTTCATTTTGACACTCTATATACAGAGGCTTGCTGCTATTCAATTTCATTTTGACACACTCCATATACAGAGGCTTGCAGCTATTCAATTTCATTTGGACACACTCCATATACAGAGGCTTGCTGATATTCAATTTCATTTGGACACACCCATACAGAGGTTTGCTGCTATTCAATTTCATTTTGACACACTCCATATACAGAGGCTTGCTGCTATTCAATTTCATTTGGACACACTCCATATACAGAGGCTTGCTGCTATTCAATTTCATTTTGACACACTCCATATACAGAGGCTTGCTGCTATTCGATTTCATTTTGACACACTCCATATACAGAGGCTTGCTGCTATTTGATTTCATTTTGACACACTCCATATACAGAGGCTTGCTGCTATTCAATTTCATTTGGACACACTCCATATACAGAGGCTTGCTGCTATTCGATTTCATTTTGACACACTCCATATACAGAGGCTTGCTGCTATTTGATTTCATTTTGACACACTCCATATACAGAGGCTTGCTGCTATTCAATTTCATTTGGACACACTCCATAGACAGAGGCTTGCTGCTATTGGATTTCATTTTGACACACTCCATATACAGAGGCTTGCTGCTATTTGATTTCATTTTGACACACTCCATATACAGAGGCTTGCTGCTATTCAATTTCATTTTGACACACTCCATATACAGAGGCTTGCTGCTATTAGTTTTTTTTTTTTTTGCCAAATCGACGATTAATATTTATTTTACAATTGACCATCTTTATTTTTCAGTTCAAGAAGGGAATGGGTGAAGTCAATCTTTATGCTTTAAACAAAACAAAAAAAGACTATGCCATTGAGAAATGTCTCATTTAACAAAACACCTTTATCATATTCAACATACCACAAAACCATGGTTACCAGCATTCTAATTGAAATAACGTCACAGCAGAGCTATACCTTGTAAAGATAATGATCCTACACAAATACAAAAATTCTCAAACTGTAGAAAACAGCATATAAGAGTGTAGTACACAGACAGAAAGCATAAACTGTACGACTAAAAATATGCACAGAACAAAACATGAGGTAGTTGAGCAGAACTCAGGCAGGAAGATGTGTGGAATTATTGTGTCAGCTACAATTACTTGAACATGGTCTATATTAATTGTATGAAAAAAAAGGTTTGGCATAGACAGATGAAGCAGACCCATCAAACAGAAATATATCCCCTTTAATGAGATGCCCAGAACGCTCTTGTCTGACTCTGGAAACAGGGTTATCAGTGCACAGGGTGCATTTGTATGTTGGTTTGGACCCACAGTCTGCTGTCAGTGTATTTCAAAAAGGAGTCTTTCATGTGCAGTATGACCCCATGGACACTGGGACAGTTCAGGCTTTTCAAGTCACACCCCAATCCATTAAACAAAACACATGAACATAATTTAAATCTTTTATTTACCTTCATGTAATCAAAGAAACTACACAATTATATCACAAAAGTCTACCAGAAGCCATAATACCAGTACAGTATTTGTTAGATTTCAAAATGTCTAATTTTCAAATCAATAAAAACAACAAAAAAGAGTTCTAACGATAAGCTTTCTAATCTTGTTATTTTATCCCTGAGTCGTGGGTCTGGCTTGTTCTCAGCTGCGCCCCCAGTGGGTTCAAAGCCCAGCTCAGGACACTGGAAATGCAGCTGAACTCACACACTGAGAACAAGCAGGCAGCAGAGAAGACTGAGCCCACACCCAGGGCTTACATCATGATACACTAGCAAAGGAATTCCATTTCTCATTTCATGAAGACTGAGCTCACACCCAGGGCTTACATCATGAGACACTAGCAAAGGAATTCCATTTCTCATTTCATGAAGACTGAGCCCACACTCCAGGGCTTACATCATGAGACACTAGCAAAGGAATTCCATTTTCATTTTCATGAAGACTGAGCCCACACTCCAGGGTTACATCATGAGACACTAGCAAACTCTTGCAGCTGTATAGAGACCTCGGTTTAGGTTTCAAACACGTTTTTCTAACTCCTCTCAATCCCAACGACAAAAAACATTGTCAATGTAAAAAACACGCTCGAAAACGCAACAGCCGCTTAAAGGGGTGATATCAAAACACAAAAGAACAAGTTAGAGAAGCAATCAGGCCAATCTTGTCAAGCACCAAGCAAATAGGGCACAATTTGAAAAGGTGCTAGCCCAAGATTCACACAATTCTTGCTTCTAACTTGGCACCTTTTTTTTGATCGCTTCGGGCTCCACTTTATCGCTCCACTTGAAATGCTCTTTGTATGACTTGAAGAGACTGAGACACACACACACACTGAGACACACACACACACACACACTGAGACACACACACACACACACACGCACGCACACACACGTACTGACAAACACACTAAGACACACACACTGAGACACACACACTGAGAGACACACACACAGATAGTGACACACACACAGGAACTGACACACACACGTACTGCCACACACACAGGTACTGACACACACACACAGATTCTGACACACACACACACACACCGAGACACACACACTGAGACACACACACAAACACACAGGTACTGTCACACACACACAGGTACTGACACACACACACAGGTACTGACACAAACACACACACACACAGGTACTGACACACACACACAGGTACTGACACAAACACACACACACACACACACACAGGTACTGACACACACACAGGTACTGACACACACACACACACAGGTACTGACACACACAGGTACTGACAAACACACACACAGATTCTGACACGCACGCACACACACGCATTTCGACAAACACACTAAGACACACACACACTGAGACACACACCCTGAGAGACACACACAGATAGTGACACACACACAGATAGTGACACACACACAGGAACTGACACACACACAGGAACTGACACACACACACAGCTACTGACACACACAAACACAGGTACTGACAAACACACACACACACACAGATACTGACACGCACGCACACACAATAATGTGCTTGACAAAACACACACAGACACACACACTAAGACACACACTGAGACACACACACACTGAGACACACACGCACACAGATTTAACAACACACACACTGATACACACACTAACACACACACAAGAACTTACACACACAGGTACTAACACACACACACACACACTGAGACACACACACACACACACAGATAGTGACACTACACACAGGTGCTGACACACACACACTGACACACACCGAGACACACACACTGAGACACACACACACAAACACACAGGTACTGTCACACACACAGGTACTGACACACAAACACAGGTACTGACACACAAACACACACACACACAGGTACTGACACACACGCACACACATGTACTGACAAACACACTAAGACACACAGACACTGAGACACACACACTGAGACACACACACAGATAGTGACACACACACGTACTGACACACACACAGGTACTGACACGCACACACAGCTACTGACGCACGCACACACACGTACTGAAAAACACACACACACTGAGACACACACACACACAGATTGTGAAACACACACTGATACACACACTGACACACACAGGTACTGACACGCACAGGTACTGACACACACAGGTACTGACACACATACACACACACAGGTACTGACGCACACACAGGTATGGACAAGCAAACACAGGTACTGACACACACACTCACAGGTACTTACACACACACACACACACACACACTCACAGGTACTAACACAGACACACACGCACAGGTACACTTATGCTATGCACTTTAGCTGCCAGTTAAATATTTAACTAAATGTTAAATCTAGTTAAGTGATTTAAGATTTATTTAAATATTTAGCTAACTGTTAAATCTAGTTAAGAGATTTAAGATTTTTTTAAATATTTAGCTATATGTTAAATCTTGTAACTAGATTTCTAAATGATATCTGAATGCACACATTTATAAAAAAGCTGTATTTATTTTCTCCTCATTTCTGGCAGCCCATACTAACGGGCGCCGAACTTTCGCAGATTTTTAAATCCTAACGGTCTCTGCTCAAATGGAGTGGAATGTTCAGGAGCCGGTTGCCTAGCAGCGCCTCCGCCTCCTTCTCTGCCCGCCCCTCTCTCCTCTCTCGTTGCTCCAGCTAGGAGTTCACATTCAGCTTCCTATTCTTTACTAACTTTTACAAATGAGCTTATTGGAGGCTTCGTGTTTTTAAGATGGTTCAGGTGCAGTCCGGGCAGACTGACTGGAGCATCATTACAGTATACCAAAGACTGGCGCCGCTTTGTGTGGAGGCTGATACACAAAATAATGAACGACTGGTAAAGAAATCACATGGATTGCATTTTAATGGTAAATATGTATCTGTTATTCTAAGTATTATTACAATTAATAACTCAGCTATATTCATATTCAGAATGTGATAGAGTATTAAGTTCCTGGTTAACCAAGCGATCTTTGAAATTGACAAGGAAATCAGTTTATGGAAAGTAATCAAGCACTTTGTTTTTAAGGAAGTCTCTCGGAAGTGGTGTTTTGGGATTGCAATTAACCAATCGGTCTGGAGTAGAGACGGTCGAATTGTGGAGGAGGAATTCTGGGAATTCTGACTCTCCAGGAGTCGCCATCTTCCTCAGCGACATCGCCATCGGAATTATCACAAACGGACCGCTAAAGTGACCTGGAATACATGAACTCAGCTGCTCGGTTCTAGTTTTGTGAAATCGACAGACGTTGTGTCTCCTTTTAAGAAGTAGGAGTTCATAAAGGCTGGAGTTGAGGGTTTGAAAACGTGACCCAATGAGAAGTCTGGTTTTGTTTGACAGCGATAAAGATTTTACTGACAAAAAAAAGGCCTGATATGTTACATTGGAAGTGCTTCGCCTGTAAAGAGTTTGATAGTATGTTTACTTGATTTCCATTTTTATCATTCAAATACTAAACAGGTAAGATGCTCCCTCTGCAGATTACAGATTCTCTTCAGATTTCCGCGGTTCTGTGCAGTTTGGGACGGCCTCTAGGCTTGAGGTTTGCAGACATGTGATAGACAGTCTCTGGTTCGGGCAGAATATGCACATTTTAATTTGAGCTGCTGTGCTGTTATAGATTCATCTGATAGAGACACAGGGATATCTTCAGACGGCACGGTTCAGGTGTTTTGAGACTTGTGGAAAGGATGGAAGTTTTACAAATATTACTATTTTTTTTTTTTTAATCAATAACTAGAGTAAATTATCAAAATCTATTGTTCTGTATCTGACTGGTTGTATGTTAACCTTACAGAGGATTCTATGAAGAGAAATGTAATAAATGAATTTTCAAATTTGACAGGCCCTCGATGTGCGCTCTTGTTTTGTGTTTTGTTGTTCTTCAGAGCCGGGCTCGCTGACAGGTTTAAAACACAATGCGTCGCTTTTCCCATGCGTTCTGCTGCCTGGACTTATTCCTGCGATATCTTTATCAACACAATCGCCATGGTTTTATGTTTTTATTAACATGTCCCTCGTCATGAATAGTTCTGAGGAGTTGTTTTAGTTTTACATCAGTTATGAACGGAGCGTGGGAGGGGACTTGAGACAAAAAGTATATCTCCCAGAGACACACAGGTACTGACGCACGCATGCGCACGCACACACACACACACACAGATACTGACAAACACACACACACACACACAGATACTGACATGCACGCACACACATGTACTGACAAACAGACACACACTGAGACACACACACTGAGACACACACACACTAAGACACACACACTGAGACACACACACACAGATAGTGACACACACACTGAGACACACACACACACACTGAGACAAACACACTGAGACACACACACAAACTTAGACACACACACTGAGAAACACACACTGAGACAGACACACACACACTGAGACAAACACACTGAGACAAACACACACACTGAGACAAACACACTGAGACACACACACATACACTGAGACACAAACACACTGAGACACACACACTGAGACAACACTGAGACACACACAGAGACACACACACACTGAGAGACACACACTCACGCACTGAGATACAAACACACTGAGACACACACACTGAGACAAACACACTGAGACAAACACACATACACTGAGACACACACTGAGACAAACACACTGAGACACACACACATACACTTAGACACACACTGAGACACACACACACACACTGAGACAAACACACTGAGACACACACACTGAGACAAACACACACACTGAGACACACACACAGTGAGACACACACACACTGAGACACACACACACTGAGACAAACACACTGAGACACAAACACACTGAGACACACACACACACTGAGACAGACACACACACTGACACACACACACACACACACACTGAGAGACACACTGAGACACACACACACAGGTACAATTATGTTATGCTAATTGTTATATATTCAGATTTAGCGCCAGTTAAATATTTAACTAAATGTTAAATCTAGCTAAGAGATTTAAGATTTATTTAAATATTTAGCTAACTGTTAAATCTAGTTAAGAGATTTAAGATTTATTTAAATATTTCGCTAACTGTTAAATCTAGCTAAGAGATTTTAAGATTTATTTAAATATTTAGTTAACTGTTAAATCTAGTTAAGAGATTTAAGATTTATTTAAATATTTTGCTAACTGTTAAATCTAGCTAAGAGATTTAAGATTTATTTAAATATTTAGCTAACTGTTAAATCTTGTAACTAGATTTTTAAATGATATCTGAATGCACACATTTCTAAAAAGCTGTATTTATTTTCTCCTCATTTCTGGCAGCCCATACTAACGGGCGCTCGAACTTTTCGTGATTTTTAAATAACGGTCTCTGCTCAGCTGGTGGGAATGTTCAGGAGCCGGTTGCCAGCAGCGCCTCCGCCTCCTTCTCTGCCCCGCCCTCTCCCTCTCGTTGCTCCAGCTAGGAGTTCACATTCAGCTTCCTTAGATTATATAGCGCCATTCTTTTACTAACTTTACAAATG
This sequence comes from Huso huso, assembly GCA_036884735.1. Classification (NCBI taxonomy): domain Eukaryota; kingdom Metazoa; phylum Chordata; class Actinopteri; order Acipenseriformes; family Acipenseridae; genus Huso; species Huso huso. The sequence continues at coordinate 15,715,652 of CM072681.1, read as the reverse complement.
AGCTTATTGGAGCTTCGTGTTTTTAAGATGGTTCAGGTGCAGTCCGGGCAGACTGACTGAGCATCATTAGTATAGTACCGACCTGCGCCGGCTTTGTGAGGCTGATACACAAAATAATGAACGACTGGTAAAGAAATCACATGGATTGCTATTTAATGCTAAATGTGTATCTGGTATTCCAAGTATTATCTACAATTAATAACTCAGCTATATTCATATTCAGAATGTGATAGAGTATTAAGTTCCTGGTTAACCCAAGCATCTTTGAAATTGACAAGGAAATCAGTTTATGGGAAAGTAATCAAGCACTTTGTTTTAAGGAAGTCTCTCGGAAGTGGTGTTTTGGGATTGCAATTAACCAATCGGTCTGGAGTAGAGACGTCCGAATCTGTGGAGGAGGAATTCCTGGGAATTGCACTCCTCCAGGGAGCCGCCATCTTCCTCAGCGACATCGTCATCGGAATTATCACAAACGGACCGCTAAAGTGACCTGGAATACATGAACCAGCTGCTCGGGTTCTAGTTTTGTGAAATCGACAGACGTTGTGTCTCCTTTTAAGAAGTAGGAGTTCATAAAGGCTGGAGTTGAGGGTTTGAAAACGTGACCCAATGAGAAGTCTTGTTTTTGTTTGACAGCGTATAAAGATTTTACTGACAAAAGGCCTGATATGTTACATTGAAGTGCTCTCGCCTGTAAAGAGTTTGATAGTATGTTTACTTGATTTCCATTTTATCATTCAAATACTAAACAGGTAAGATGCTCCCTCTGCAGATTACAGATTCTCTTCAGATTTCCGCGGTTCTGTGCAGTTTGGGACGGCCTCTAGGCTTGAGGTTTGCAGACATGTGATAGACAGTCTCTGGGTTCGGGCAGCGATGCACATTTTAATTTGAGCTGCTGTGTTGTTATAGATTCATCTGATAGAGACACAGGGATATCTTCAGACGGCACGGTTCAGGTGTTTTGAGACTTGTGGAAAGGATGGAAGTTTTACAAATATTACTATTTTTTTTTTTTTAAATCAATAACTAGAGTAAATTATCAAAATCTATTGTTCTGTATCTGACTGGTTGTATGTTAACCTTACAGAGGATTCTATGAAGAGAAATGTAATAAAATGAATTTTCAAATTTGACAGGCCCTCGATGTGCGTCTCTTGTTTTGTGTTTTGTTGTTCTTCAGAGCCGGGCTCGTTGACAGGTTTAAACACAACAACGCTTTCCCTGGCGCTCTGTTGCCTGGACTTATTCCTGCTATATCTTTATCAACACAATCGCCATAGTTTATGTTTTTATTAACATGTCCCCGTCATGAATAGTTCTGAGGAGTTGTTTTAGTTTTACATCAGTTATGAACGAGCGCTGGAGGGGACTTGAGAGAAAAAAGTATATCTCCCAGAGACACGCAGGTACTGACGCCTTACGCGCACGCACACACAACACACACACAGATACTGACAAAAACACACACACACACACACAGATACTCGACATGCACGCAACACACATGTACTGACAAACAGACACACACTGAGACACACACACGGGAGACACACACACACTAAGACACACACCGAGACACACACACACAGATAGTGACACACACTGATACACACACAGGTACTGACACACACACACACACACACTGAGACACTGAGACACACACACACACACACACACACACACTGAGACACTGAGACACACACACACAGATAGTGACACAGACACACACTCACAGGTACTGACACACTCAACCCACACACAGGTTTTCCGACACAGACACACACACTCCACAGGTGCCTGACACACACCCCCACACACAGACACACAGATAGTGACACAGACACACACACAGATACTTCCTGGACATGCACGCACACACATGTACTGACAAACAGACACTAACTGAGACACACACACTGAGACACACACACACACAGATAGTGACACACACACTGATACACACACTGACACACACAGAGAGGAACTGACACACACAGGTACCTGACACACACACACACACACACAGACACAGACACACACACAGAGATAGTGACACACACAACATGTCACACAGGTACTGTCACACACACACAGGTACTGACACGCACACACACAGGTGCCACAGACACACACACACAGGTACTGAGACACACACACACATTACTGACGCACACACAGGTGCTCTTTCGACACGCACACACAGGTAAGTGCTGACACACACAGGTCGCTGACACACACACCGAGACACACACACACACACACACCGAGACACACACACTGAGAGACACACACACACAAACACACAGGTACTCGTCACACACAGGTACTGGGACACACACACACACAGGTACTGACGGACACACACACACACACTGGAGACACACACACTGAGACACAAAACACACTGAGACACACACACACTGAGACACAAAAACACACTGAGACACAAACACACTGAGACACACACACACTGAGACACACACACTGAGACACACTCATACACAGGTACCGACACAGACATTTATTAATACACATTAACACACACACACACACACAGTAGGTACTGACACACACACACAAACACACACAGGTACTGACACACACTGAGACACACACTGAGACACAACACACTGAGACACACATTAACACTGAGACACACACACACTGAGACACACACACCTCTGAGACACAAACACACTTGAGACACACACACACTGAGACACACAGTAATAATGAGACACACACACACACACACACACACACACACACACGAGAAACACACAATGAGACACACACACTGAGACACACTGAGACACACACACACTGAGACACACACTGAGACACACACACACTGAGACACACGCACACACACACACACTGGAGACACACTGAGAGACACACACACTGAGACACACTGAGACATACAGGAAACGGAGATTTTCAAACAGGAAATAGAACATTTCTAGTATCGAGCAGAACCTTCAGGTTTTCAGTGAAAAGCTGGTTAGGCTTTGATGTAAGCAAAAATGAACGCATTTCAACAACTCAGTAGATGGCGAAAGCGGGCTAAGGTCGTGCTCTTCAAGAACGTCATGATGCAAGTTCAAACCACGGTATTTTTTTGTTTTTCACTGCGATATGCTGTTTTAAAAAAACAAATACATTGTTTCATATAAATGGTGTGGATATCAAACTTGCTTGCATTCCTGGTTTGTTTTGACGTTGACCAACATGTGGAATCACAGATTGGTAGATGTCTAGTTATTTAGCTTTTCTGTTTTAAAAGTCGCTACACACCCTTAAAAAAAAAAGTAGACGGAAGAGGAAGATGAAGAAGGAGGAGAATAACAATTTGCCCTTAGTTTGACGACTTATATCTCATTGTGTATAAGAGGTAAGTTTTTTTTTTTTATCACATTTGATGTAAGAGTGTTTCAGACTTTTGGTACAGATGGTAATTCTAAGATTTAGTTTTGCTGCTGCAACATGGTGAAAACAGCTAAACTCTTGGAGCTGTATAGAGACTCTCGGTCGTTTCAAACACGTTTTTAACTCCTCTCAATCCCACGACAAAAACATTGTCAATGTAAATAAACAAGTTAGAAAAAACGCAACAGCTGTTTAAAGTGGTGATATCAAACACAAAAGCCCAAGTTAGGAGAAGCAATCAGGCCAATCTTGTCAAGCATCAAGCAAATAGGCACACTTGAAAGGTGCTGGGGCCCAAGATTCACACAATTTTGCTTCTAACTTGCCATTTTTTTTTTGATCGCGCCCACTTGAAATGCTCTTGTATGACTTGAAGTGACACACACACACACACACACACACACACGAAGCAATCCAACTAACGAACGAATCCAATCTAACGAACGAACAATTAACGAGGTCGAGAGGTTCAATCCCCAGTGGGGAACACTGCTGCTGTACCCTTGAGCAAGGTATTTTACCTAGATTGCTCCAGTAAAACCCAACTGTAAAATGGGTAATTGTATGTAAAATAATGTGATATGTGAAATAATGTATAATGTGATATCTTGTAACACTGTAAGTCGCCTGGATAAGGGCCTGCTAAGAAATAAATAATAATAATATATATAAGGATAATACAATAAAAAAACAAACTCTAAATCTATCAGTTTCATATAGTGCAGTTAATTAAACTAATTACCACAGATTATATTATTGCAGTTTATATAAAATACTTGGATCTATCAGTTTCTTATAGTAAAGTTAATTAACCAGATCAGCAATTTTGTTCTTTTTGTGATACATACAAAGTAGACAACAACGTCAGCAGTTGAATGGTCTCACAAACAAACTACATTACATGTATAAAGTACACGGTACCAATTTCCCCAATCTATTTAAAATGAATATATAAAACAGCTGCGTGTTTTGTTCTGTGATGCTTGAAGAAAGATGTAATTATTCTTAACCCAGATTAATTCATTTTCAAAGACAGCCTAAAACTATTGTATTATTGCTATAGAAGTACCAGTTCTTTTGGATCAAAAATACGTTAACATTGACAGGCTTGTGGACTGAGGCAGTACTGAAACTTTCAGTTCATTATTATGAAAACAATAAATACAAAATGGGTGTATACAACCCCGGTAGATGATGGTGTCAAGTGTTTAAAAAAAATACTATTTGCAAAAATAGTATTTACTCATTTCTATTTAAAATACATGTCTGGCAACCTATTTTCTATGTGTATTTTAAATAAATATGGAGACCAATGTTTTCTATTTAAAGAGTTTCGAGACTATTTTGCTCCATCCTTGGCATTCAGCTGTTAACTGTAAGGTTGGTTTCCAGCCAGATTGCCTTTCCGGGCAGCCTTCTCAATAGAGTCCAAGCTTCCGATTTCATTTGCAGTCGTGAAGGGTGCGGGTGGCCAAGTGGTATAGCGCCGGTCTCAGAAATCAAGATCACGGGTTCAATCCCGCCTGTACCTTGTTGCTGTCTTTAAAACACTATTTGTTACTTGTTTGTACCTTTGCAGCTGAAAAGAAAAATTCTAATGCAACTTGTATTTTAATTTAAATAAAAATGGGAGTATTCAGATTTGAACCGGGGATCTCTTGATCAGCAGTCAAATGTTTCTACCACTGAGCTATACCCAACAACAACACCATTTCCTATCAAGCACAACCAACGGTGCCGATCTGTCAGTTTCAGGAATGCAACCTGTCAAGGCGAGTGATTTTACCTCGTATCCTGCAGAAAATTCTGCAGCGCAATTGGTCAGTGTGTTTGGCTTTTAACCCTTAAGGACCGAGATTGTGTCAATACCACATCATACTGAAATTTCAAATTGAAAACCACAGCTTGCCTTGCCAGACGGGCTTTGACAGATTATTTAAGAGAAGCTATAATGTTCCCCAGAGTGTCCTGAAAACAAGGACACCCATTCCAAGATGCGACTGTAACAAATTGATTTTTGTGCATTGTTATAGGAAGAGAGTTAAATACAGCCAAAAAAAAACGAGTTGTCCTTAAATAGTTTAGCAAACGGTTGGTTGCTTGTGTAGCAGGTCTTTATATACATATAGCTACATTTATGTTAATAATTTGACTGGTGCCACCTTGTGTTTATTGAGGACAAGGACGTCGAGTGGTTGGTTCCCACACAAACTCTTTTATCCAGGAGAAACCAAGCAATCATATACCAAAAAAATAATCTTTACAAGCTTTTATTTGTAATTGTTTTAAAAAATCTCAAGCACATTAACAATAATGTAAACCATATGACAATGCCACCTTCACTTCACAGTCTAATAATTGTCTAGTAGAGAGATATATATATACACACACAAGGATAATACAATAAAACAAACTCTAAATCTATCAGTTTCTTATAGTGCAGTTAATTTACCAGATCAGCAATTCTGTTTTTTTTGTGATACATACAAAGTAGATAACAACGGCCAGCAGTTGAATGGTCTCGTTACAAACTACATTACATTTATAAAAGTACACGGTACCAATTCCCAACAATCTATTTAAAATGAATATATAAAACAGCTGTGTGCACGCCAGAATAAAATATAATATAACAAATAAACCAGAGGACTCTTGCTGCAGGAGTGGACAGCTATCAAATAAACCACACAACGTTAACAATAAACTAACAGGCTCCCTGACTGGGGAACCCCAACACGCTGCACCTCGTGTTTGAAATGATCCCTCCCGGTCAGACACAGCCTTCCTGGTGTGCCACACGAAGTTATAAAGTCTCTCCGCGTTCCAGCTCCAGTCTGCAGCGCGGAAATCCTTCACAAGTCCGGCTCTCCCTCTCACAATATTCCTCCGCATTTATAAAGGTAGATGATGATTGGCGGGGGGGGAGATCAAGCAGCGAGCCGCTGGCAAGCAGAGCCGTGGAACGGGGAGACGTATGCAAACAAGGGGGGGGGGGGGGGGGGGGCGGATTGGGCAGACAGTCCTTCAGCCAATCGGAGTTTCGCCCGTATAGTTCCATATAAAAGAGAGAAAGTAGTTTAGGGGATCCAGTGAAGCAAATATATCAAACCACACTGGTGATGAGAAATATTGACAAAATAAAGAGCTGAACAACAAAACACACATTTATATAAATAAATCAATAACAAGTGACACAAAAATAGGAGGAGTGGCAAACACTGTTGCAGCAGCAAAGGTCATTCAAAATGATCTAGACAGCATTCAGAACTGGGCAGACACATGGCAAAATGACATTTAATAGAGGAAAGTGGAAGGTGCTACACGCAGGCAATACATTTCTCCCCCTTCCTTTCTATATTGGTTAATTGTGGGCTCTAGTTTTTTTTATTTAACATCGCTGAGTCCCTTGTCCTGTGGATTGCAAAACCACAATGTAGAAACATACAGAGAATGGATGGGAATGGGCACAAAACATCACTGCTGTTTCTCTTAAAGCGTGTTTATTTATTTCTAATACTGGACCGTTTTAATACTGTATCACATTCTGAATATGAATATAGCTGAGTTATTAATTGTAGGTAATACTTAGAATACCAGATACACATTTAGCATTAAAAAAAGCAATCCATGTGATTTCTTTACCAGTCGCTCATTATTTTGTGTATCAGCCTCCCACACAAAAGCCGAGCGGTATACTGTAATGATGCTGCAGTCAGTCTGCCGGTTTGCACCTGAACCATCTTAAACAAAGCCTCCAATAAGCTCATTTGTAAAAGTTAGTAAAGATAAGCTATATAATCTAGGAAGCTGAATGTGAACTATGCTGCTGAGCCTTGACTCCTGAACATTCCCTCCATGGTGAGACCGTTAGGATTCCGTCTTAAAGTTCGGCGCCGTTAGTATGGGCTGCCAGAAATGAGGAGAAAATAAATACAGCT
>CM072681.1:15689874-15707782 GCA_036884735.1 Huso huso | reverse complement strand
ACATATTTAAGACGAGGATTTTGCTGTCTGGAATATAAACAATCTAAACAGAACAATAAGAACATTTCTTTGAATAATACACGTTTTCTTAAGTTTCTTATGAAGGAAAAACAATCTAAGAAACTGTGTTATGAATAACACACCTTCTTAACATTTTTCTTAACAAAAAGATGTTTCTTCTTTTGAACGTTTCAAGATTACGGCCCCTGTGCAGTATCCAGGGGACCTGGCTTCATCCCCCAGTCCAGTCAGCTGTTTCATTAACAAAGGAATTGAATCTCAACTCACCGCTGTAGCACATGAAATAGTTTCTCTGACTGCAGAGTGAATCCTTCCACTCTCCCGCCGCATTGACTGAAGCACAGAAGAGGTATCGTCCCCAGTTGAAGTAGATGACATCACCTCCACTGGACCACTGCCAGTTCTCCTTGTCATGATACAGCCCGATCCAGTGATCCGAGTTGCTAGTTGAAGGTATAAGACCTATAAGCTTATTAACCCTGGCCTGGTCTTGAATGGTGGGCAGGTCTCTGCCTTGGTTTCTGCAGTAGCTCTGAGCTCCCTGCCATGTCTTCCCAGTTCCTTCATAGAAACATTGACCAGAGGAGCCGCCTGGGGAGAGGGGACAGCACAGTAAAGATGAGTGAAAACGTGTTCTTCAGAGAAAAGATTTCCACTGGAAATGGAACCAACAGTCACAGATTACTGGTCTTGTAAGAATGTAGGACACTAGTAGAACTGTATGGTGATAATAAATATACTAACAACATGCTTGTGGTCTGTACTATAACATGAGTATCATTCTGGCATGAGTGATGAAGGTCATGGAAACACCAGGCAGACAAAGAAATCGTTGTGAGAAAAACTCAATTCACTGTCAATTAATGCTAATGTTATTTTAGAATGTGTAAAGGGACATGTCTTGTTATTATAGGATATTGCACAGCACAGCACAGCACGGCACAGCACAGCACAGCACGGCACAGCACAGCACAGCACAGCACAGCACAGCACAGCACCTTAAAGCCTAAAGAAATATAACTGGGGTTTTGTTTACCCTTTTATTATTTATTTATTTTTTTAAATGTGCAATTGCCAATTATTTTTCTTATTTTTCTCCCCAATTTGGTAAGCCCAATTCTTGTTTAATTTCAACCCAGCTCACCGCTGTCACCCCCGTGCTGACTCAGGAGGGACGAAGCCGGACACACGTGTCCTCTGAAACAGCCGCATGCTTCTTTTCACTCTGCAGGTCTACCATGCATCCACCTCAGAGCTACAGCGACGGAGGACCACGCAGCTCTGGGCAACTTACAGGCAGGCCCGCAGGCGGCCGGCCAGTCTAAAGGGGTCTCTGGTGTGCAGTGAGCCAAGGACACCCTGGCGACCTAAGCCCCCCCGGGCAGCGCTCGACCAATTATGTGCCAACCCCTGGGAACTCCCGTCCATGGTCAATAGCCTGGACTCGAACTGGTGACCTCCAGGCTATAGGGTGCATCCTGCACTCCACGCAGAGCACCTTTACCAGATGCGCCAGACGCCCCCATTTGTTTACCCTTTTAACCCCATTTAGACCCTCTGTGATTGATTCCGAAAGTGGAAACTGCTAGATTTGTCACCACCAGGACCTATTGAAGAGATCTAATCATGCTTCCCTCTTTCAACCTGCAGGTTTACACTGAATTAAATGAGAACACAGTCTGAACAGGGTCCTCACCCTCACAGCAGAAGAAGGGCAACTGATTGTTGCAGCCATAGTCGATCCATTTACCAGTCTGTCTCATCATCACACAGTTCTGATTGCCTCCCCAATTATTTGGTTCCCAATAGGTCCAGGTGTGAAATGTGTAGCTATCCCCCTGGTGTGACCACTTCCAGGGCTCATTGAACAGGCCTATCCAGAAGGGCTTGCCTTGCGCTTTCTTCACTATTTCTTCGTTTTCACTGGCGTTCTTTATACTGACGAGGTCGGTGTGGTGTTCTCTACAGTACTGCTGAGCTTCAGTCCAGGTTTTCAGTTCTTCAATCAGGGTGTATCTCTCAGTGATGTTGCTGGTCTCTGTAAACACAAACAAACAGCAGCTGAGAGGCTGGGAGCTGTGGAGGTGAGCTGGCTCTGAACCCAAAACAAACTTTGTGTTTTCATCAATCCTACAATTTAAAAAAAACTACGTCTTGTCCACAGTCAAGTACATGTTTGTGTTATCACCAGTACATGTTTTGATCATTTATTATACTATAAAACTTCACGTCTTTATGGTCACTCATCATAAAAGTTACTTCCGCATCTCAGCCACTTTGGATTCCTGCGTTCAATAAGCAGAACTCTTTTTTGTGGCTCTACGAGGAGGAAGTTGGGTCTTATTGAACAGTATGTTAGCCAACGTTTTCAAAATGGTGGACAAAGTTGCAATGGGGTTAGTTTTGCAGGAGTTTCTGGAAGACAGACAGCATCATGCCTACATGACAGTATACTCAGCAATGAATACTGCGACATTAGCGACTGTGACAGCAGTGAACTCAAACAGTCCAGTGAGGGTAGAAGATTACGTTGAGAATGTTGTGATAGAGCCTACTACACCAATGCTGCATTTAAAACTCATTTTCAGATGGAGCGAGCAACATTTGAGGTAGCCTATGTCAAGTTTTATTTTAATAATACTAATAGTAATTGTAATATTTATTATAATAATAATAATAAAGTTAATGTCACTCTCCCCCCTTTTTTTAACTGTGCATTGGTAGCAAAACTATGAGAATAATAGCGATTAACATTCCTATCTTTAGTAACGTAATAAAAATACTACAGTATGTGACCATAAGTTTATATTTATTTACAATAACATTTATAAATGTGTGCAGACATTACAAAACATAAGACTGTTTACTTCTTGTACGTGTGGAAACGTATGAAAAACGTCACTTTTTTAAAGCAAACAAGATTTACACATTAACAATGACTACAAGCATAGACAATCATGTACTTAACACAGATATCTGGGTGAAATGTGACCGCACTTTGCACACTGCACACTGCTAGTTCACCTCTGCTGTTTTGACACGTCCACAGAGTCAGCTCCTGAAAGTGTTAGCTGACGTTACAGAGCGCTTTTTTGTAACAGGACGTTCAATAGAAAACGTTACGGAACGTTCTGGAGCGCTCCGGCTATTGAACGCATATGGCATGCCATCGGGGCCGCAAATGTACTGTCCGAATACACAAGCAGCAACCTGACTGACTGCTGAGAAAAGAGGAACAAAGACATCACTGCCCAAATACACAAGCAACAACGTGACTGACTGCTGAGAAAAGAGGAACATACATCACTGCCCGAATACACAAGCAGCAATGTGACTGACTGAGAAAACAGGAACAAAGACATCACTGCCCAAATACACAAGCAGCAACGTGACTTGACTGCTGAGAAAAGAGGAACAAAGACATCACTGCCTGAATACACAAGCAGAAACGTGACTGACTGCTGAGAAAAGAGGAACAAAGACATCACTGCCCAAATACACAAGCAGAAACGTGACTGACTGCTGAGAAAAGAGGAACAAAGACATCACTGTCTGAATACACAAGCAGAAACGTGACTGACTGCTGAGAAAACAGGAACAAAGACATCACTGTCTGAATACACAAGAAGAAACGTGACTGACTGCTGAGAAAAGAGGAACAAAGAATTCACTGAAAGCAGAAACGGACTGACTGCTGAGAAAAGAGGAACAAAGACATCACTGTCTGAATACACAAGCAGAAACGTGACTGACTGCTGAGAAAACAGGAACAAAGACATCACTGTCTGAATACACAAGAAGAAACGTGACTGACTGCTGAGAAAAGAGGAACAAAGAATTCACTGCCTGAATACACAAGCAGCAACGTGACTGACTGCTGAGAAAAGAGGAACAAAGACATCACTGTCTGAATACACAAGCAGCAACGTGACTGACTGAGAAAAGAGGAACAAAGAATTCACTGCCTGAATACACAAGCAGAAACGTGACTGACTGCTGAGAAAAGAGGAACAAAGACATCACTGTCTGAATACACAAGCAACAACGTGACTGACTGCTGAGAAAAGAGGAACAAAGACATCACTGCCTGAATACACAAGCAGCAACGTGACTGACTGCTGAGAAAAGAGGAAAAAAGACATCACTGCCCAAATACAAACACATCACAACGTGACTGACTGCTGAGAAAAGAAAAAAGACATCAAAGACAAGCAGAAACGTGACTGACTGCTGAGAAAAGAGGAACAAAGACATCACTGTCTGAATACACAAGCAGCAACGTGATCGACTGCTGAGAAAACAGGAACAAAGACATCACTGTCTGAATACACAAGCAGAAACGTGATCGACTGCTGAGAAAACAGGAACAAAGACATCACTGCCCGAATACACAAGCAGCAACGTGACTGACTGCTGAGAAAAGAACCAAAACCTTACTGCCCGATCTCGAATCATCAGCTTCCTGAGGAATTCAAAGAGAAGCGTTTACAGGCCAGCACTAAACCCGGATCAACAAGACTGCACTTTTGTTGTCACTAAAGAACTGCATTCACCACGAGCACTAGAGCACGCACAGTGGACTGGTGTTTGTGTTTGTGTTACGTGTGGCTGAACTGAAACGGGACAGTTATTATTTCGGGGCAAACTCGTGGATTATAAATAAGCAATACACGTCGCTGTATTGCTTCATTAACATTGTTATTGTTGGGGATGGGGGGATATGGGGGATGGGGATATGGAGGGATGGGGTGGATATGGGGGGGGGAGGGATATTGGGTGGATATTGGGGATCTGTTCTTTCACTATCTTTACTAAGGACTGCCATTACACATTTCTCTCAGAATACCTGTCCCTTTATTTATTTATTTTCTGTAACACAGACACACAAACAGACAGACAGACACATAAAGACACAGACACACACACCACACAGACAGACAGACACAGACAGACACACAGACACAGACACACAGAATAAGGATTCACTGAATACTGAGTACTAACTCCTACCTTACAATCACTAGAGCCCCTAATCATAATAATGTAGGAATAGGAAATGTCAGCCAAACAACTGATAATCTCTGCATTCCTCTACAATGCTGCAATTCAGAACCAAGCAACTCTCCTGAGATGATCGAATGGCAAAGTCAATCTACTGCTGAGCTGGAAGGCTCTCAGCAAGACAATGCCTGGCAATGTGAGAAGAATCCAAAGATGAAATCTGCATCCATAGTTGCCACTATGCTGCTGTCAGGGGTGACAGGCCCTCAAAGATGAGATCTGCATCCAGAGTTGCCACTATGCTGCTGTTGGGGGTGACAGGCCCTCAAAGATGAGATCTGCATCCAGAGTTGCCACTATGCTGCTGTCGGGAGTGACAGGCCCTCAAAGATGTTGAAATAAAAGGACATGGTCCAGAAGAAAACCCTAACTTCCTCCTTTACTTATGATGTAACAAGTTTGGAAAGGAGTGGGTGAACTTGACTTAAGCACTGCAGCCGAGGATTTACAGAACAGAGAGGAACAGATCAAGATCTCCAGCATCAATTAAACCACTAAGCACGCTGCTGTAACAAGAGGAGGACATTCCCAGGCTCCACGCAGAGCTAGAACATGGAGAGGAGGAGCTCAGGAAAGCAAAAAGAGATTTGCAGCCTAACCAGTAGTGGTTAGGGCTCTGGACTCTTGACCGAGGGTCGTGGGTTCAATCCTGGTGGGGACACTGCTGCTGTACCCTTGAGCAAGGTACTTTACCTAGATTGCTCCAGTAAAACCCAACTGTATAAATGGGTAATTGTATATAAAAATAATGTGATATCTTGTAACAATTTTAAGTCACCCTGGATAAGGGCGTCGGCTAAGAAATAAATGATTTCAACTCAAATACTTTTTCTTGGAATTAAAACATCCTCTCCAATTGTGAACAATACTGAAGCAGAGAGCGTGTACAGGAGAAGCGAGCACAGGAGGAAGGAGAGTGAAGAGAAGGAGCGAGCACGGGAGGAAGGAGAGTGAAGAGGAGAGAACGGAGGAATGAGAGGAAGAGAAGGAGCACAGAGAGGAAGGAGAGTGAAGAGAAGGAGCGAGCACGAGAGGAAGGAGAGGAAGAGAAGGAGCAGCACGAGAGGAAGGAGAGTGAAGAGAAGGAGCAGCACGAGAGGAAGGAGAGGAAGAGGAGAGCAAGAGGAAGGAGAGTGTAGAGAAGAGTTAGCACAGGAGGAAGGAGAGGAAGAGAAGGAGCGAGAACGGAGGAAGGAGAGTGAAGAGAAGGAGCGAGAACGGAGGAATGAGAGGAAGAGAAGGAGCAGCATGAGAGGAAGGAGAGTAGAGAAGAGACAGGAGGAAGGGAGAGGAAGAGAAGGAAAGGAGAGAAGGGAGAAGAGAAGGAGCAGCACGAGAGGAAGGAGAGGAAGAGAAGGAGCAGCACGAGAGGAAGGAGAGTGAAGAGGAGGAGCAGCACGGGAGGAAGTAGAGAAGAGTACAGGAGGAAGGAGAAGAGAAGGAGCACAGGAGGAAGGAGAGGAAGAGAAGGAGAGAAGGAGGAATGAGAGGAAGAGAAGGGCAGAGAGGAAGGAGAGTGTAGAGAAGAAGCGAGCACAGGAGGAAGGGGTGAAGAGAAGGAAGGAGCACAGGAGGAAGGAGAGAAGGTAGAGAAGCGAGGAAGGAGAGGAGAGAAGGAGAGCACAGAAGGAGGAGGTGAAGACAGCATGGGAGGAAGGAGAGTGAAGAGAAGGAGCGAGCACAGGAGGAAGGAGAGTGAAGAGAAGGAGCAGCACGAGAGGAAGGAGAGTGAAGAGAAAAAGCGAGCACGGGAGGAAGGAGAGTGAAGAGAAGGCATAACAAGTTGGCCAGTAGAGGATGAGCGGAGAGGGCGAGAGGGAATATAAGGAGACACGAGGGACTGGAGATAGGATTTGGGAAGTGTGATGAATAGAGCAATAGGCAAGAGCAAGGGTCTTAAATATTTGCAAGCTGTAATAGTTTGAGATATTAGATTTTCAAGATTTTCAAACCCATACAAGCTCCCCTCACAGGGATGCTTAATAATTATAAGAACTAAAATAAATGAATAATCAATTGCAATATCGCAACAATTACGTCTTTACCTTTGTAGCACATGAAGGCTTTCTGAAGGTTGCAGGGTAAATCAATCCACTTTCCGTCTGAATTGACTGAAGCACAGAAGAGGTCTGCCCTCCAGTTGGAGTAGATGACATCATCGCTGTTAGACCACTGCCAGTTCTGTGTGTCATCACGATACAGCCCGATCCAGGAATCCCTGAGAGAAGCTCCTGTAATATTTAAGAGCTGCTGTGCTTCTTCCTGGCTGCGCACAGTGGCCAGGTCTGTGTGCTTCTCCCTACAGTAGCTCTGAGCTTCAGACCAGCTCTTCTCAGTTTCCACAAACACATGTTTTCTGATCTGGTTGTACGCAGGCACACAAAACCCTGATAAAGAAAAAAACAACAACATCATTAACACATCTCATTATGTCTAAAAGCAAAGCAAAACATTTAAGTGAATCTCACAAATCCTGACTAATTTAGCTGTCATACTAAATTCAGCTTCTTTTTATATAATATTGCCATATAATCCAAACACAACATGCTTTGAAACAAAAGAAGGTAATGTGTAATAGATTTAAAACAAAACATCGAACCGAGGGACAAACAAAATACGATTGGACAACATTCACACAAGCACCTTGAGGTCACGCCTCGATCCGCTCCGCCCCCCCCCCCTCCCCCACCCCCACCCCCACAGGTGCACGCTCACACGCACAGGCACTCAGGACATAGACACAAAACACTCAGTACAGATCGCTACAGTATAAACACTGATGCGGCACGTGGCAAGCCAACACAAATGTGATGCAGGTTCCGTTAACAAAACTAAAAAAATAATAATAATAATTCTGCCGCCCCCTGAATTTCGTCGTCCTAGGCATTAGCAGACTCCGCCTATCACTAAGGCCGGGCCTGCCCCTCGGCCATAGTCTGCACGAGTATAATAATGATGCTAATTCAATAATTACTAGCTGACAGTCACGCATTCCCACGAGGTATTTAAAAATACAAAACAATAACAAATAAACGGCGGACGGAATCTCCCTCGTCCTTAAATCAAAACAGCGCCTTCATATCTAAAATACCTAAATCATAACAACAAGACATAAACATACAAATTAATAGAAAACATGCACAGGGGCGGGAGTACCGCGTCACAAGGATATATGTAAAGCATACATAACATACATTAAGAACCACTATTGTTAGAGTATTCAAAACTGTTCAGTCATGAATTGCAACCATTAACTGAGAACTGAGCTAAGAATATAAATACAAGCTGATCATCTTAAAAAAGAGACAGAAATGTACGTCTTTTTAAATGAAGCAGTTGCTTTAAGGGTATTAACATAGAATTAAATCTGAAACAATTTATATTGATCCCAATTCAAATCATCAGACATTATGTCAATTCACACAGATAAACATTAAAAACAGATATATAATTTATACAATAGATGCCACTTATTAGCAACTCCAATAAAGACAACTTTTGGTTTTTAAATTTTTTTAAAGGAACCAATCCTATTCTATGGTTTTTCTCTTAACAACTCTCAGATAATGACAACTTTCTGATGGCTACCAAGCAGCATCTACTATATATAAATAAAAAGCTGAATTCAGGAGTTGTAAAACTTATAAAAGATCATTCCGTGGAAAATTGAAAAGGGAGATATTACTATTTTTTTTACTGTGTTGTCACAATTGAATGCATTTGTGACCCCTGGTCCTTGTTTCTTTTTTCAGGTCAAAAAAGTACCCTGGGTTGACGTTGTCAATACCTATTAGAATTTTGAATGCTTGAATAGAATCACTGTGTAGTCTTTTTTGTTCAAGACTGAATAGATTAAATTCTTTTAGCCTGTCTGCATACGACTTGCCTTTTAAACCCGGGATAATTCTGCTCGCTCTTCTTTGCACTCTTTCTACAGCAGCAATACCCTTTTTGTAACAAGGTGACCAGAACTAAACACAATATTCTAGATGAGGTCTTACTAATGCATTGTAAAGTTTTAACATTATTTCCCTTGATTTAAATTCAACACTTTTCACAATATATCTGAGCATCTTGTTGGCCTTTTTTATTGCTTCCCCACATTGTCTCGATGAAGACATTTCTGAGTCAATATAAACTCCTAGGTCTTTTTCATAGATTCCTTCTTCAATTTCAGTATCTCCCATATGATATTAATAATGCACATTTTTATTGCCTGCGTGCAGTACTTTACACTTTTCTCTATTAAATGTCATTTGCCATGTGTCTGCCCAGTTCTGAATGCTGTCTAGATCATTTTGAATGACAGCATTAGGCATGGATGGAAGTTCCCATGTTAAATCAGTGGAATTGACCATCTTGTGTAGATAGATAGAAGGTCTGTGTCCTTACTAATTATCACTCGTGAATACCTATTCTATACACCCGTGTCTGGAGCCTAATTAATCACTTAATCATGTATTCACTTGTCAGCTCCAGCCACATTCCCATGTGATCTGACAGGGAGAAATGTAACCCCCTCCCTCCCTGCCAACCCCCACCCCCTAAACACACACACACACACACACACACACACACACACACACACACACACACACACACACACACACACACACACACACACACACACACACACACACACACACACAGTGACAGGGAGACTGAACACCAGAGGACTGGGAACCTCTCCAGATACATGGAAAATAATGTGTAACATACCAGCAGAGAATGTGGGAAATATTAAAGCAAACAGTGAGAAAAACAGAAATAAAGGAAACCCACCTGCAAGCAGAAGGATGAGGAACCCCCTCTTCTCCATCACAGCAGACCCTGCATTAGAAAGAGAAGACTTTCTATTAATCACCTTCATAGAGGGAAAGCTTGAAATATAAAAAACACATCAAAACAATAAAAACACTCAATCACATTGGAACCTCAATAGAAATGTTTATTTAACCTCAATAGAAATGTTTATTTCATCTCAATAGAAATGTTTATTTAACCTCAATAGAAATGTTTATTTAACCTCAATAGAAATGTTTATTTAACCTCAATAGAAATGTTTATTTAACCTCAATAGAAATGTTTATTTCATCTCAATAGAAATGTTTATTTAACCTCAATAGAAATGTTTATTTAACCTCAATAGAAATGTTTATTTAACCTCAATAGAAATGTTTATTTAACCTCAATAGAAATGTTTATTTAACCTCAATAGAAATGTTTATTTAACCTCAATAGAAATGTTTATTTCATCTCAATAGAAATGTTTATTTAACCTCAATAGAAATGTTTATTTAACCTCAATAGAAATGTTTATTTAACCTCAATAGAAATGTTTATTTAACCTCAATAGAAATGTTTATTTAACCTCAATAGAAATGTTTATTTAACCTCAATAGAAATGTTTATTTAACCTCAATAGAAATGTTTATTTAACCTCAATAGAAATGTTTATTTAACCTCAATAGAAATGTTTATTTAACCTCAATAGAAATGTTTATTTAACCTCAATAGAAATGTTTATTTAACCTCAATAGAAATGTTTATTTAACCTCAATAGAAATGTTTATTTAACCTCAATAGAAATGTTTATTTAACCTCAATAGAAATGTTTATTTAACCTCAATAGAAATGTTTATTTCATCTCAATAGAAATGTTTATTTAACCTCAATAGAAATGTTTATTTAACCTCAATAGAAATGTTTATTTAACCTCAATAGAAATGTTTATTTAACCTCAATAGAAATGTTTATTTAACCTCAATAGAAATGTTTATTTCATCTCAATAGAAATGTTTATTTAACCTCAATAGAAATGTTTATTTAACCTCAATAGAAATGTTTATTTCATCTCAATAGAAATGTTTATTTAACCTCAATAGAAATGTTTATTTAACCTCAATAGAAATGTTTATTTAACCTCAATAGAAATGTTTATTTAACCTCAATAGAAATGTTTATTTAACCTCAATAGAAATGTTTATTTAACCTCAATAGAAATGTTTATTTCATCTCAATAGAAATGTTTATTTAACCTCAATAGAAATGTTTATTTAACCTCAATAGAAATGTTTATTTAACCTCAATAGAAATGTTTATTTAACCTCAATAGAAATGTTTATTTAACCTCAATAGAAATGTTTATTTAACCTCAATAGAAATGTTTATTTAACCTCAATAGAAATGTTTATTTAACCTCAATAGAAATGTTTATTTAACCTCAATAGAAATGTTTATTTAACCTCAATAGAAATGTTTATTTAACCTCAATAGAAATGTTTATTTAACCTCAATAGAAATGTTTATTTAACCTCAATAGAAATGTTTATTTCATCTCAATAGAAATGTTTATTTAACCTCAATAGAAATGTTTATTTAACCTCAATAGAAATGTTTATTTAACCTCAATAGAAATGTTTATTTAACCTCAATAGAAATGTTTATTTAACCTCAATAGAAATGTTTATTTAACCTCAATAGAAATGTTTATTTAACCTCAATAGAAATGTTTATTTAACCTCAATAGAAATGTTTATTTCATCTCAATAGAAATGTTTATTTAACCTCAATAGAAATGTTTATTTAACCTCAATAGAAATGTTTATTTAACCTCAATAGAAATGTT
Source organism: Huso huso (assembly GCA_036884735.1). Taxonomy (NCBI): domain Eukaryota; kingdom Metazoa; phylum Chordata; class Actinopteri; order Acipenseriformes; family Acipenseridae; genus Huso; species Huso huso. The sequence goes on along the minus strand of CM072681.1, from coordinate 15,696,072 downwards.
TATTTCATCTCAATAGAAATGTTTATTTAACCTCAATAGAAATGTTTATTTAACCTCAATAGAAATGTTTATTTAACCTCAATAGAAATGTTTATTTCATCTCAATAGAAATGTTTATTTAACCTCAATAGAAATGTTTATTTAACCTCAATAGAAATGTTTATTTAACCTCAATAGAAAATTTTATTTAACCTCAATAGAAATGTTTATTTAACCGCAATAGAAATGTTTATTTAACCTCAATAGAAATGTTTATTTAACCTCAATAGAAATGTTTATTTAACCTCAATAGAAATGTTTATTTAACCTCAATAGAAATGTTTATTTCATCTCAATAGAAATGTTTATTTAACCTCAATAGAAATGTTTATTTAACCTCAATAGAAATGTTTATTTAACCTCAATAGAAATGTTTATTTAACCTCAATAGAAATGTTTATTTAACCTCAATAGAAATGTTTATTTCATCTCAATAGAAATGTTTATTTCATCTCAATAGAAATGTTTATTTAACCTCAATAGAAATGTTTATTTAACCTCAATAGAAATGTTTATTTAACCTCAATAGAAATGTTTATTTAACCTCAATAGAAATGTTTATTTAACCTCAATAGAAATGTTTATTTAACCTCAATAGAAATGTTTATTTAACCTCAATAGAAATGTTTATTTAACCTCAATAGAAAAATGTTTATTTAACCTCAATAGAAATGTTTATTTAACCTCAATAGAAATGTTTATTTAACCTCAATAGAAATGTTTATTTCATCTCAATAGAAATGTTTATTTAACCTCAATAGAAATGTTTATTTAACCTCAATAGAAATGTTTATTTAACCTCAATAGAAATGTTTATTTAACCTCAATAGAAATGTTTATTTAACCTCAATAGAAATGTTTATTTAACCTCAATAGAAATGTTTATTTCATCTCAATAGAAATGTTTATTTAACCTCAATAGAAATGTTTATTTAACCAATAGAAATGTTTATTTAACCTCAATAGAAATGTTTATTTAACCTCAATAGAAATGTTTATTTCATCTCAATAGAAATGTTTATTTAACCTCAATAGAAATGTTTATTTAACCTCAATAGAAATGTTTATTTAACCTCAATAGAAATGTTTATTTAACCTCAATAGAAATGTTTATTTAACCTCAATAGAAATGTTTATTTCATCTCAATAGAAATGTTTATTTAACCTCAATAGAAATGTTTATTTCACCTCAATAGAAATGTTTATTTAACCTCAATAGAAATGTTTATTTAACCTCAATAGAAATGTTTATTTAACCTCAATAGAAATGTTTATTTAACCTCAATAGAAATGTTTATTTCATCTCAATAGAAATGTTTATTTCATCTCAATAGAAATGTTTATTTAACCTCAATAGAAATGTTTATTTAACCTCAATAGAAATGTTTATTTAACCTCAATAGAAATGTTTATTTAACCTCAATAGAAATGTTTATTTAACCTCAATAGAAATGTTTATTTAACCTCAATAGAAATGTTTATTTAACCTCAATAGAAATGTTTATTTAACCTCAATAGAAATGTTTATTTCATCTCAATAGAAATGTTTATTTAACCTCAATAGAAATGTTTATTTCACCTCAATAGAAATGTTTATTTAACCTCAATAGAAATGTTTATTTAACCTCAATAGAAATGTTTATTTAACCTCAATAGAAATGTTTATTTCATCTCAATAGAAATGTTTATTTAACCTCAATAGAAATGTTTATTTAACCTCAATAGAAATGTTTATTTAACCTCAATAGAAATGTTTATTTAACCTCAATAGAAATGTTTATTTAACCTCAATAGAAATGTTTATTTAACCTCAATAGAAATGTTTATTTAACCTCAATAGAAATGTTTATTTCATCTCAATAGAAATGTTTATTTAACCTCAATAGAAATGTTTATTTAACCTCAATAGAAATGTTTATTTCATCTCAATAGAAATGTTTATTTAACCTCAATAGAAATGTTTATTTCATCTCAATAGAAATGTTTATTTAACCTCAATAGAAATGTTTATTTAACCTCAATAGAAATGTTTATTTAACCTCAATAGAAATGTTTATTTCATCTCAATAGAAATGTTTATTTAACCTCAATAGAAATGTTTATTTAACTCAATAGAAATGTTTATTTAACCTCAATAGAAATGTTTATTTCATCTCAATAGAAATGTTTATTTAACCTCAATAGAAATGTTTATTTAACCTCAATAGAAATGTTTATTTAACCTCAATAGAAATGTTTATTTCATCTCAATAGAAATGTTTATTTAACCTCAATAGAAATGTTTATTTAACCTCAATAGAAATGTTTATTTAACCTCAATAGAAATGTTTATTTAACCTCAATAGAAATGTTTATTTCATCTCAATAGAAATGTTTATTTAACCTCAATAGAAATGTTTATTTAACCTCAATAGAAATGTTTATTTAACCTCAATAGAAATGTTTATTTCATCTCAATAGAAATGTTTATTTAACCTCAATAGAAATGTTTATTTAACCTCAATAGAAATGTTTATTTAACCTCAATAGAAATGTTTATTTCATCTCAATAGAAATGTTTATTTAACCTCAATAGAAATGTTTATTTAACCTCAATAGAAATGTTTATTTAACCTCAATAGAAATGTTTATTTAACCTCAATAGAAATGTTTATTTAACCTCAATAGAAATGTTTATTTAACCTCAATAGAAATGTTTATTTAACCTCAATAGAAATGTTTATTTAACCTCAATAGAAATGTTTATTTAACCTCAATAGAAATGTTTATTTAACCTCAATAGAAATGTTTATTTAACCTCAATAGAAATGTTTATTTCATCTCAATAGAAATGTTTATTTAACCTCAATAGAAATGTTTATTTAACCTCAATAGAAATGTTTATTTAACCTCAATAGAAATGTTTATTTCATCTCAATAGAAATGTTTATTTTTATTTATTGAAGAATTACATTGCATATGTGTTCCATGTTCCAAGACTGCTGTTTACAAAATAAACACCACAATATATTTGATAGGTCTGTGATACCACAGTGCTGAAGAGAAATAATGTAATTAGAACTGAATATTTTCATTTGTTCAGTTCAGTGTTCAGTATTGAAGAGTTTGATACATGCCCATGCTTAAACACATAACAATTCCTCATCTGCATTGCTTTCTTTAGGTTCATGATGCATTGGTGCTTACAGTAATGTTTACTTAACAATTACAGTAGAACCTGCAATATCCAATTTAATTGAAATGAACAAGGCAAAAAACAAAACACTGTACATGGACAGGACGGGAGAACATGCTGTATTACAAAACAACGGATCCGCTTAACAGATGTGACAGCGGTCGTCATGGAAATGAGTTCAGAGCCCCAACACTGTCGAATTAAACATACATGAATTTGGAAAGGTATATCGCATCTGTATCTGTACTAAAACGGCACTGAAAAGTGAGTTAGGACAGAAAGTGGTTTCGCAAGGGTATATTCTATACCGAAACAAACTGTACTGATACAAGTGAACAGCGCTTAAAAACACTGTTGCGCCAGCTGATCTGATTGAGATCAGTCGATTGAATGGGACATGATCAAGCAAGAATCATCCCATAGGAATGGGCCAGTAGGCACCTACTAGCTTCCTAACCCCTAAATCACCCCCACCAGAAACCTAATGTCTACAACTAACCTAATCTCTACCCCTAAACCTAACTGAGTTACTATTAAAGTTTACTATTATTTCAACACCGCTTGTTCAGCGCCCTCTAGCGGCTACTACATCCGACGTCCATTAAAGTGCTTGACCGGACCTACTTTACCTGTTAGAGCCTAATGGCCCATTCCTATGGGATGATTTTGCTTGACAATGTCATTCAATCGACTGATTTCAATCAGATGGTTGTTCATAATAGTTAAACAAAAAGGCAAAACGTGCATTCAGATTGGAACACATATTAAAAAAAGAAATACAAAGGACTTGAGTTTTAAAAAACTGGAAACAATATGCATGCGTCCGCATCGGATGTCCCTTTAACACGAGAACCGCCGTTGTTACACGCACACCTAAAACCAACGCAGGCAGTGATTATCACAGTTACATTTTAAACAACATCAATATTAAATAAAAGAAAAAATATCATGCACGCTATATAAAACATCTACACAGCCGAAACCCCATATTTAAATGAACAATTAAACATAAAAAAGGTTTATTTTCTAATATACCACATGTAAAAGTAACTACTTTGAAAAATGAAAACTATAATAAACATTTCTAAAGAAAGTAGTGTGTAAACATCTATATATACATACAAAACTTAAAAATATATTATTATTTATTTCTTAGCAGACGCCCTTATCCAGGGCGACTTACAATTGTTACAAGATATCACATTATACATAATTTCACATTATACAGCTATCACATTATTTTTACATACAATTACCCATTTATACAGTTGGGTTTTTACTGGAGCAATCTAGGTAAAGTACCTTGCTCAAGGGTACAGCAGCAGTGTCCCCACAAGGGATTGAACCCACGACCCTCCGGTCAGGAGTCCAGAGCCCTAACCACTACGCCACACTGCTGCCCTTATGCATTTTGTAATTTAAAACGAAAGTAAAGTAACATGTTTTCTCTGCGTGTCACTGTGTAGCTCTGAATCCAGGTTGAGCTGCTGCTTTGCAGTTTTCTGATCAAAATGTTTCTGCCGAAGCTGCTAATGGCTATACTTCAAGATGAAATCTGTCCCACTGATATATTCCTGGTGCATTCCTTGTACAAAACGAAGGAATTGGTGGCTGCCTGGTCCCAGTAGAGATAACAACAGGCTTGTATATATATATATATATATATATATATATATATATATATATATATATATATATATATATATATAGTATGTTATTCAAAATAAAAAAAACATGTATTTTAAAGGGCAGTCAAAGTTCCCACCATAGCAGTCATTTTGATTTGTTTTCACTTTTAAAATGTAAATTACTCTCGTGTGTGCGAAAGATACACAGTAGTCTGTTCTTGACTTTTCCTAAATACATTTATTAAATACCCTGATGGCGTTTGAACGGCAGCATCCCCCCAAAAAAGTTATAATAATCCCTTCCACCTAGAACAGCGAAACGCTTCACTTAGACTGCCTTTTACAATACATGTTTTTACTTTGAATATAACCTACAATATTAATTATATATATATATATATATATATATTTAAAATATACAAGCCTGTTGTTATCTCTACGGGGCCTGGCAGCCACCAATTCCTCCGTTTTGTACAAGGAATGCACCAGGAATATATCATCTTGAACTGCGCTTCAGCAGAAACATTTCCATCACAACACTGCAAAGCAGCAGACTGCTGCAGCTCAGCCTGGATTCAGTGCAACAGAGTGACACACGCAAGAGAAAACATATGCTACTTTCATTTGAAATTAAATACTTTCATTTTTACACTTTCGTATGTACATATAGATGTTTACACTAGTTTTGAAATGTTTATTTTATTATAGTTTTCGTTTTTAAGGTAGTGCTTTATAGTGGTAAGTTAGAAAATAAACCAGATTGTTTAATTGTTCATTTAAATATGGTATTTCGGCTGTGCAGATGTTTGATATGATGTGTTGTATCCGTTAGTTTGTCCTTCATTTTAATATTGATGATGTTTAAAATGTAACCATCATAATGACTGACTGCGGCGGTTTTAGGTATAATAATGTAGCGTTTCACGCAGTAGACGGGTTCAAAGCTTTATTTAGGATCTCTTTCAGAGCCCACTGCTCTAACCACTTGCCCTCGACCGACCCCAATGAGCGTGCAACGCCCCTTTATGTTAATCGGGTGCCAGAGCGAACAGCTATCCCATTGGTCCCCAGCCGTACACCAGGACCAATGGGTACACACAACCAACAGCCAATGACAGGGACCAGGGCGCATCATGCGTGCAGGATAGCTCGCAACTACAGGTAATACAGACAGGGGAGGAACAAATACAATGGCATTAACATCACAGACAGTAGAAACAAAAGGGAAGACATTACGCAAACAGTACACAGATCGCTACACTAATATCTATCTGAACTATGGTTGTTCATTACTGTTAACATCTTATGTCCAAAAGCAAAGTAAAACATTTGAATTAATCTCACAAATCCTGACCA
>CM072681.1:15659374-15689374 GCA_036884735.1 Huso huso | reverse complement strand
TACAAATTTTAAACGAAAATATTTTTAATCAACGTTTACCGTTTAAACCCTTACAGCCCTAGTTTTCATGTGCTTGTTATTTTTGTGCAAAGTATTTTTCTTTTCTATTTTAGTTCAATATTTGTTTACATATCTTTGTGTTATTAATTTAGCATTCCATTTCACTAAGAAATAGTATAAATATAAATTCTTCAGGAGCACATCTTTTTAGTGCTCACAGAAATCTCTCTCTCTCTCTTCTCATGTAGGCTTTTTAAAGGTTTAGTTTGCCACTAATACACTTGTAATTAGATTTCTTTATCAGATCAGTCTACTAAAACTTGTTTTATTATTACATACGTTTAAAGACGGCTCTCTTTGATTTACCTTGTGACATTTTTATTACTGTTTGTTTTAGTCATGGGTAGTTCTTATTCATGTTCGTTTTTTTATATTATTGATTGATAATATTGTCTCTCCGTGTAACTGTTTACAAAACCAAAAGTAGTGGTTAATTAGGACATTGTCTCTTTGTAAACAGTCAGTAGACACCTGTGGGAGAAGAAATGCACAGCAGTATAGTGAAGTTTTCAAAAATGCCACTGGGAATGAAAGAGAAGTGGAAGTCCCTCCTGCAGCCAGCAGGAGCACGAGCAGCACCAGCACCACTGCTCAGGAAACTGAAGGTAGGTAGTTATTCACTGACAGTGATTGGGATTGGATAGGGGTAGCTCCAATAGAAACGCATGTAGCCAATTCACAACATTAATACTTTCACAAATTCATTCTGGAACTTTAAAATATATATTTTAATCATTTTATTGTTTGGGGTAAATTCAGAATTCAAGTACTTCAACTCAAGTGGAATTCTGTAAGATGCTCCCGCTGTGAATATTTCCTGAAAGTGCAATGCACACGAGTAAGCAGGTGTATTTTAAATGGGGTCTTATTTTTTATCAGAAACTGACACATCAGGAATTTCTTTTATTGTGCCAAACGATCGACCTCCAAGGGACAATTGTAACAATTGCAGCTGCATGACGCCGCTGATCATCGCCGCTTTCATGTGTGTCTTCTCTCTGTACACACACGGCGCGCTTGCTTACATGAATATCGGTTATACACTGCATTTGTAAGCGCGTTTATTTTTAAGACCTTATACTAACTGAGAAATTCAGAAGCGGTGGTTGGAACAGTTAAGAAACATTAAACGAAAGGAGTTTTTTGTTTTGTTTTGTGTTATAAACCATTTCAATAAACATACTACAGCAAGGCTGTACGCGAGCAGAAACAGCCCAAACAGCGCTGTTTAAATTAGCGTACCTGCCTATTTATTTGCAATATATTAGAACGCATAAGTCAACCGTTTACGCGGGTCTTGCGTTTAAAAAAAGTATCTCGTATGACACACTATGTTTTAAGCATTTTATAAATATTAAAACAAATATATGCTTTATAAATAGAATTACACTTACAAATATATCAGAATATTTTCAGCAAAAAACATGTTTAGAGGCGAGAAAGACTTACGGTCAAAGAGAACCACAGCAACAGAGCAGCGCTGCTACCGCGCCAAATACAGAGGGCATGAACTCCCTGTAAGGGACCGTCGCCAAATTACCCGGTATAGAGGAAAATCATCTCCAAACGGTAAATACTATTCATAATCCACTCATTACTATTCATAATCCACTCATTAAGTTTCCATTGTTGTTGTGTGGGTCTCACATCAATCAAGTTATTGGTTTCCAAACAGCTCTGGTTAATATACTAATCTTTTGAACATATTCACTCAATTATTTAGACTTGGATGCAGGACTATTAAAACATTGTTTGGAACACATTCGGGGGGGGGGCACGTGCCCAGTGGGCATGACGCCACTGATACTGACCACAATAAGCTTTATGCTTGCCAGTTCTTCTGCTTATGTTAATTAATTTAAAACAGGTGATTCTCATTTCAGTGCATCTGTACAAGAGGCAACACGCTGTAAATAATTAGAGCACTTTTTACAACTATACCATTGTCAATAAAAACAACAAGATATTCCCTACATAATTATATAAAAAATACAACGTACAGCATGCACGCAACGCTAAAATAATGACAGCATATAAAACAGGAGAGTCCCTGCTGCAGGACTGGGAGAGCAATTCACTAGAACAACGGACATTAATGATACAGCCTGAAAACAGCCGACACCGACCGGGAAACCCCGACACGCTATTGGGCTGGAAGTAAAACTCACAGTCCAAATACAGTCCCTCTGGTACGCTGACTACTGATCATGGAGAGCTCCCTGCGCTCTCAGGACGAGCAGAAGAAATCAAAACACATCAAACCATCCTCGAGACAAATATGATATAAAACACATGCATCATAATCATAATCATAATCATAATCATAATAATGACCCTACTACACACATGCGTACAATTTTAAATTATGTAAATAATAAAAATGATAATACTTAAAATAGTAACAATATAACAACAAACCCTTTTTTTTTTGTACATGGTTTGATTTGTTTTCGTTTCCACGTGTCTGCAGTTCTCCACGCCGTTATGGTGCAGGCTGACTATGACCCTTTCATTGCACAAATAGAAACTATTTTCAAGTTACACTGTTGTTTCGTTTTCCTTTTTTTTAACTGGAGTTAAAAAGGTGTAATTGAACCACAGACTAATTATTTTGTTTTGTTTTATGTTTTAATAAACCAAAAACAAAGTTATATAGTAATTTTTCACAAAATACAATTTTTTTCAGTTATTTAATTGTGAACGGAAAAATGAAAACATGAGACTATATCTGATTTCAGCAACTGTTCTACAAATTGAACTGATACACGTTACACGGACCAAATTCCACTTTGTTCCGCTGGCGATAACCCCTCTCACTGTGCTGCAGTGTACTGTACTGGGAATAATATTGGGCTGCATTACCAATGTGCACCACTCGGGGGCAGCAGTGTGTTGTGTGTGGTTCTTTTCCCTTCACTTTCCCAATTCTATTCGCCAGAACACCGTTCATGTTCATTACATTACTAGATTACATTACACTTATTCACCAAGACTGAACCCTCTGCTGAACTAATACCCAACCTAATCAGACCATTGTTTCAAAACACACCACTCCCAAAGAAGGCGCTGTGACAGAAACTCATTTTATTGAAAAATTCTCTAAACACGTCACATAGGTACAGACATTGCATATTGTGTTCATATATTAGGAAATGAGTGTGGGGTCACCCTGCTTTCACAGCATCGTGCTCCCCTCTCCCTTAACCGCTCTTCTTAATCCTTATTCTTTAGTGCATCATCAAGGGCCGCTACACCAGCGGTGGCTAACATCCCACCAACCGGCCCAGCCAACATCCCGCCAACCGGCCCAGCCAGCCCCTTGGCTACCGCGATGCCATGCTTGGTCACCTCCGGCCTGTCCGGCCTGCGGGTGGCTTTGTAAATCAAATTGACTCCTGGGATGCGCTTGATGATCTTATGCGCCTCCTGCTCGCTCCCTTCTGATTCTGCGTTGCTCATCGCCGCGTTATTCTTTTTCTAAAAACAAAATAACGAACTTATTTTGTGATTTGATTTGGTTTATTTTGCGTCTGCGGGTAAATTTTCCTTGCAATGCCACGAAAATATCCGACAAAATAAATCAATATTTTTTTAAGCGTGCTTTAAGGAGGGTTGTATGATAACTGTACAAGTGGCAGCCCAGCCCAAACAGAAACAGCAAATTAGTGAGGTGTGGTGATTGCAGAAAAAAGAAATCCATACAAAAAGAAACTAATAGGCCAATAATACGAAGCATTTATTCATTATTAGTATTAGAATTCAAAGTGTTTGCATGGTAATTAAGGACCAATATTACATCGTTTATTCACGTCAATTTCTTTCATTTTCAGGGTAAGTTATGCAGAGAGCTCACAATTGAAGTGATCTTAGTAAATGTACCAAAATCAATGGTTTAAGTAATATTTAAGATTATTATATGAGTAACGTTTACTGGACCATTTTCTTTCATTTTGTATGAGACATAATAATAATTATGCTAAACAAGTGAGAGGATTTTAATAATATATTTTATTTAATTTATATATATATATATATAATATTTTTATTTTTACCTGGAATTTACAGAAAACAGTGTAGCCTGGAGCAGGTGTGGGTTCGGTTCTGAGCTGGTTCGGTCCGGTCCTGTGCAAGTGTTCAGAGACCCAAGAGAAAATATACGTCTGCTGGCTGATGTAAGGACTCGACTCACTTTTATAGCAATCTGTCGCTACTTTCACTTTCACCTTGACGAGCCTCCTCCTAGTGTCACTGTCACAAAGACAGCCGGAGTGGGTGGCGTCAGACCAGATCCAGGAAATAAAACGACAGAGACTTGGGGTTTTGGTGAAATTTATTGACAGAACAGAAAATAAAGGTTTGAACACAAAACAGGACACAGCACTTCATGCCAAAATAAAGACAAACAAAAAACGAACACACACTAACAAACAGGGAATGAACACTAAACAAACACACGTTACTGTACTGGTCCTCCAGCACCGTAACAATTACTCCCTTTCTCTTTCTCGTTCCTGGTTTCTCCTTCTCCTCCTCTCTCCCGTTCTTTAGCCTGAACACACAACCCAGTGAAAGAAGCGTGCATCTATATATACTGTTGTGCTGGATTCAATTACTAATTAATTATTCACTTGAATCCCAACACGTGGCTATTCTGTGCAACCCGTGCTCACATACTATACTTTAAATGCCCGTGAAGTGATAGTGCAATCCCGTGCCTAAATATAATTATACAATTTTAAATACCGCGTGAAACACAGACCCGTTTATATCCCGTGTACCAATCTATACACCAACATTAACACCGCAACATACACACTGCACACACATGCACACAGGGGCGGGGCACATTGCCACATATACCCCCCTTGTGCGCCTTTTATAGCCTCAATGGCCTCCCCATAAAAACCCAACGGTCAGGACAAAGTCTCGGGGCTGGGAAGGGGAGAACTTCAGTGGGCCCATGGCTGGCAATGCTGTCAGCACCCCTGCGGTAGTGGCACGACTGACAGCATGCTGATCCACTCCTGCAGCGAAATTGCTGCGGGATGCTGGTCTCTGCCTCTCCCCCTTTCTTCGTGGCCGATAGCTCCCTCCTGTGGGGCTCCGGCCACAAGAACTCCCTGCTGGCGAAACTGCTGCTGGGAAAGTGGTCTCCTGACCTCTCCCCTGTCTTTAGCGGTAGCTCCAAAGACTGGGGGGTCTTCCCTGGGCTGTTGTTCCTCCGGCTGGTGTTGTGGTTGCTGTTGCTGCTGCAGCTTTCCTTTCCAGTGGGGAGCAGGTCTCCGGACCTCCCCACGATCTCCGGCAATGAAACTGCTGCAGTGGGAGCAGGTCTCCTGACCTCCCCACCTTCTTAAGCGGCAGCTCCCCTTGGTGGGGTTCCGGTACATACTTCCCCTGCTGCGATGCGGGCAACAAGCAACCCAAGCGATGCAATGGCTGGCAACCCAGCGTGCGGGCGGCTACCCAAGCAAGCGATGCGGGCGCTGGCAGCAAAGCGTGCGGGCGACAAACAGCCCAAGCGTGCGGGCGACAGGCAGCCCCAAGCGTGCCAGACAGGCATCCTTGGGCGAAGTGTGGCAAGCATCCTTGGCGAGCGTGGCGAGCATCCTTGGGCGGGCGAGGCAGGCATCCTTGGGCGACGGGCAGGCATCCTTGGGCGGCCGGGGCGAGGCATCCTTGGGCAAAGCGAGGCAGGAGTCAGGACAAGCTGGGGTGCAGGTGTTGGCCCTCTTCTTGGCCTCTGCGGCCGGGCGGTTCTTCCCGTGCTTCCCTCAGCAGCCTATGCAAAGGGCTGCTGAGGACATAACATCTAGTCCTGGTCCTTCTGGTGAAGGGAGGCAGCTCTGCTCCTCTCCCCTGATGGTGATGGAGGCAGAGGCAGCTCCTGCTGCTCTGCTCTTGGCGGTGGAGGTGGCGGAGGTGAGGCAGCTCCTGCTGCTCTGCTCCTGCCGGTGAAGGTGGGAGCAGCGTGTAGTCTCCTGGCGATGGAGGTGGGAGCAGCGTGTAGTCTCCTGGCGGACGGAGGTGGGAGCAGTGTGTATCCCCTTTTTTCAGGTGATTGGTGCTGCTTTGCCTGTCTTGCAGGGGACTGGTGCTGGCTCTGCCTCTCTCTTGCAGGGGACTGGTGCAGCTCTGCCTTTCTTGCAGGGGACTGTGCGGCTCTGCCTCTGAAGGGGAAACCAGCAGGCATTCTTCCTCTGCTGGTGGAGATGGGGACAGCAGGCATTTTCCCTCTCTGCTGGTGGAGATGGGGACAGCAGGCATTCTCCCTCTGCTGGTGGACATGGGGACAGCAAGCATTCTTCCTCTGCTGGTGGAGGTGAAAACAGCAGGTATTCTCCCTCTGCTGGCAGCTTGGGTCCTAGGGCTGTGGAAGCCCCAACTTCCCTCTCTTTTGGGCTGTGGGCCTTTTCCGACTCCTCCCTTTTGGGCTGTGGGCGCTGACTCCTCCCTTTTGGGCTGTGGGCGCCCGACTCCTCCCTTTTTGGGCTGTGGACGTTTGGGCTCCCCACTCCAGGCATGGGACGTTCGGGCTCCTCCCACTCAGGCGTAGGATGTTCTGGCTCCTTCGCTTGGGCTGTGGGCGCTCAGGCTCCTCCCGCTTGGGCTGTGGAGCTCAGGCTCCTCCCGCTTAGGCTGTGGACGCTCAGGCTCCTCCCGCTTAGGGCTGTGGACGCTCAGGCTCCTCCCGCTTGGGCTGTGGGCGCTCAGGCTCCTCCCTTGGACTGTGGGCGCTCAGGCTCCTCCCGCTTGGGCTGTGGATCTCAGGCTCCCTCCCACTCAGAGTACTGGCGAGCTGACATAGGGGCATCCCGACCAGTCGTGTCCCCTTCCTCATCGCCCGCCCAGCTCGGTGGCACCTCAAACAGTCCCTCCAGCGGTGATCCACCTTTCCGCACCAGGTGCACCAGGGGAACAGGTTCTCTGGCTCCTCTGGCGCTGTTGCAGTTGTGGTTGGGCGGTGGGGCAGCAGTCTACCTCCCCTGCTGGTGGTGGAGACTGAGGCGACCCCTGCTCCTCCCTCTCCTGATGGACAGGGCAGTGGGCCACAGTGCTCACCTCTGCAGATGGGGCATAGTTGGGGTAGCTGTCCGAGGGGTACCAGGGGCAGTTGGTGCTGGAATACCCAGGCTCAGCGCAGCAATAACACCAGGCTGTTGTTCCTCCGGCTGGTGTTGTGGTTGCTGTTGCTGCTGCAGCTTTCCTTTCCCCCCTTCTCTTCTTACCCTCCTCCCTACCTTCCTCTCTGGGCGGTTCCTCCTCCTCCTCACCTTGGAAGGGCAGATCGCCACCGTGTATCCATAGACCCCACAGGCCATGCACCAGCCTTGGTCCCTCGAGGCCCCCAGGAGGTCTCCAGGTCCCAGCAGCCGTCTCTCAGCCTTCCATTTTCCATTTTTTTTTTTTTTTTTTTTTTTGAAAACAGTCCTGTGTTTTTTTTTGTTTGTTTTTTTAAAAACAAAAACCCTCTCCTGGTCTGACGCTTGGGCGCTGTTATCCCGATGACACCACGTGTCACAAAGACAGCAGGAGTGGGTGGCGTCAGACCAGATCCAGGAAATAAAACGACAGAGACTTGGGGTTTTGGTGAAGCTGAGCGTGATCACGCTCAGCATTTAATAATTAATGACAGAACAGAAAATAAAGGTTTGAACACAAAAACAGGACACAGCACTTCATGCCAAAATAAAGAGACAAACAAAACGAACACACACTAACAAACGAGGCGAACACTAAACAAACACGTACTGTGCTGGTCCTCCAGCACCACGTAACTAATTGCTCACTTTCTCTTTCTCGTTCTCGTTCTCTTTCTCCTCCTCTCTCCGTTCTTTAGCCCTGAACACACAACCCCTGAGTGAAAAACGTGCATCTATATATGCTGTTGTGCTGGGATTCAATTACTAATTAATTATTCTTGAATCCCATGCATTGAATTAATTCTGTGCAACCCGTGCTCACATATTACATTTAACCAGCACGTGAAGTGATTTGTGCCCTCCTCGTTGCCTAAATACAAATCTACACTTTTTAAATACCATGAAACACAGACCCGTTTATATCCGTGTACCAATCTATACACCAACATTAACACATGACATACAACACATAACACACACATGCACACAGGGGCGGGGCACATTGCCACAGTCACCTAACATTCAGTCACGGTTAATTAGGTTCCCTCATGTAAATATACAAACACCTCTATCCTGCCAAGTGTGGTGATCTCGGTCTCCTTCAGCACCCCTCCACCCTCTGTTAGGAGATCTCCTGAAGCTTACAAAGAAACACAACCACCCCCCTAACCATCATCATCATCACGATCATCATCATCACTCAACTGTACTTAAGAATAGTCTAACAGTTGATGTCATATCAAAAATAAACCTGAGACAAAATTCTATTCTTTTATGTATAGTTAAGTAAATATTATATTTGATCTAACACTTTGTCATACAGCATAGCTACAGAATGATATTCATATTTGTCTCATTTAGGCACATTTATATTAGCAGTCTTATTACACAAATACATAAAACTAATAGCTAAATTGAGTAAATGTAGTGGCACATGTTTTTATTTAAGAAGCTATTAGAACATATGATATATGTAAGAAATAGTAATCAACAGGTCATTGATGTGACTGTGGTAGAGGTGGAGGGGAGTGATTTCAGCGTACGTAGATAGTAATCAACAGGTCATTGATGTGACTGTGGTAGAGGTGGAGGGGTGATTTCAGCGTGCGTAGATAGTAATCAACAGGTCATTGATGTGACTGTGGTAGAGGTGGAGGGTGATTTCAGCGTCGTAGATAGTAATCAACAGGTCATTGATGTGATTGTGGTAGAGGTGGAGGGGTGATTTCAGCGTGCGTAGATAGTAATCAACAGGTCATTGATGTGACTGTGGTAGAGGTGGAGGGGAGTGATTTCAGCGTACGTAGATAGTAATCAACAGGTCATTGATGTGATTGTGGTAGAGGTGGAGGGGAGTGATTTCAGCGTACGTAGATAGTAATCAACAGGTCATTGATGTGACTGTGGTAGAGGTGGAGGGGAGTGATTTCAGCGTACGTAGATAGTAATCAACAGGTCATTGATGTGATTGTGGTAGAGGTGGAGGGTGATTTCAGCGTCGTGAATAGTAATCAACAGGTCATTGATGTGACTGTGGTAGAGGTGGAGGGGAGTGATTTCAGCGTACGTAGATAGTAATCAACAGGTCATTGATGTGACTGTGGTAGAGGTGGAGGGGAGTGATTTCAGCGTACGTAGATAGTAATCAACAGGTCATTGATGTGACTGGTAGAGGTGGAGGGGAGTGATTTCAGCGTACGTAGATAGTAATCAACAGGTCATTGATGTGATTGTGGCAGAGGTGGAGGGGTGATTTCAGCGTCGTGAATAGTAATCAACAGGTCATTGATGTGATTGTGGCAGAGGTGGAGGAGTGATTTCAGCGTCAGTGAATAGTAATCAACAGGTCATTGATGTGATTGTGGTAGAGGTGGAGGGAGTGATTTCAGCGTGCGTAGATAGTAATCAACAGGTCATCGATGTGATTGTGGTAGAGGTGGAGGGAGTGATTTCAGCGTCGTAGATAGTAATCAACAGGTCATTGATGTGACTGTGGTAGAGGTGGAGGGTGTTTTTTCAGTGTAGAGTAATCAACAACAGTTTGATGTGACTGTGGTAGAGGTGGAGGGAGTGATTTCAGCGTGAATGGTAATCAACAGGTCATTGATGTGATTGTGGTAGAGGTGGAGGGGAGTGATTTCAGCGTCGTGAGATAGTAATCAACAGGTCATTGATGTGACTGTGGTAGAGGTGGAGGGGTGATTTCAGCGTGATAGATAGTAATCAACAGGTCATTGATGTGACTGTGGTAGAGGTGGAGGGGAGATTTCAGCGCACGAGATAGTAATCAACAGGTCATTGATGTGACTGTGGTAGAGGTGGAGGGGAGTGATTTCAGCGTCGTAGATGTAATCAACAGGTCATTGATGTGACTGTGGTAGAGGTAGAGGGAGTGATTTCAGCGTGTAGATAATGTAATCAACAGGTCATTGATGTGACTGTGGTAGAGGTGGAGGAGTGATTTCAGCGTCGTGAATAGTAATCAACAGGTCATTGATGTGACTGTGGTAGAGGTGGAGGGATGATTTCAGGCGTCGTAGATGGTAATCAACAGGTCATTGATGTGACTGTGGTAGAGGTGGAGGGGAGTGATTTTCAGCGTCGTGATAGTAATCAACAGGTCATTGATGTGATTGTGGTGAGGGTGGAGGAGTGATTTCAGCGTACGTAGATAGTAATCAACAGGTCATTGATGTGACTGTGGTAGAGGTGGAGGGAGTGATTTCAGCGTGCGTAATAGTAATCAACAGGTCATTGATGTGACTGTGGTGGAGGTGGAGGGAGTGATTTCAGCGTCGTGAATAGTAATCAACAGGTCATTGATGTGATTGTGGTAGAGGTGGAGGGTGATTTCAGCGTGCGTAGATGGTAATCAACAGGTCATTGATGTGATTGTGGTAGAGGTGGAGGGTGATTTCAGGCGTGCGTAGATAGTAATCAACAGGTCATTGATGTGATTGTGGTAGAGGTGGAGGAGTGAGCGTCGTAGATAGTAATCAACAGGTCATTGATGTGACTGTGGTAGAGTGGGGAGTGTTTTCAGCGTGTAGATAGTAATCAACAGGTCATTGATGTGACTGTGGTAGAGGTGGAGGGAGTGATTTCCGCGTGCGTAGATGGTAATCAACAGGTCATTGATGTGACTGTAGAGGTGGAGGGAGTGATTTCAGCGTCGTGGAGATAGTAATCATCAGGTCATTGATGTGACTGGTAGAGGTGGAGGGAGTGATTTCCAGCGTCGTGAATAGTAATCATCAGGTTATTGATGTGACTGGTGAAGGGCTTTTCCGTGCGTAGCTATAGTGTTTGGGCTTGGCGCAGTACTCTTAGAAGTAAAGCTGCTTCCATGAAGAACCTTTCAGGGTTCCTGGGGTTGATTCTGTGGATGAACCTGTGGCAGAGCAGGGCTCTGCCCTAGTAAATACTGGCAGGGAGGGGGTTAAATTCTCCTCCCTGCCCAGGTTGATTGCGTCAGGTGGGAGCAATCAATTAATTAATTATTCAATGCTCACCCAGCCACCTGGCATAAAAGGAGGCCTCAGCCTCCCAGTAGGGGAGTTCTAGAAGGAGAGGAAGCAAGAGTGTTTTCTGTGTGTGCTGTTTTTGTTTGTTTTGCAAACCAGTGAAGGTAATGCCCGGCCTGGAAGCCGTATTTTTTGTAAGTTTTGTTTTGTGTTTATTGTCTGTGTTTTGAAACCTTTTTGTTTGGCCCTCGTGCCGGTTTAGTTTGTATTTTTGTATTAAAAGCTTTATTTTTGAACTTTTCACACTGTCTCTGAGTCTCAACCTCTGTCATCCTGCCACAGAACCTTTTTAAGGTTCTTTGACTAACCTTTTCAGTGCGGTTCCTGGTTCATTTTTTGTTGGATTATTTAAGGAACCACATTAAAAAGGTTCACAATAGAACATAGAAGGGTTCCTCCACAGTATCAAGTATCAAGGGTAGGAACCTTTAGTTCTAAGAGTGTAGGAACCTTTAGTTCTAAGAGTATAGGAACTTTTAGTTCTAAGAGTGTAAGAACATTTAGTTCTAAGAGTGTAGAAACCTTTAGTTCTAAGAGGGTAAAAATCGTTAGTTCTAGAGTGTACGAATCTTTAGTTCTAAGAGTGTGGTGTGTTTTGAACGTACGCTCATTACATTCTAGACCAGAGGTTCTCAACCTGGGGTCTAGGGACCTTTGGGGGTCCGCAAAGATTGCTAAGGGGTCCCAGGAAATTCTGGACACTTCTATTTTGTAAAATAGACACACACACAGACTCACAAAAACAGACACTCACACACACGGACACACTGTTGAATTTAAATCAAGGGAAGTAATGTTAAAACTTTACAATGCATTAGTAAGACCTCACCTAGAATATTGTGTTTCAGTTCTGGTCACCTCATTACAAAAAATATTGTGCTGCTCTAGAAAGAGTGCAAAGTAGAGCAACCAAATTATCCCGTGTTTAAAAGGCATGTCACGTATGCAGACAGGCTAAAAGAATTGAATCTATTCAGTCTTGAACAAAAAGAACACTGGCGATCTGATTCAAACGTTCCAAATCCTAAAAGGTATAGACAATGTCGACCCAGGGGACTTTTGACCTGAAAAGAAACAAGGACCAGGGGTCACAAATGGAGAATTAGATAAAGGGGGGCATTCAGAACAGAAAATAGGAGGCACTTTTTACACAGAGAATTGTGAGGGTCTTGAACCAACTTCCAAGTAATGTTGTTGAAGCTGGCACCCTGGGATCCTTCAAGAAGCTGCTTGATGAGATTCTGGGATCAATAAGCTACTAACAACCAAACGAGCCTCCTCTCGTTTGTAAACTTTCTTATGTTCTTATGTTCTTAAGCCAGATAACAATTAATAGATTCAATTATTTTAGCCTTTCTGCATACGACATGCCTTTTAAACCCGGGATAATTCTGGTCGCTCTTCTTTGCACTCTTTCTACAGCAGCAATATCCTTTATGTAACGAGGTGACCAGAACTGAACACAATATTCTAGGTGAGGTCCTACTAACGCATTGTAAAGTTTTAACATTACTTCCCTTGATTTAAATTTCAACACTTCTCACAATATATCCGGCGTCTTGTTGTCCTTTGTTGTAATTCCACAATGTCTAGATGAAGATATTTCTGAGTCAACATAAACTCCTAGATCTTTCTTTCATTCCTTCTTCAATTTCAGTATCTCCATATGATATTTATAATGCACATTTTATTGCCTGCGTGCAATACTTTACACTTTTCTATTAATTTCATTTGCCATGTGTCTGCCCAGTTCTGAATGCTGTCTAGATAATTTTGAACGACCTTTAACTGCAACAGTGTTTGCCCCTCCTATTTTTCTGTCATCTGCAAATTTAGCAAGTTTGCTTACTATACCAGAATCTAAATCATTAATGTAGATTAGAATAGCAGAGGACCTAATACTGATCCCTGTGGTACACCACTGGTTACCTTGTTCCATTTTTGAGGTTTCTCCTCTAATCAGTACTTTCTGTTTTCTACATGTTAACCACTCCTAATCCATGTACATGCATTTCATTGAATCCCTACTATGCTCAGTTTGAGAATTAATCTTTTATGGGGACTTTGTCAAAAGCTTTCAAATCTAAATAAACCATGTCATATCTTTTGCAATTATCCATTGTTGATTTGCATCCTCAAGCAGGTTAGTTAGACACGATCTCCCCCCCATTTCATAAAACCATGCTGACTGTCTCCGGGATACTGTTACCATATAGGTAATTCTCCATTTTGATCTTATTATAGTTTCCATAAGTTTACATATAATAGAAGTCAGGCTTATTGGTCTGTAGTTACCTGGTTCGATTTTCTCTCCTTTTTGTGGATCGGTATTAGTTTGCTATTTTCCAGTCTGTCGGTTTTAACCCCTGTGTCAAGAGACTGTTGCATGATCTTAGTTAGCGGTTTGTAAATAACTTCTTTCATTTCTTTGAGTACTATTGGGAGGATCTCATCCGGCCCAGGGGATTTGTTTATTTTAAGAGCTCCTAGTCCCTTTAACACTTCTGTCTCTGTTATGCTAAAGTTATTTAAAACTGGATAGGAACAGGTCGACATTATTATTATTTATTTATTAGCAGACGCCCTTATCTAGGGCGACTTACAATTGTTATAAGATTTCACATTATTTTTACATACAATTACCCATTTATACAGTTGGGTTTTTACTTGAGCAATCTAGGTACAGCAGCAGTGTCCCCACCGGTCAAGAGTCCAGAGCCCTAACCACTACGTCACACTGCTGCCTCTGCTGACATGTGGGGCATTTCTTAGTCTATGATTTTGTCATTTGTGTCTCTTAGATATTTAACCTCCTCTTTGAATGTTGTCTTGCTGTTATAATATTGGAAAAACATTTTTTGAATTGGTTTTTAGCCGCCTCAACAATATTTGATTTCTATCTCTCTTGGCCTTTCTAACTTCCCTTTTGACTTGTGTTTAGCAGTTCAAGTACTCTTTCTGTGTACTTTGTTTTGGTCCTTTTAAACGCTCTGTAAAGTGCCTTTTTTCGCTGAATATTTTTTTTTAATTGATCTATTAAACCATTTTGGCCATTTTGTTTTAGATTTAGATTTGTCTACTTTTGGGATGTAACTGTTTTTTGCATCCTTTTTTTTGTGGATGTTTTCTTTATTTTACTCCAATCTACTTCTTAGTGGTCTCTGTTTCATACCTTCATAGTTTGCTTTTCTAAAATTGTAAACCTTAGCTTTAGTCATTACTTTTTGGGGTTTTAAAAAATATTTCAAATGAGACCATGTTGTGGTCTGAGTTTGCCAATGGCTCTCTGACCTCTGTTTTAGTTATTCTGTCTTCATTATTTGAAAAGACTAAGTCAAGGCATGCCTCCCTCTAGTCGGTGACTTGACAAATTATGTTAGGAAGCAGTCATTTGTCATTTCCACCATTTTTCTATTTAGATCGTCATTGCTCCCCATCAGGTTTTCCCATTTTATACAGGGGAAGTTGAAATCCCCCATTAGTATGGCTTCTCCTGTGCTACATGCATTTCTAATGTCATTGTACAACAGATTATTTTGCTCGGCATCTGAATTTGGCGATCTATAGCATGCTCCTATTATTATGCTCTTTGAATTTGTGTCCATTATTCTGACCCATATTGATTCGGAGTTGTTTTCTTTGTCCAGATTTAACACCTGGGCTTCAAGACTATTTCTTATGTATTGCGCTACCCCTCCACCTCTTCTGTCCTGCCTGTCTTTCCTATACAATGTATTCCCACTAATATTATATTTGTCTCCATCACTTTCAGACAACCAAGTTTCTGTAACACCTATCATATAATGATGCAATGCAAAGAGGTGCAACTCGATAGAGCGGGGATACTAATCCCCAAATATAATAACTAAAAACACACACAAACCACATGCCAATTCCAATCAATACAGAGCTACCCAGTTATTAGCTCTAATATATATATATATATATATATATATATATATATATATATATATATATATATATATGTATGTATGTAGCGTGCACAGGGAAGGCAGCAGCAGAGCTGGTAGGTGACATTATCATACACAAAGCCATAAGCCCGATATACACTCCTTGCAAAGGAGCCGGCTCTTTTGTACAGCGGTATCGGCGCTATGGCGCTATGCTTCAGTGCGAGAGGTCCCGGGTTCGCGCCCGCCCTCCGCCTGTGTGTGGATTGCCTCGCCCTGTGTGATGCACCTGCCTGCGGGAACCAGGATCGCTACACACACACACATATATATAATTAAATTGCCTTTTTAATATACATCCCAATTACAATGCTTGTATATTACATTGCAATGTAATGCTTGGTCTTACGTTGATCTCTATCAATAAATACATTAAAAAAAAAAAAAAACTACATAAATAAATAGGGAGCAGGAACTCTGTGAACTTACCAGTCAGGAGTAAATCTCTGCAATGAAGATTCAAATTAAAATTCACTGCCAGAGACATTATGACATTATGACATCACTTTCCTTTATGATGTCACTTTGATGTCAGTGCTGAACATGAACAGCATGATGTTTGTTGCCATGGCGCCGTGCTTATAAACAGAGAACTGCATTTAAAATGGCTGCTCTGGGCAAGGGAAGCGGCCAGTCTTCTTCAATACCATGAAGAATTGTCATTTGAAATATCTACAATGCAAGCTGGTCCTGTTTGCTTTTTGCTGCTCTTTCTCTGCTCTTTTCATACCAGTGATGCCCTTCTAACCAGCGTGCAGATCTACTGTAACTTTCACTGCTTTCATTCAGTATTAGGCATGAACAAGGTTTCTGTGATGCCTTTATAATAATAAAACAAAAACAAAAAAGTGACTTTTTACAATGAAAACATGTAACTGAAGAAATCAGACCTTCTTTAGTTTGCTTTCATCCTTTCATTTCATTTACGTGGTTTCTTAGGTTCTCTCTTATATATGATCTGATTTCATTATTCATTCAATACATTTAGTTTATTTACCTTGCTCGGTCACCCACTGGGTAATTATTCATTATTATTATTATTTATTTCTTAGCAGACACCCTTATCCAGGGCGACTTACAATTGTTACAAGATATCACGTTATTTTTTACACATTATTTTTAAATACAATTACCCGTTTATACAGTTATGCAATCTAGGTAAAGTACCTTGCTCAAGGGTACAGCAGCAGTGTCCCCCACCTGGGATTGAACCCACGACCCTCCGGTCAAGAGTCCAGAGTTCATATAATATAAAGCATTTCATTCAAAGAGCTTTAGTTTTCTAACGCCTCTCAGGTTTTTCTTGTGGAATGGGACGCTTTTAATCACAATAAGACACCTCAGGACATCTTTTCATAGCTTTACGCCAGTCTTTAATTAACTCCTATTTATTTTAAAGAGGTAAACCAGCTGTTCATTTACAAAACTAGAACCACACAGCTGAGTAATACACTGTATTTCAAGCCCTCTTCAGCACTCTCAGTGTGTTTAGTTTTTCATGTTGTAACATTAACATGATGTTTTGTCCTTTAAAAATCAATAGCAGTTAATTAAAGCCTGGAGGAAGCGCTTTGATAATGCGTCCCCCGAGTCTCACAGAGCAGCGCACTCCTTGGCGTGTCTCATTGCTGATGACTCTTCTGCTGCTGTGGAGGCGGCTCTGTTGCCTGGTTTAGTTCGCAGCGCAGTCTGAGGAAGATTCTAAATCTGTGCGGCTGGACAGCAGGGGAGGAATACTGTCCTGGATAAAGAATAGAGACAATAATACAGTTTAAGAGAAAAAAAAAAGCACGTGGTAGAAATAGCAGAGGTTACTACCTGGAAGTTTACTCGTAAAGAATGACCTTTCTGCGACCCTGTGCTGTATTTACCAAAAACAAGTTCACACACACTGAACCTCCAAGACTAGCGAAGAGAAAGCTATGAAACTGCGAGCATGCCTACGCCATTGTGGATCTGTTTGTGACAACGGCGCTGAACTTGAATTAACCTGATATACTTCTAAAAACATTATCAGGGGTATCGCGTTAGTGTTTGAACATCTCATTCGAAAGAAGAGGACGGGAAATATCAATATAATTACACAAAACACAGATTATATATCTGCGTGAAACTCGCAGCATCGACGCTGCTGCCGCCTGATAAAGAAAATGATCATGGGTATCACGTTAATGTTTGAACATCTCGCTCTGAAGAAGAGGACGGAAATATCAATACCGGTACAAAACACAGAGTATATATCTGGAAAAATTCGCTGCATTGGCAGCTCCGGCATGAGGGAGGGTGTTACCTAAATTCAAATGGTATTCACTTAAAAACTATAGCTCTACAAACAGCTCGTTTACGATGTTAAAATTGAAAGTCATATTCATTTTTTATTAAAAGATCCCCGGTATCACAATTTCCTTTGCGGTTCATATTAGATGACTTGTTAAACCGCACTGATCAGTTTGTATTTTGTGATTGGTATATTCCTCGTTCTGTGGGGAGACAGACCCTGTTCAGACACTGAGGGGGAGCAGAGAGGAGGTAGAGAGTCTGCATGGAGCTCTACAATGTGTTTATAAACTACAGAGCGCTGTTATATTGTATTATTTTGAAAGGTCCGGGTTGTAGTGTGGTAGGAGCGCGTTGTTTTATCCGTTCAGACACTGAGGGAGAGCAGAGAGGAGGTAAGAGAGTCTGCATGGAGCTCCACAATGTGTTTTAAACTACAGAAAGCTGTTATATTGTATTATTTTGAAAGGGCCGGGTTGTTGTGGGTAGGAGCGCATTGTTTTTATGTGTGTGTGTTGTATTTGTGAAGCGGAGTGGCTGTGTCAGCGCGTTTGTTTTTATTCACATCCCCCAGTTGCACCCAGTAAATATTGGCTGCATTCACGATACGCAGACTTTGCTAAGTCTGCGCACATTCTGCGGAAAACCTGTCCAAATTCATCGTCTGCGTGAACTCAGCCGGAAAAGACGTCACAAGGTCACGCATCCACGGGGCTTAAAGTCTGCAGAGCCGCGCAGCTTCTCAAGAGGTCCTGCGCTGGAGCAGCCGCGGCGCAAAACAAGAGACGAGCGCTGGATGACAAAGAAGTGTGTAGCAACCAGATCCAATCCTCACTCCATGTGCTACTGCCACCTAGTCAGGGGGTGTGAATCACCTTCGAGACATGTCATTAATGATCTTATAAATGATTTGTAATACAAATTAAAATGATTTGACTCTTTGACTCAGTTGTTATACTTTTCAAATATTCAGATATTTATTCGAAAGGTTTAAAGGGGGGGGGGGATACTGCCCGTTATAATACTCATTAATTATAAACATACGTTTATATTATCTCTTAATAGCAGGGACTGTTTCTTCTATACTTTTTCTGATCATGCTGTAAATTATGAAGCTGGTGGAGCACAAAGGGAACTTCAATTGCATCCACTTCTTCTGCGATTAGAATTTCTCTCAACACCACCTCCATTTTGGTTCAGTTCAGAACTGTTATTCATCTACCAAAGCTGTCCACGCTCTGTCTGCACAGACCGTGACGTTACGTGCAGACTCACCGTCTGCAATCTAGCCGGTTAAAAAGTGTCGTGAACGCGCCCTATGTTTAGCTATTTTTTTTGCAGCAGTTCTTAGTTACCTGGTTAATTGTTTAAATGCTTTTATTGCAATGCCCTGGTTCTCATTTAATTAATTAGCTTTGTCTCATTAAGCCATTTGGTCAATTTCTTGATAACAGGCACCTGACTGGTTTAGGGGAAAGGCAGATTTTGTTGAGAGAGAAGGGTGTGGCGTTTGTTCTTTGGTTTGTTTGTTAGAAACCTATTCTAATCTACTGTGTTTTGAAGAAGAAAGAGAACACTCAGGAAAGAAAGAGTATCTAAGACTTTAATCCAGATTATAATTATCTTCTTGAGCTGAGTTTTGTTTGGCATTAGCAAATTAAGAGTAATGTATTGATGTTTTTATCCTCCATCTGGATCTCTGGGCCACGTCACACCAAGCCGTTCCTGGTTTCCTCTGGAAGTATTATTCAAGGATTATCCAACCAATCTATTTGTCCAAAGGGAAATCGTTTGTTGGGGGAACTTTTTCTACAGCAGAGGAACCTTAACTCCGATGCTGCATCATTTCCTGAACTCTGGGTGAGAGATTTACCAATTTTAATATTTTCTGCTGCTGGTTTATTTTTTTCTGCCCTGGGCAAGGACCATTTCAGTGAGGACATTATTTTTTTCTTTTTGGACATTTTTGGGTGAATTCTGCCCTGTGGAGAAGGCCTCCAATTAGACTATTTGTTTTTCATATCGATTGCACATATTTATTGTTTTAATTGTGGATGTATTTTTCTTGATTTGTTTTCAAATTTCTATCAACTAGTTAAAATAATTGATCTTCCGCCAGAGTTGAGATTGTTACAAGCTATTGCATATTTATTAAATATTAATTTAACATTCATTTAATATCAATCGCATATCTATTTAATATTAACTTATGTCACCCAATATAAAGCGTTGCTGATAAATACATGGAACCCAATTAATGAAGCAGCAGCAGACCTTGCAGTTCACACACTGTAAGGTTTGATTTGTCTCTGTTTGAAATGATCCCTGTCAGTGTTAAACAATTTAAAAGGAGAAATACTTTCCAGAAGACAAGTCTCTGAATTCAACACATCGGCGCCGGTCGCTGCAGGTCTGTGAACAAGAACTGCTTAAGTCATAATATTTACTTTTTCTGCGGTCTGGCCTTTAATTGTTATGATATTTTTTTTTTTGAATCCTGTTTTATTTTTTTTTTCCACGCAGGAGTTCAGACTCCAGAGTTGTCATTTCCACAGAGCAGACACCCCCCCACACATCACCAGTAATATCAATGCTGAGATCGTCCGGGGCTGTGCTCTGATGCCCAGCGTCCACCTGGCACACCCCCCCCACACTGAGCCCCTGCCAGCTGTAAAAAAATGACAGAGTGCACCTCAACCAGGAAGGCGTCCGGGTCTTTGATAAATCCCTCAAGGATACAGCCATGGGCCGCAGCCCAGCTGGAGTCACAGGACACACACCAGTGAGGAGACCCCCTGGAGCCACAGGAGCCACAGGACACACACCTGCGAGGGTCCAACCCACCCCCCTCACCTTCACAGCAGAGCACGGCCCAACACTGCCTGAGCCATTGCAACCCAGAGCAGCCCAGCCCAGCCAGGACCAGCCAGACCCAGAGCCCCTCCGCGCACCAACCAGCCGCAGCACCAGCTCAGCTACGCTGGAGCCCTCGCTCAGCCAGCCCCCCTGCCACCACTGAGCTGGGTGAGATAAAACAGCTCCTCAACACCCTCTGCTCAAGACTGCTGGACTGAGGGACCATAGCCTCGGGTAGGGACACAGAAAACCCTAGTTTTACCTGAAATACCAAGAAACGCATGGCGGGGGGCGGCGGCGGGGGGGCGGCGGCGGGGGCGGGGCAGGGGGCGCGGCGGGCGGGGCGGGCAAGGGGCGGGGGGGGGCAAGGGGGGGGCGGGGGGGCGGGCGGGGGGGGGGGGGGTTGGGGGCGGGGGGGGGCGGGGGGCGGGGGCAGGGGGGGCGGGGGCAGGGGCGGGGCAGGGGCAGGGGCAGGGGGGGTGGGAATACTAGTGTGGCACAGAGGGGGGACCCCCCAATCCATCGGCACAATTAAACAAGGACAGACACACACACGCTCAAAATAAACAAAAACGCAGTCAAGGTGAAACTGACGTTTACCTGTGTGCAGCCTACACCCCTCCCTCTGAATCCCCAAACTACAATGAGGATATTTTCATAACCTCCACACAGAGATCAGCCATTTCCAGGCATATTAATTTTTGTTAAAATGTCTGGCGCCAGGAAAGTTAACAAACAAAACAACGCTTGGCTGATCGCTTCGTGGAACATCTGAGAAGTATATGAATTAACACCTCTACCTTTCCTGTCGTCAGACATTTGAACAGAAATGACCACACTAGAGAAGACATCACAATTTGTGGGATGGTTCAATGCTCTGGAACTAATGCTGTCAGGAAACAAAAGGAATGTGAACTTATTTTTAAACTAGGCACTTTGGAGCCATTTGGAATGAACATTCTATTCTGAGGTCATCATCATCATCATCAACATTCTGGAATTTTGTTTATAAGACTACTTGTTTGTTTTTTATCAACTTCTTAAAGCGCTGTGTTTTTTTGTATTCGGCCGATGAAGGACTTGTAGTCCGAAAAGTCCCGATAATTGATTTGTTATCAATTATTCTACCTTTTTAAACACATGAAATACCCTTTTTTCTTTTTTTCATATATATATATATATATATATATATATATATATATATATATATATATATATATATATATATATATAAAAAAATGTGTGTGTGAGTTTATTTATTTATTTATTCATTCACTGCAGGCAGGTCATTTAGATTACTTTCATCTCCATCCACAAAACATTTTCAAAACAGGACACAAAATAACAATTTATATAATAAAATAACAACAGAAGAAAAATAAATACGGGGGAACTCAGATGTCTGTTCAGCATCTTGTCTGAATCGTCATCTCCTGCCCTGCATCTGCATGCAATCAAAAACAAACACACACACACACAGACACACACACAATAACACAGACACTGACACACGGGGAAACATTCGAAAGTATTTTTAAAAAAGGATAACTTTTTTTTTTTTTTTTTAGTAACACTTAAAAAAATAAAACCTAGTTTTTCCCAGTTTTAGCTTTCATGTGAGTTGTAGATCATCACTTTTGGAGATGTGGAACTGGAGATACAGACGTTTGAAATAGTTAAGTGCCAATACCATTCCCCATTGAACACGGCTGTAAAGAAGGCGTGTCCCACCCACCGCAGCTCTTACCAATTACATGGGGACATTCACCGTAGTCATGGCGATGACCCAATGAAAAAAACAAGATTAGTGATTGGACAGCTGAGATATGACAAGGAATACCATCATGACTATAGTCATGAAATTAAAGCATAGGGTTAATAAATCTGTCCTTTTTTTTTTTTTTTTAAACAGTCATTTTTCCGCCCCTCACAGCTTGCGCCCTGGGCGGCTGCCCTGCTCTAGTTAAGGCTCTGCTTTTCAGTGTTTCCTTTGGGAGGCACACGAGGCTGGCGTTAGCTGAGCTGGGAGTGCACAGAGGTTTAAATGGGGCAGAATGTAAATATAGATGTAAACACAGTGAGTGAGACGGGGCTCCTCGCTGCTCTTTTACCCTCCACTGTGAAAGGAATCCATTGAAGAGGCACATACCTGCTGTGCTGAGGATCCACTTCCATTCTAGAACACAGAAATAAAGAGAGCATTATTTTACAGTCACTCCTCCTGTACTTTCTACAGTTCAGAAGATGTGTAGCACACACTAACCGGCAGGGCTGTGCTGGGGTGAGTCAGGCTGTGGATTTACACACACTCTACATACCTGATTTAAGGACCTCTCGCTTCACAGACACTGTGAAAAGAAGAGAGTTGGGTTACATTCTGATCAGTGAGGTGTAAACTCATCTATTGAATAACACTGAATAAAAGATAACACTGTGTATTAAGCAGCTAGTCTAACTGTGACTGACAGGAGATATCCTTGAGCAGGTCCAGTAGAGAAATGGTCTGCATGCACACATGGAATAGTGCACTGGACTCCCTCGTGAGGGGCTTACAGAAAGCCAACACAGCACAGAGACACAGAAGGATAGAAAGCAGACAGACAGACAGATAGAGGATAGAAAGCTAACACAGGCACACAGACAGATAGAAGGATAGAAAGCTAACACAGGCACACAGACAGATAGAAGGATAGAAAGCTAACACAGGCACACAGACAGATAGAAGGATAGAAAGCTAACACAGACACACAGACAGATAGAAGGATAGAAAAAGCCAACACAACACAGACACAGACAGATAGAAGGAAGAAAGCTAACACAGGCACACAGACAGATAGAAGGATAGAAAGCTAACACAGACACATAGACAGATAGGATAGAAAGCTAATACAGGCACATAGACAGATACAAGGATAGAAAGCTAACACAGGCACACAGACAGATAGAAGGATAGAAAGCTAACACAGGCACACAGACAGATAGAAGGATAAGAAACCAACACAGACACACAGACAGATAGAAGGGATAAAAGCTAACACAGGCACACAGACAGATAGAAGGATAGAAAGCTAACACAGACACACAGACAGATAGAAGGATAGAAAGCTAACACAGGCACACAGACAGATAGAAGGATAGAAAGCTAACACAGACAGAGAAGGATAGAAAACTAACAGAAGGATAGAATGCTAACACAGGCACAGACAGATAGAAGGATAGAAAACTAACACAGGCACACAGACCGATAGAAGGATAGAAAGCTAACACAGACAGACAGATAGAAGGATAGAAAGCTAACACAGACACACAGACAGATAGAAGGATAGAAAGCTAACACAGACAGACAGATAGAAGGATAGAAAGCTAACACAGACACACAGACAGATAGAAGGATAGAAAGCTAACACAGACACATAGACAGATAGGATAGAAAGCTAACACAGGCACAGACAGATAGAAGGATAGAAAGCTAACACAGGCACACAGACAGATAGAAGGATAGAAAGCTAACACAGGCACACAGACAGATGGAAGGATAAAGCTAACACAGACACACTGACAGATAGAAGGATGAAAGCTAACACAGACACACAGACAGATAGAAGGATAGAAAGCTAACAACCCACACAGACAGATAGAAGGATAGAAAGCTAACACAGGCACACAGACAGATAGAAGGATAGAAAGCTAAACACAGACACACAGACAGATAGAAGGATGAAAGCTAACACAGGCACATAGACAGATGAAGGATAGAAAGCTAACACAGACACACTGACAGATAGAAGGATAGAAAGCTAACACAGACAACAGACAGAGATAGAAGGATAGAAAGCTAACACAGGCACAAGACAGATAGAAGGATAAAGCTAACACAGGAACACAGACAGATAGAAGGATAGAAAGCTAACACAGACACACAGACAGATAGAAGGATAGAAAGCTAACACAGGCACACAGACAGATAGAAGGAAGGAAAAGCTAACACAGACAGACAGATAGATAGAAGGATAGAAAGCCAACACAGGCACACACAGACAGATGGAAGGATAGAAAGCTAACACAGACAGACAGATAGAAGGATAGAAAGCTAACACAGACACACAGACAGATAGAAGGATAGAAAGCTAACACAGACACATAGACAGATAGGATAGGAAGCTAACACAGGCACAATAAGTATCAGAGATAGAAGGACAGAAAGCTAACACCACAGACAGATAGAAGGATAGAAAAAGCTAACACAGACACACAGACAGATAGAAGGATAGAAAGCTAACACAGACACACAGACAGATAGAAGGATAAAAGCTAACACAGACACACACAGACAGAAGGATAAAAGAACAGGCACAGGACAGATAGAAGAAAGCTAACACAGACACACAGACAGATAGAAGGATAGAAAGCTAACACAGCATAACACACACAGACAGATAGAAAAGATAGAAAGCTAATGAGACACACAGACAGATAGAAGGACAGAAAGCTAACACAGGCACAGTGACAGATAGAAGGATAGAAAGCCAACACAGGCACACAGACAGATACAGAGGATAGGAAAGCCAACACAGGCACAGACAGATAGAAGGATAGAAAAAGCTAACACAGACACACAGACAGATAGAAGGATGAAAAAAGCTAACACAGGAACACAGACAGATAGAAGGATAGAAAGCTAACACAGGCACACACAGACAGATAGAAGGAAGGATAGAAAGCTAACACAGGCACAGACAGATAGAAGGATAGAAAGCTAACACAGACACATAGACAGATAGAAGGATAGAAAGCTAACACAGGGACACAGACCAGATATAGAAGGATGAAAGCCAACACAGGCACACAGACAGAAGGGATAGAAAGCTAACACAGACACACAGACAGATAGGATAGAAAGCTAAACACAGACACAGACAGATAGAAGGATAGAAAGCTAACACAGGCACACAGACAGATAGAAGGATAAAAGCTAACACAGACACAGATAGAAGGATAGAAAGCTAACAGACACACAGACAGATGGGATAATAGAAAGCCCAACACAGACACATAGACAGATGAGAGGATAGAAAGCTAACAGGCACACAGACAGATAGAAGGATAGAAAGCTAACACAGACACAGACAGATAGAAGGATAGAAAGCTAACACACACAGACAGATAGAAGGAAGAAAGCTAACACAGGCACACAGACAGATAGAAGGATAGAAAGCTAACACAGGCACATAGACAGATAGAAGGATAGAAAGCTAACAGGCACACAGACAGATAGAAGGATAGAAAGCTAACACACACACAGACAGATAGAAGGATAGAAAGCTAACACAGACACACAGACAGATAGAAGGATAGAAAGCTAACACAGGCACACAGACAGATAGAAGGATAGAAAGCTAACACAGGCACACAGACAGATAGAAGGATAAAAAGCTAACACAGGACACAGACAGATAGAAGGATAGAAAACTAACACAGGCACACAGACAGATAGAAGGATAAAAAACACAGACACACAGACAGATAGAAGGATAGAAAAGTAACACAGGCACATGACAGATAGAAGGATAGAAAGCTAACACAGGGACACAGACAGATAGAAGGATAAGAAAGCTAACACAGGCACACAGACAGATAAGAAGGATAGCCAAAGACAGACACAGAATGACACAGAAATCAGATAGAAGGATAGAAAGCTAACACAGGCACACACAGACAGATAGAAGGATAGAAAGCTAACACAGGCACACAGACAGATAGAAGGATGAAAGCTAACACAGGGACACAGACAGATAGAAGGATAGAAAGCTAACACAGGCACAACAGACAGATAGAAGGATAAGAAAGCTAACACAGACACATAGACAGATATAGAAGGATAGAAAGCCAACACAGACACAGACAGATAGAAGGATAGAAAGCTAACACAGACACACACAGACAGATAGAAGGATAAAAGCTAACACAGGCACACAGACAGATAGAAGGATAAAGCTAACACAGGCACACAGACAGATAGAAGGATAGAAAGCTAACACAGACACACAGACAGATAGAAGGATATGAAAGCTAACACAGAACACAGACAGATAGAAGGATAGAAAGCTAACACAGGCACACAGACAGATAGAAGGATGAAAGCTAACACAGGCACACAGACAGATAGAAGGATAGAAAGCTAACACAGGCACACAGATAGAAGGATAGAAAGCTAACACAGACACACAGACAGATAGGGATAGAAAGCTAACACAGACACAGGGACAGATAGGAGGATAAGACACAGACAGAACAAGCAGATAGAAGGATAGAAAGCTAACACAGGAACACAGACAGATAGAAGGGATAGAAAGTCAAACACAGGCACACAGACAGAAGGATAGAAAGCTAACACAGACACACACAGACAGATGGATATAAAGCTAACACAGGGAACACAGACAGATAGAAGGATAGAAAGCTAACACAGGCACACAGACAGATAGAAGGATGAAAGCTAACACACACACAGACAGATAGAGGATACAAAGGATACACACAGATGAAGAAGGATACTAAGTTTCTAAATACACACAGACAGAAAGAAGGATAGAAAGCTAACACAGGCACATAGACAGATAGAAGGATAGAAAGCTAACACAGGCACACAGACAGATAGAAGGATAGAAAGCCAACACAACACACAGAGACAGATAGAAGGATAGAAAGCTAACACAGACACAGACAGATAGAAGGATAGAAAGCTAACACAGGCACACAGACAGATAGAAGGATAGAAAGCTAACACAGGCACACAGACAGATAGAAGGATAGAAAGCTAACACGGACACAGACAGATAGAAGGATAGAAAGCTAACACAGGCACACAGACAGATAGAAGGATAGAAAGCTAACACAGACACACTGACAGATAGAAGATAGAAAGCTAACACAGACACACAGACAGAAGGATCAGAAAGCTAACACAGGCACATAGACAGATGAAGAAGGATAGAAAGCTAAATACAGGAACACAGACAGATAGAAGGATAGAAAGCTAACACAGGAACACACAGACTGACAGATAGAAGGATAGAAAGCTAACACAGGCACATAGACAGATAGAAGGATAGAAAGCTAACACAGGCAACACACAGATAGAAGGATAGAAAGCTAACACAGACACACAGACAGATAGAAGGATAGAAAAAGCTAACACAGACACACAGTGACATAGAAGGATAGAAAGCCAACACAGAACACAGGACAGATAGAAGGATAGAAAGCTAACACAGGCACAGACAGATAGAAGGATAGAAAAGCTAACACAGGAAACACAGACAGATAGAAGGATAGAAAGCCAACAGGCACACAGACAGATAGAAGGATAGAAAGCTAACACAGGCACACAGACAGATATGAAGGATAGAAAGCTAACACAGGAACACAGTGAGATAGAAGGATAGAAAGCTAACACAGGCACACAGACAGAAGGATAGAAAGCTAACAGACACACAGACAGATAGGATAGAAAGCTAACACAGACACACAGACAGATAGAAGGATAGAAAGCTAACACAGACAGATAGAAGGATAGAAAGCTAACACAGACACACAGACAGAAGGATAGAAAGCTAACACAGGCACATAGACAGATAGAAGGATAGAAAGCTAACACAGGCACAACACAGATAGAAGGATGAAAGCTAACACAGACACACAGACAGATAGGATAAAAAGCTAACAGTGCAGACACAGACAGATAGAAGGATAAAAGCCAACACACACAGATAGAAGGATAGAAAGCTAACACAGACAGATAGAAGGATAGAAAGCTAACACAGACACACAGACAGAAGGATAGAAAGCTAACACAGGCACATAGACAGATAGAAGGATAGAAAGCTAACACAGGCACATAGACAGATAGAAGGATAGAAAAGCTAAATCACACAACAGATAGATAGAAAGAGACACAGACAGAAAGAAGGATAAAAGCTAACACAGACACAGACAGATAGAAGGATAGAAAGCTAACACAGACACACAGACAGATAGAAGGATAGAAAGCCAACACAGACACACACACAGATAGAAGGATAGAAAGCTAACACACACACACAGACAGATAGAAACACAGAACACAGACAGATAGAATACAGACACAGACACACAGACAGATAGAAGGATAGAAAGCTAACACAGGGACACAGACAGATAGAAGGATAGAAAGCTAACACAGGCACATAGACAGATAGAAGGATAGAAAGCTAACAGGCACACAGACAGATAGAAGGATAGAAAGCTAACACACACACAGACAGATAGAAGGATAGAAAGCTAACAGGCACACAGACAGATAGAAGGATAGAAAGCTAACACAGACACACAGACAGATAGAAGGATAGAAAGCTAACACAGACACACAGACAGATAGAAGGATAGAAAGCTAACACAGACACATAGACAGATAGAAGGATAGAAAGCTAACACAGGCACAGACAGATAGAAGGATAGAAAGCTAACACAGACACAGACAGATAGAAGGATAGAAAGCTAACACAGGCACACAGACAGATAGAAGGATAGAAAATCAATGCAACACAGACACAGACAGATAGAAGGATAGAAAGCTAACACACACACACAGACAGATAGAAGGATAAGCTAACACAGGCACACAGACAGATAGAAGGATAGAAAGCTAACACAGACACACAGACCGATAGAAGGATAGAAAGCTAACACAGGGACACAGACAGATAGAAGGATAGAAAGCTAACACAGGCACATAGACAGATAGAAGGATAGAAAGCTAACACAGGGACACAGACAGATAGAAGGATAGAAAGCTAACACAGGCACACAGACAGATAGAAGGATAGAAAGCTAACACAGACACACAGACAGATAGAAGGATAGAAAGCTAACACAGACACACAGACAGATAGAAGGATAGAAAGCTAACACGGACACAGACAGATAGAAGGATAGAAAGCTAACACAGGCACACAGACAGATAGAAGGATAAAGCCAACACAGGCACAGACAGATAGAAGGATAAAAGCTAACACAGGCACAGACAGATAGAAGGATAGAAAGCTAACACAGACACACACAGACAGATAGAAGGATAGAAAGCCAACACAGACACACAGACAGATAGAAGGATAGAAAGCTAACACAGACACACTGACAGATAGAAGGATGAAAGCCAACACAGGCACACAGACAGATGAAGGATAGAAAGCTAACACAGACACAGACAGATAGAAGGATGAAAGCCCCACAGACACACAGACAGATAGAAGGATAGAAAGCTAACACAGGCACACAGACAGATAGAAGGATAGAAAGCTAACACAGACACACAGACAGATAGAAGGATAGAAAGCTAACACAAGCACACAGACAGATAGAAGGATAGAAAGCTAACACAGGCACACAGACAGATAGAAGGATAGAAAGCTAACACAGGCACACAGACAGATAGAAGGATAGAAAGCTAACACAGGCACACAGACAGATAGAAGGATAGAAAGCTAACACAGACACACAGACAGATAGAAGGATAGAAAGCTAACACAGACACACAGACAGACAGAAGGATCAAGAGCTAACACAGGCACATAGACAGATAGAAGGATAGAAAGCTAACACAGGAACACAGACAGATAGAAGGATAGAAAG
>CM072681.1:15640285-15658874 GCA_036884735.1 Huso huso | reverse complement strand
GGGTCTGTAGTTGTTGTCCTTATCTGTACCAAGTGTATTCATTCAGGAGAAGCAACACGAAAGAAGGTGAATAAGCAGCCTACAGAATGTGTGTATTGCAGAAAGCGTTTATTATTAAAACATGACGAGACATCTCTCAGGTTTCATTAATAACACCAATATTCTATTTGAGTGGGGTTAGGTTGTAGCCCTTCAAAATTTACAAACGTCAAATTTATAATGCTTCAATGTATCCAGTAGGTGGCACCAAAACACTGTTCAGCTTTTTTACATTGTACAGTTTAGACTGCATTGGTTGGATAATGTACATTCCTCCTTGAATGAGTTCAGTAAAAGGGGGTGGACCTAGATATTTCAAACAGCATTACTGATATTTTTTTTTTAGATACAACACACACAAAAACAATGTGCTCCATAATATAAAGCATTCTTTAATTTTAGTTTAAACTGCATAATAAAGTGAATGTACACAAACATTTGTGTTTAGTGTTTAAGTCTTCTAATAATTAGATTATTATGTTTAACCCATTTACCTTCTAAGTGATACCTTCAATATTCTACTGTATACTAATGGGAAAATGAAAATTAGTTGATGAAATGATCGTCAAAAATTTTATGTGAAATGTAATTTCTAAGAATCTTCATGTGTTTCATTCCTGTGTAATCTCCATGCCTGCAATGGTAATGACTAGAGTTCAATCACCTCCTCACCCAGTTCATTGCTCTGTGTGTGTAATCTCCATGCCTGCAATGGTAATGACCTAGAGAGTTAAATCACCTCCTCACCCAGTTCATTGCCTGTGTGTGTAATCTCCATGCCCGCAATGGTAATGACCAGAGTTAAATCACCTCCTCACCCAGTTCATTGCTCTGTGTGTGTAATCTCCATGCCTGCAATGGTAATGAGTTAAATGACCTCCCCACCCCAGTTCATTGCTCTGTGTGTAATCTCCATGTCTGCAATGGTAATGACTAGAGTTAAATCACCTCCCCACCCAGTTCATTGCCCTGTGTGTGTAATCTCCATGTCTGCAATGGTAATGACCAGAGTTCAATCACCTCCCTCACCCAGTTCATTGCCTTGTGTGGGTAATTCCATGCCTGCAATGGTAATGACTAGAGTTAAATCCAGTGGTCAGGTGTAACCTTTTCATTTTCTTTTATTTAAAAAATATATTCCAATGCTGCAGTAATTTTATTTTACCCAGCAAAGTGCACATGTAAAGAGTGTGTGTAAATACAGGGTTTACTGTAGATTGATTCTCTAGATAGAGCTCAATCTGTATTATAGATACAAAGTGGGAGCCTCACAGTGCTGTTCACTGCAGAGGTCATCTAAAAACAGAACACACTTCTGCTTTTCTGCAGTCAGTCAGCTCTATGTTCATTTCTGAGAAGGAAATACGTGTCTGTGGTTAGAGAGAGGAAGTGAAGGCAGGCAGGGTTTAAATTGAGCCTGAATACTGGAATGCAGCCCTGCACCCCTGTTAAACTGCCAAGAGGGGATTCTGGAAAAGGGAGATTGAGCTGAGCAGCTTCATACCAAACATGCCCTCAATCATCTTTAGATGAGGGGCCCTGCGCTGCTCCTTAGAAAAGTTAACTGTAAAAGAAAACCATGGTAAGAACATGGCAAAAATAAAAGACAATTCTAGAAGTTTGATATTGTATGATGATAAACTGATTCTATACACAGATTCATGTAGAAAGTTAAAGAAGTAGACAAATATGTTGACTTATTTTATTTTAATTAATTAATTAATTTATTATTATTATTGTGACTAACTTTTTTGGTTGCAGCACCCCTAGTGGTCACACACAGGATGCTGTATTTATTCAGCTAGAATTAAACAAAGATCTGCTATAAAGCTGTATATAATGAAAACAATTCATGTGAAAATCTGAGGGAACATTGAAGCAGGGTTTCACTCTAACTATTCTCCTGCTGAATGAAAACCCACAAGTGTGGTGTTCTGTGTGTCTCTGCTCTGGGGCTCTTGCCACCCTCAAAGACTTAATGGGGCCAGGTGAGCCTCACCCCTCTGAGGGAGACTCCCTGCTGGGACAGAGGGGACCCCCTGGACAAACAGTCACTTCAATCCAGATCCTGAAGCTGCCCCTGCCTCGTGGCATCATTGCAGGCAGCCTCCAAAAGAGATGTCACGGACTGGCTGGGCAGTGAGACATGGTTCCAGTGGCATTACCACTGCTCATGCTATCCCAGCTCTCTGGATTTAAAAAACCTCCAGTGATGCCAACCCAGCAAGCCATGAGCACCACAACAAATAAAACGTGGTGAGGGTGTTCTTTTAGTATTGAGAGAACCAGAATCTGAGAATATGAAGAGATGTCTGCCTGTCACATTCACATTGTGCACATTCACTGGATGCAGGTCATGTTGGTGCTTTTTCATCATACTGATCAGACTTTGATTTTTTTACACAGTGTGCTTTAATATAGCATTGCAATGATTTCTTTATAGTGCATCTCCATGTATCCACAGAGCAGGTGCAGTGTGAGTGTTTATGTTACAGTGTGTCACTGTGAGGGTTTTGTCTAGTTCATGTAGATGTGTGTCTCTAGTAGATGTGTGTTACTAATCTAGTATTGTAATGATTTTATAGTGCATCTCCATGTATCCACAGAGCAGGTGCAGTGTGAGTGTTTATGTTACAGTGTGTCACTGTGAGGGTTTGTCTAGTTCATGTAGATGTATGTCTCTAGTAGATGTGTGTTACTAATCTAGTAAGTTGCAATGATTTCTTTATAGTGCATCTCCATGTATCCACAGAGCAGGTGCAGTGTGAGTACATATAGTTACAGTGTGTCACTGTGAGGAGGAGGGTTTGTCCTGTTCATGTAGATGTGTGTTACTAATCTAGTATTGCAATGATTTCTTTATAGTGCATTCCATGCATCCACAGAGCAGGTGCAGTGTGAGTGTTTATGTTACAGTGTGTCACTGTGAGGGTTTGTCTAGTTCATGTAGATGTGTGTCTCTAGTAGATGTGTGTTACTAATCTAGTATTGCAATGATTTCTTTTATAGTGCATCTCCATGCATCCACAGAGCAGGTGCAGGTGAGTGTTTATGTTACAGTGTGTCACTGTGAGGGGGAGGGTTTGTCTAGTTCATGTAGATGTGTGTCTCTAGTAGATGTGTGTTACTAATCTAGTATTGCAATGATTTCTTTATAGTGCATCTCCATGTATCCACAGAGCAGGTGCAGTGTGAGTGTTTATGTTACAGTGTGTCACTGTGAGGGGAGGGTTGTCTAGTTCATGTAGATGTGTGTCTCTAGTAGATGTGTGTTACTAATCTAGTATTGCAATGATTTCTTTTATAGTGCATCTCCATGCATCCACAGAGCAGGTGCAGTGTGAGTGTTTATGTTACAGTGTCACTGTGAGGGTTTGTCTAGTTCATGTAGATGTGTGTCTCTAGTAGATGTGTGTTACTAATCTAGTATTGCAATGATTTCTTTATAGTGCATCTCCATGCATCCACAGAGCAGGTGCAGTGTGAGTGTTTATGTTACAGTGTGTCACTGTGAGGGGAGGGTTTGTCTAGTTCATGTAGATGTGTGTCTCTAGTAGATGTGTGTTACTAATCTAGTATTGCAATGATTTCTTTATAGTGCATCTCCATGTATCCACAGAGCAGGTGCAGTGTGAGTGTTTATGTTACAGTGTGTCACTGTGAGGAGGAGGGTTTGTCTCGTTCATGTAGATGTGTGTTACTAATCTAGTATTGCAATGATTTCTTTATAGTGCATCTCCATGTATCCACAGAGCAGGTGCAAAAAGAGTGTTTATGTTACAGTGTGTCACTGTGAGGGTTTGTCTAGTTCATGTAGATGCGCACTCTAGTAGATGTGTGTTACTAATCTAGTATTGCAATGATTTCTTTATAGTGCATCTCCATGCATCCACAGAGCAGGTGCAGTGTGAGTGTTTATGTTACAGTGTGTCACTGTGAGGGTTTGTCAGTTCATGTAGATGTGTGTTTCTAGTAGATGTGTGCACTAATCTAGTATTGCAATGATTTTTTATAGCGCATCTCCATGCATCCACAGAGCAGGTGCAGTGTGAGTGTTTATGTTACAGTGTGTCACTGTGAGGGTTTGTCTAGTTCATGTAGATGTGTGTGTTTCTAGTAGATGTGTGTTTTAATCTAGTATTGCAATGATTTCTTTATAGTGCATCTCCATGCATCCACAGAGAGCAGGTGCAGTGTGAGTGTTTATGTTACAGTGTGTCACTGTGAGGGGAGGGTTTGTCTAGTTCATGTAGATGTGTGTCTCTAGTAGATGTGTTTTTAATCTAGTATTGCAATGATTTCTTTATAGTGCATCTCCATGCATCCACAGAGCAGGTGCAGTGTGAGTGTTTATGTTACAGTGTGTCACTGTGAGGGTTTGTCTAGTTCATGTAGATGTGTGTCTCTAGTAGATGTGTGTTACTTAATCTAGTATTGCAATGATTTCTTTATAGTGCATCTCCATGCATCCACAGAGCAGGTGCAGTGTGAGTGTTTATGTTACAGTGTGTCACTGTGAGGGTTTGTCTAGTTCATGTAGATGTGTGTTTCTAGTAGATGTATGTTACTAATCTAGTATTGCAATGATTTCTTTATAGTGCATCTCCATGCATCCACAGAGCAGGTGTAATGGGAGCACCCTGAAATTGAGGGGTACACTTACTCATAGGTAAGACTGTATTCTTTTCACAGTTATCACAGATTTCACGATTTATGTGTTAGGGCAGCAGTGTGGAGTAGTGGTTAGGGCTCTGGACCCTGACCGGAGGGTCGGGGTTCAATCCCAGGTGGGGACACTGTTGCTGCCCTTGAGCAAGGTAATTTACCTAGATTGCTCCAGTAAAACCCAACTGTATAAAATGGGT
Organism: Huso huso; assembly: GCA_036884735.1. Taxonomy (NCBI): domain Eukaryota; kingdom Metazoa; phylum Chordata; class Actinopteri; order Acipenseriformes; family Acipenseridae; genus Huso; species Huso huso. Next base: position 15,653,970 of record CM072681.1, on the reverse strand, counting down.
AATTGTATGTAAAAATAATGTGATATCTTGTAACACTGTAAGTCGCCCCCTGGATAAGGGCCGCCTGCTAAGAAATAAATAATAATAGAGTAGTGTGTCATGGTGAGGGGCTATGGAAGTTTTAACTTAAATAACAAAGAAGTTGTTAGATGCGGCGTGTAAATGTAATATTCCCCCGCAATGAGATCACGAAGTTATATTCAGTCAGATGACAGAATCAGAGATAGGCACAGTGGGAGGAACCTGTATGTCTACAGATTCTACACTGAGCCCATCTTTCTGAAAGTGTCTCCAGACAGAATGCAGGCTTGAACTCGCTGCAACTGATATGTAAGTATTATTTCTGGTGCTTTATTAAACATGCTGCTGATTATCCATCTGGTTTGGGACAGTTAGAGTGAAAGATTCGGTTTGAAGACTAATTCAAAATCTATATTTTGAGGTGGTGTCTTGTAAAATATCATGGTAAAAGCATAGTGTGCAAGCCAGGTAAATGAAATAGAGTATTGTGGAAACACACTGTATGCATGGTAAAGCAGGGAAGAGTTTCATGGTAAAAGCAGAGGTGTGTGCCTGGGTAAATGACAGAGAGTATTGGAAACACACTGTATGCATGGTGAAGCAGGAAGAGTTTCATGGTAAAGCAGAGTGTGCATGCCAGGTAAATGACAGAGAGTATTGTGAAACACACTGTATGCATGGTAAAGCAGGGAAGAGTTTCATGGTAAAAAAAGCAGAGGTGTGCTTCAGGTAAATGACAGAGAGTATTGGTGAAACACACTGTATGCATGGTGAAGCAGGGAAGAGTTTCATGGTAAAAGTGTCGTGAAGTGTAGAAAAGCTAGTCAATGTAAGTAAAACGAAATGGAAGTATGGAACTGCAGAATACCACATGGTACAGGACAGGGAAGTAAAAGAAAGAATAAAAACACATGCATGCGCAGGATTACTAAACTGATTGCCACGTATGATCAATGAGAAGAACCTGGAAACCAGTGGGCTTATATTTTATTTGTTGTATATATATATTTAAAATAGTGGTGTACAGAAAGTCCTCTCACAGTAATGTATGCTGATGCTGCTGGAGGCCCTTTGAACTGGTCTGAACTGTAGCTACAGCAGCTCACTGACACTTCCTGTTGAAACAAAGTGTTAAACTGAGCACAGGAAGCGAGCACACGAGCGGCTTGATTTATTCAGTGTTATTTTTTCTTTTACCAGAATGTTATCAGCTTTAGCAACATGTGTCACATTCTATTTAAGAAATATACACTGAATTTGATATTTGTTTCACAGGCCACACAAACAATGTGGGAGGGGAGTTAAACAAACATTCAGCAGTGCTAGGAGGTGAAATACAAACTTACATTAGTAATGGCTCGTTCACATTTAGCACCGCTAGGAGGTGAAATAGAAACTTACATTAGTAATGGCTCTTTTCACATTTAGCACTGCTAGGAGGTGAAATACAAACTTTACATTAGTAATGACTGCTCACATTTAGCACTGCTAGAGGTGAAATACAAACTTTACATTAGTAATGACTGCTCACATTTAGCTCTGCTAGGAGGTGAAATACAAACCTTCCATTAGTAATGGCTCGCTCACATTTAGTTCTGCTGGGAGGTGAAATACTAACTTACATTAGTAATGGCTCGTTCCCACAAGAGGAAAGCACTGTTTTCTATAATTAAAGTATTTATTTCATTACCCAGTGATTGTGGGTCTCCTGTGTTATCTATGGATTTCTGAGAGAGCTGAATGTAAAATCCTACTAATATACTTTGTATTGCTAGTTAATAATGTTGATTGCAACATCTGCCCTCCATGAATGTTTTTATGGAGTAAAAGATTATTCTGACCCTTTTCAGTCTGTTTGATATTCATGAAACTGCTCTGTGTATCTTTCTCATGACACTGATAAGACTTGTCTTAATTTTATATCCATGGCTGGGGTGGTATGTTACTAACATTGTATTTAAATGATTTATTTTTGTGCATCTCCATGTATCCACAGAGCAGGTGCAGTGTGAGTGTTTATGTTACAGTGTGTCACTGTGAGGGTTTGTCTAGTTCATGTAGATGTGTGTCTCTAGTAGATGTGTGTTACTAATCTAGTATTGCAATGATTTCTTTATAGTGCATCTCCATGTATCCACAGAGCAGGTGCAGTGTGAGTGTTTATGTTACAGTGTGTCACTGTGAGGGGGAGGGTTTGTCTAGTTCATGTAGATGTGTGTCTCTAGTAGATGTGTGTTACTAATCTAGTATTGCAATGATTTCTTTATAGTGCATCTCCATGTATCCACAGAGCAGGTGCAATCCGAGCATCCTGAAATGAAAAGGTCTGTCTTTGACAGAGTTTTTGTTATAGTGTGTGATGGTGAAAGCTTTAGCTGAAATGTTTGTCTAGTTGAAGGGCCCTGTTCACAAAGCTTTAACTTGATCTTGTAACAACTTTATACTGACTTTTTAGAAATCCATAAGAATATGCTGACTATAGAATTCTAGTCTTTTACACTAGAAATGTAAAGAATATATTGCCTATATATTTTTTATTGCATTTATTACATTTCTGTAGAGCTTTTCATGTTAAAAGTATCAAAGCACTGTACAGTACATAGCAGAAAAAAGAACAAACCACAATACATTAGTATAGCAAGTCACACACACAACTGCCACAATCAGACCATTTAAATAACAGTATACTGGTACACAATAATAATAATAATAATAATAATAATAATAATAATAATAATAATAATACAAAAACAGCTATTTTAAAGTTACATTAAAACCCACTAAGATAAGAAAGCCATAAAAGTGTGTTTTTAGTCTTGACTCGAATATATATTTCATATTGCAAATAAATCATTCAACTGATAATTATATGCTGATATATTTATATCTCTGGATATGAGTAGCCTACAGTACATAAGACAGCTTTAAATACCCAAAGCTCACAAGCTAGTGCCACTATTGACAAGATGAGTCAATATAAGTATCAGTGGAGGCTCCTGCCTCCTCAATTTCACATGAACAAAAGTATATGTATATATATATATATATATATATATATATATATATATATATATATATATATATAAAAATGTTCCATAAAACAAAAAACATAAAATATTGTCTAAAAATGCAAGAAAAATGACACTTTAACCAAAACCCTGATTGAACATTCCTATATTACCAGCAGCACTTGGGTCCTCAGAGCAGGCAAGACTCTGTTATAAACGCTATCTCCTGTGACCACCACACAGTACAGTACTAGCAATGGTTTTAATTGGAGGATCATCTCAAGCCCCCCCCGTCCCCCTGCTGAAGCACTGCTGTCGTCCTACTATGAGTGAGATTTTAAAAAGTGATCAGACAAAGAAATCCATGATAAGTGTAGGAACATTTTAAAACACTGTATATTTAAACACAGCTGTTTTATCATCTTTAGCCCTTGGTGCTTGTTGTGTGCAGACATTTTTAAAGGTAGAACACAGTGTTCAAGCAATTGGGCTTAAAAAAAGAAATACAGTATGTAAGTTTCACTTGATCTGTTTTGTGTTTTGGTGTTTATGTTTTGATGTCTGTGGTGCATATCATTATAATGGCAAAAAAGTTCACATTAAAACCATGGCGATGAAAACATTACTATGAAACACTGACGCATGCGCATATCTTAAGTAATGCAAAATTCAGCATTATAATTGCTCAATATGACAAGTTACTTGCTGCTCACATGGAAATAAGAATCCATATTTATTAGGATGACAGAATGACCTGATTTCATGCATTTTTACTGTGCTAGAAGAAATGGGCAGATTGATGAACAACAGGGTTTGTAGTCGCGGTTCTTCTGACTTAGAAGTCACCAGTCTCCACTGGTACAGAACTGTATATAATTATTTTGATGGTCATTTATTTATTGCTTAGTAAATTAAGTCGAGAGGATGTGCTTGGTTTTTGTCTGCCTTTTCCTGCCTTAACAACTTTATTTAGAAAATATTTTTGCAAAGAATGTTAGCAGGGGTGCAATTTGATGGACGGACGGATGGACCCTGGCTCTGATCTTTCAATTTTATCCCTGGCAGAGAAATTAGATTTTGTACTGACAATGTCTTTCTGCTGGAAAATGTCATTTATACAGATCATTTCAAACATTTTGCATATATTATGGAAATTCTGTGTAGGTACATACAGTACACCATCACTTTGGTGAATGTTGTTTGTAGCATTATAAGTGCACGCTGTTATTGCCTTTGTGACAGGGTAGCTGCCACGCCCAAGCTGTTACCGACAGGAAGAGACCCAGAGACAAAGCTGCAGTTTAAGTGCTGGAAAGCACGCTTATTAACAAACACAGGAACAAAGAAAAAGGCACAAGGGCCAAAAAAAAAAGGTTAAACAAAACAATCAGATGTAGTCTGGGCATTCGCTTCACTACCATTTTGACCAACAATACAAAAATCACTCACCCCAAACCAAGGATTTCTCCATGCTTTTATATATGTGCCACCCCAATTAGCATCAATTACCTAATGGTGGAATGGCCACACCTGTGATTGCTGGAGGGACAGATTTAACCCCATCCCTGCCAACATTACATTCCCACACACACACAGCACAGAGAAGTGTGTACAGAAGTGTTTCAATCCCATTTGAACAGTGGTTTCATCAGACCAGTTCTTGAGTAAAAGTGTTTTGTTTTCCAGCAGCCAGTTGGTTAATAGAAGTTTTAGCTTCTTACATGTAAATGAAGTTGTTTGATGCTCAGTGTAAAAAAAAAACCCCCTAAATGAGATCACGTGACTATGTTTTGTCAGACAACAGAATCAGACATATTAGGAATACGCTTGTGGTCATTTAATAAATAGGCGTAGAGGGAGGAACCTGTATGTTTACAACTTCAAAACTGTGAAGTGCCTACATTGACCTCTACAGCTTTGAAAGTGTCTCCAGACAGCATGCAGGCTTGTGAACTCGCTGGACTGATATGTAAGTATTATTGCTGGTGCTTTATTAAACATTCTGGTTGATTATCCATCTGGTTTGGGGACAGTTAGAGTGAAAGATTCTGGGTTTGGAGACTGAGTAGTAATTTAAAATCTATATTTTGAGGTGGTGTCTTGTGGAAATGTCATGGTAAAAGCAGAGTGTGTGCCAGGTAAATGACAGAGAGTATTGGGAAACACACTGTATGCATGGTAAAACAGGGAAGCACATGGTAAAGGACGGGGAGCGAGGACCTTTTTCATGGTAGTTTCATGGTAAAAGTGTAGTTGAGTGTAGAAAGCCAGTCCATGTATGATAAATCAAATGAAAGCATGGGGGTGAAGTTGTGTCAACATTAATAGTGTGTAAAGGCTTAACACTAACCCGAATTGCTCTACTGCCAGCTTCCCGGATTTTAATTAACTAAACATTTCAGTTGCAAACCGTCACTACTGCTACATTAAACAAATAGTGGTACAACATCATCTCTTTAAAATCGCTTTTAGAGAAGCAGCTCGGGACATTAGACTACTTATTTTCAGATCATTGAAAAAAAAAAAGAAAAGAAAGTCCTGTATTGTATGGGCTTTACAAAAAAGAGCCAGGGTAAGAACGCAGTTTAACTCTTTAATTTAGAGCGCCCATCCTCATACATCTCACCAGATTTGATATATACTTACAACCTCGAAGTTAAGTTTGATACATTTCACCTGCTTTCCACAAAGTGACATTTTCAGCATGATTTTCAAATTGGGCAAATCAAGAACGAGGTGGCAAAATGATTTTCAAAGCCTGATGAATGGAACCACATCACTTGATTTGTATTTTTTAAAGCATCAACAAGTGAATTCACACTCGTTCATCTAAACCCTTTGAAAGCCACATACTTAGTGACCCAAATCAGCTTTTAGAAATCACTTTCTAACCTAGTTCTTACTTTTCCCTTTTTGAAAATCATGCTGTTTGTATCAAATATAAACCAATGAACATGAACTGCTAAATAAGCACCACAATTCTGTGAATGTCAAAAGGATAAATATGTAGCAAAGTTTTAAATAACATGTTTACCCCGATAATCATGAATAGAATAAAATAAAAGGGGGTGGCGTCTCGCTTTCATCAAGGCAAATGTGTGTCAACACCAGCCTGTAAGTCTAATGTTTTTGCCAAAGTAATACCAACATTTGCAAATATAACAAAATAATTAAGAAATAAATTCATAGATTTTCATGAATAGCATTGCTCTAATCATTTTTACCATATAAAATGCATATTTAAACATTGTAACATTTTAAAACAGTAATTAGCATCATTAATTAATATAAACAGGCAGTAATTGGTCCAGTTTACAATGAGATAACGGCATTTTGTCAGCATCGTTTTATTCTTAAAATAAATTATAAAAAATTTGCAATGCAAGTATTTGTAAAGCACGGCACTAATTTATAACAAGTGTGCCACCTTAAATATTATGTTCTGCCAATCCAAACCGAAAACGCACAGCACAGCTCTACACATGAGCCTAAATCTAGTTTCAAATCTATGGTACCTTTTTTTAGAGCAGGTATAAATAATTGCACGGGGTATCAGCAATATTAATAGTTTCTTCCACAAGTGAATCCTCCTTTTGTTGTCTCGCTGTGTTTAATTTCTTGTTTTCCACCTGCTGTGACAAACATATCCGACATTTCCCTTTGACTCATCATGATATCAATAATATTATATTTTATAGAAATAATAGACTGCAGTGTAATTCTGTGTTGTCGAGTATAATCACTGGACAACGGCGAACTGTCAATCAAATAATGGGTGAGATAAGTGCAACAGGGAGAAGGCTGGGCACACACTGTCGTTCATTTATTCATTTGTGAAGAAAACTTCAATCATCTTAATAGTTATTATATTGTGTGTCTGGGGAGGGGGGGCAGCTGCCCACCCTGCCCTATAGCAAATGACGCCCTGAATGAAAGTATTGCACATGCATGCTAATATATGGTAGAAGCACGGCCAAACATGGAAGCGTGCTTAAAGATTAATACAAAAATGTGTGCAGAAGGATTGTAAGATAACTAAATTGATTGCCACCTACAATCAAATATAAGAACCTGAAAACTTGTAAATAGTGGCATGAAAGTCCTCTCACAGTGATGCGTTGATGCTGCTGAGGCCCTTTGAACTGGTCTGAACTGTATCTACAGCAGCTCACTGACACTTCCTGTTGAAAGTGTTAAAGCAAACTAATGCTTCACTTATTCAGGGTGTGCATTTCTTTTCTTTCTTTCTTTCTTTCTTTTCTTTCTTTCTTTCTTTAACATATTTTGGGAATGGGATGTTAAAAGAACATTAGCAGTTCTAAAGCTCTGGCCAAAAAAGTTTTCATCACCTAGAATTTTAGAATTGAGACATAATACAAAAAAATTTAAAATAAAACCTGTATGAACATAATTTAGATATTTTATTTAACATCATGTAATAAAAGACGCTACACAATTAAATTGCAAAAGTCAACTGGAGGCATGTAGTATAGTATTTCATGCTGAATTTTGAAATGTCACATTTTTCAATTTGTGTCAGTTTTTGATTAAGAATATGTAATAATACAATGCGGTATGTAATTTAATATGCTAACTTAACATTATTCAGCAGGTTTCATGCGACTTTATGAAGCAGAATCAGTTCATTCTATAGGGGGATGCAGAACCCTTTGCCAGAGCTGTAGGTGGTAAAATAAAAACTTTAAAGTTGCAATGGCTAGTTCCCAGAAGGGAAAGGACCGTTTTCTATGATCAAAGTATTTTTTTTAAATTTAATTACCCAGTGATTGCAGGTCTCCTGCGTTTTATGGCTTTCTGAAAGCTGAATGTAAAATCTGACTAAATTAGTTTTATAATATTGATTGCAAACATTTACCCTCCATGAACATTTATACAGAGTAAAAGATTGTGTTTGTTTGATATTCATGGAACTGTTCTAGACTGCTGTGTATATTTTTATTTCATTTTTCAAGTAGACAGCAGTTTTTTATTTTTTTTATTTTTTTTTTAATATATTATGGTTTTAGGTTAAACCGGGTCATATTTTAAGTGACTGCAGCAGCAGCAGCAGTTGTTGATGCATAGTTCACCTCCTAGTCTCTGTAATCCCCGCTTTTGGATAAAAGCATCTGCTAAATGACTAATTATTAATAATACATAATAATAATAATAATAATAATAATAATAGCTTTTTTTATGCAATAAGAAATCAGTTAGAATTATATTGTTAAAATCATTCTGAGGTTTATAGAAGGGGATTATAGCAGGATCATTGTGATCCTGTAGCTACTGCAGTATTCAGGACTGAGAGGATAAGGGGACTGGTGATTCATTGTGATCATGCACAATATACTAACCATTCCTGTACTGTAAGTTGAATCCAAATCAATGTTTAAGTCTTAATGAAACCCTGTACCTAGAAAGGGTTTGTGACAGGCATCTGCCGTGGGGGTGCATGCTAGGGTTGGCCATGCTCCAGCTCTGGAGCCCTGGAGCCAGCTCAGGGGCCTGGAGCCAGAGCGGAGCGTGACAGTTTTCCCTGAGCTGAGCTCCTGAGCCGAGCGGAGCTGAGCTGGGATGCTGGAGCCGAGCGGGAGCTGCACCATGGAGCCAGAGCTGAGGTTCCGAGCAGCTCCACTATTTCCTGCCTTTCACATTTAAAAGAAAAAATTCATCCTGAATTATTCTGTTCAAACATTTGTATGGACAAAAATAAATGTTTATAAAATAACTAAATGTAAATACAGAAGTACTTTCATGTACACATAATATTTCTGTTGATATATGAGTCATCCAGAATGATCAACTAGAATCATGTATTCCGGTATCTGAAGCCATTACCTTTATAAAACCCAGTGCAGGCATATAGAGGGTCCTCATAATCACACAGTAAGAGGAAGGGAGTGAAAGATTATAGTGAAATGCAATCCAAAGAATACAAAGGAAGCTAGGATTGAATAATAAAATAAAATCATGGCAGTTATCCTGTTCACAATGACGTGTGTGACAGACACACTGTGAAATGAAATGTATATTATAGTAGTAATATAGTAAGACATACTGTACTTTATAGAACACTGATTCAATCCATGTAACATATATTTATTATACTGCTGGAACAAAAACAGTATATTCAAACATTATCAAAGTAATTATATGTAAGTTGAAAACTATCCCAGAAGAAAGAAAGACCTGACTTTACCGTCGTGATTTAACTACAAAACAAAGGATGCCATACAGTAGGTGTGGTTAAAAGAAAAGTGTGCATTTTAGGTAAAAACAAAGGAGACAACGACGCTTTTAATAATAATCCCCTGCCATTGCAACTTCATGCGCAGTAGAGATCACTATTTGGCAGCTAGTGATGCATGTGCAGCCTAATCTGGACTTGTTTTTATTGACAGTCAGAAGTAAATAGGGGACCAGGAGTTGCTGTGCTGATCTTCTGTTTTTTATATTCCTGTGGCGGAGTGTCCCGCCCCATTATTATTTGTATTTTGTTTGGCGACGCTGGGTAAAAGCCACCGCCTTTATTATTATATTTAAAATTGGTGAGGATGCATGGCTGATCAGCTACTGATTATTTAACTAGCTGACAGTCATGCATCCTTACCAAACGCTGCAGACCCCTGGGCCGAGGGATACTAAGTTAATTAACAACTAGTTAATCCCTCGCCAGAGTATATAAATTCTGCAGCTCTCTCGCACTGGGCTGAGTGTAGAGGAGAGTACGGGAGAGCGGAGAGAGAAAGAGCGAGGAGAATAAGACGTAATTAACACTATAAAACGTGCTGGATTAGCCAGCACGACACTTACTTTTTTTTTTTATTCTTTTGGCCCTTGTGCCTTTTTGTTTTGTGTTTTGTTTAAATCTTTTGTTTGTTAATAAATACGCTGAGTAATATTGCACTCAGCTTCACCCGCCCATCCACTGTTTGGTTTCAGTTACTTCCTGGTCCGTGACGTCATCACACATCACCACTGCGAGCCAGACTGCCACATCTTCAGTATATAAATCCCACACAGTGCTGTTTTTCTTGCTGATTTATAAACTGTTGCAGCTTCTGGCAAGGTGGTAAATCGGTGCAAGGCAAAGCAGCTTGTGATGCGTATTTCTCATTTCTGACTGACAGACATTTTTTCCCCTTCAATTTTTTTTCCCTTTCAATATTAGCACTCAATTATACATATTTTTTCCTCATTGAAATGTATTTTACTGTACAGTTAATTGCATTGCATAATATTATTACACCAAGATCGAGAAAATGTACCATAAAAAAAAGGAGCATCAGCTACTTTATGAATTAATTACAATAAATGTACATTTTACACAGTATTATTTATACACACACAAAACCCACTCTTCATGTGCAGGGGAGGGGTTAAACGGTTTCAAATACCATGGGGTTAGAGCGTGTTGTAGGATGTAGCAGCTGAGGATGTGGTCAGTGGTTGGAAAAAACATGCTCAGCGTGGGAGGGAGGAAGCTCTGCAGTGTGGGTCCAGTCCTGTGGTCTGCTATCTTTTAATGTGTTGTTTTTCACTAGGTCTGTCAATGCTTGTAAATTAAATGGACATGTTACAATTTCTGATACTGCTAGAAAATGTTCTACTGTATTTATTGATCTATAACAAAAAAAACATTGTCAATGTAAAAAAAACAAAAACAAGTTAGAAAAAACGCAACAGCCGTTTAAAGGGGTGATATCAAACACAAAAGCCCAAGTTAGGAGAAGCAATTAGGCCAATCTTGTCAAGCATCAAGCAAATAGGCACACTTGAAAGGTGCTGGGGCCCAAGATTCACACAATTTGTTTCTAACTTGGCCTTTTTTTTTGATCGCTTCGGGCTCACTTTATCGCCTAACTTGAAATGCTCTTTGTATGACTTGAAGTGACTGAGACACACACACACTGAGACACACACACACACACACACACTCTGACACACACACACTAAGACACGCTAACTGAGATATACACACATTCACACACACGCTGAGGCACACACACAAAAACTGACATACACATACACTGAGACACACACACACACAATGACACATACACACACACTGAGACACACACACACACTGAGACACACACAGACACACTGAGACACACACACACAGACACACAGACACCGAGACACACATACACTGAGAAACACACACACTACAACACACACAATCTCAGTGTGTGTGTGTGTGTCTCAGTGTGTGTGTGTGTGTGTGTCCCAGTCACTTCAAGTCATACAAAGAGTATTTCAAGTGGTTTGAACTTGCAACATGATGTTCTTGAAGAGCACACGACCTTAGCCCGCTGCTCCACTGAGCATTTCAAGTGGAGCGATAAAGTAGAGCCGGGTTTAAAAAAAAACCAAGTTAGAAGCAAGAATTGTGTGAATCTTGGGCCCCAGCACCTTTCCAAGTGTGCCTATTTGCTTGATGCTTGACAAGATTGGCCTAATTGCTTCTCCTAACTTGGGCTTTTGTGTTTGATATCACCCTTTAAACGGTGTTGTTTTTTTGAACTTGTTTGTTTACATTGACAATGTTTTTGTTATAGATTATTTTATACAGCAAAGACAAACCACAAGTGATGAAACTGCAAATAAGCTAAACAATTATTATTATTATTATTATTATTATTATTATTATTTTAGTACAACAGCAGTGTCCCCCACTTGGGAATAAACCCACAACCCTCAGGTCAAGAGTCCAGAGCCCTAACCACTTCTCCACACTTCTGACCATACTGGGCTTCAACAAAAGACTAGTTTTCTGCTCAAGGGCCAGATCATTTGTGTGTGTGTGTGTATGTTTTGTGTGTGTGTGTGTGTGTGATTGTGTGCGTGTGTATGTCTGTCTGCGTGTGTGTGTGAGTGTGTGTGTGTGTATGACAATGTTGTCGAATTTGTCATTCAGACTTGTTTTGTTTTAATCACTTTTGTCTGCTTGTTACTTTTTTAAGCCAACACATTTAAATGACCCTTGTCTGTTACATTTTAAAAGATTGTTTTAAACGTTACAATGTAAATGTTGACTCAGTAGCTACCATTAAATGTTTCAACCTCGGTGACTTTCTTTGATGTGCTATTAATTTTAGGCAGCTTGCAATATATATATATATATATATATATATATATATATATATATATATATATATATATATACAGTGCCTTTGCAAAAGTATTCAGAACCCTGACCAATTCTCTCATATTACTGAATTACAAATGGTACATTGAAATTTCGTTCTGTTTGATATTTTATTTTAAAACACTGAAACTCAAAAATCAATTATTGTAAGGTGACATTGGTTTTATGTTGGGAAATATTTTTTCAGAAAATAAAAAACTGAAATATCTTGCTTGCATACGATTCAATCCCTGTGCTGTGGAAGTTCCACTTTACACCGAGGAAAGAAATTGCCCCAACAATGACACAATTATCTTACCTGTGAACCATTAAAGTTGCTGTCACATTTTCTGGATAAAAAACCCCATTGTTGAAGGATCATTGGTCAGGCTGTGAATATGAAGGAAAATGAAGACCAAAGAGCATTGTACAGAAGTTAGAGATAAAGTAATACAAATGCATAGATTAGGAAAGGGTACAAAATAATATCCAAGTGTTTGGATATCCCAGTGAGCACAGTTGGATCAATAATCAGGAAGTGGAAGCTGCATCACACCACCCAGGCACTGCCAAGAAAAGGCCGTCCCTCAGAACTCAGTGCTCAAACAAGGAGACTTGTGAGATTTGCCACAGAGAGGCCAACAATCACTTTGAAGGAGCTACAGAGTTCAGTGGCTGGGAGTGGAGTAATGGTGCACCAGTCAACCATATCAAGAGCTCTGCATAACACTGGCCTGTATGGGAGGGTGTCAAGAAAGAAGCCATTACTCAAAAAGTACCATCTGAAAGCACGTCTGGAGTTTGCCAGAAAGCATGAGAGTGACCCAGCTGCGATGTGGGAAAAGTTTTTGGGGTCAGATGAGACCAAGATAGAGCTTTTTGGTCAAAACTCGAAGCGCTATGTGTGGCGCAAACCTAACACTGCCCATGCCTCAAGACACACCATCCCTACAGTGAAGTATGGTGGTGGCAGCATCATGCTGTGGGGATGCTTCTCATCAGCTGGGCATCTTGTTAAAATTGAAGGAAGAATGGATGGAGCAAAATACAGGAAATACTGTAAGAGAACCTGCTTCAGTCCTCTAAAAACTGAAGCTGGAGGAAATTTCCTTTTCAGCAGGACAATGATCCCAAGCACAAGGCCAAAGCAACATTGGAGTGGCTCAAGAACAAAAAAGGTGAATGTCCTACAGTGGCCAGGTCAAAGTCCTGATCTCAATCCCATTGAGAATCTGTGGCACTATTTGAAAATTGCTGTCCACAAGCGCCGCCCAAACCAACCTTGAACAACCTGGAGCAAATCTGCCAAGAAGAATGGGCCAAAAATCACTCCAACACTGTGTGCAAAGCTGGTACATACTTTACCCCAAAAAAGACTTAAAGCTGTTATTGCAGCGAAAGGTGGCTCTACCAAATATTAATGTGTGGGGGTTGAATACTTATGCAAGCAAGATATTTCAAGTTTTTTATTTTTCTGAAAAAATATTTCCCAACATAAACCAATGTCACCTGTTTCAGTGTTT
>CM072681.1:15606785-15639785 GCA_036884735.1 Huso huso | reverse complement strand
GTTAAAATCATTCAGAGGTTTATAGAAGGGGATTATAGCAGGATCATTGTGATCCTGTAGCTACTGTAGCATTCAGGACTGAGAGGATAAGGGGGACTGGTGATTCATTGTGATCATGCAATAATATACTAACCATTCCTGTACTGTAAGTTGAATCCAAATCAATGTTTAAGTCTTAATGAAACCCTGTACCTTAGAAAGGGTTTGTGACAGGCATCTGCCGTGTGGGTGCATGAGGGTTGGCCATGCTCCAGCTCTGGAGCCCTGGAGCCAGCTCAGGGGCCTGGAGCCAGAGCGGAGCGTGACAGTTTCCTGAGCTGAGCTCCTGAGCCGGAGCGGAGCTGGAGCTGGGGATGCTGGAGCCGGAGCGGAGCGGACCATGGAGCCAGAGCTGAGGTTCCGGAGCAGCTCCACTATTTCCTGCCTTTCACATTTAAAAGAAAAAATTCATCCTGAATTATTCTGTTCAAACATTTGTATGGACAAAATAAATAAGTCTATAAAATAACTAAATGTAAATACAGAAGTACTTTCATGTACATAATATTTCTGTTGATATAAGGAGTCATCCAGAATGATCAACTAGAATCATGTATTCCGGTATCTGAAGCCATTACCTTTTATAAAACCCAGTGCAGGCATATAGAGGGTCCTCATAATCACACAGTAAGAGGAAGGGAGTGAAAAATTATAGTGAAATGCAATCCAAAGAATACAAAGGACGCTAGGATTGAATAATAAAGTAAAAGCTTGTTGAAGATTGGTACAAAATCAAGGCAGTTATCCTGTTCACAATGTCATGTGTGACAGACACACTGTGAAATGAAATGAATATTATAGTAGTAATATAGTAAGACATACTGTACTTTATAGAACACTGATTCAATCCATGTAACATATATTTATTATACTGCTGGAACAAACACGGTATATTCAAACATTATCAAAGTCATTATATGTAATACTATTAAAGTTGAAAACTATCCCAGAAGAAAGGCAGGCCTGACTTTACCCTTGTGATTTAACTACAAAACAAAGGATGCCATACAGTAGGTGCAGTTAAAAGAAAAGTGTGCATTTCAGGTAAAAACAAAGGAGACAACGCATCGTTTTTAATAATCCCTGCCATTACAAATTCACATGCGTGTAGAGATCACTATTTGGCAGCTAGTGGTGCATGTGCAGCCTAATCTGGACTTGTTTTTCTTGACAGTCAGAAGTAAATAGGGGACCAGGAGTTGCTGTGTTGATCTTCTGTTTTTTATATACCGTATATAGAAATCCCACACAGTGCTGTTTTTCTTGCTAATTTATAAACTGTTGCAGCTTCTGGCAAGGTGGTAAATCGGTGCAAGGCAAAGCAGCTTGTGATGCGTATTTCTCATTTGACTGACAGACATTTTTTTCCCCTTCAATTTTTTTTTTGGATATTAGCACTCAATTATTGTAGATATTTTTTCCTCTTTGAAATGTATTTTACTGTACAGTTAATTGTATTGCATAATATTATTACACCAAGACTGAGAAAATGTACCATAAAAAAGGAGCATCAGCTACTTTATGAATTAATTACAATAAATGTACATTTTACACAGTATTATTTACAATCTATACACACAAAACCCACTCTTCATGTGCAGGGCAGGAGGGGTTAAACGGTTTCAAATACCATGGGGTTAGAGCTTGCTGTAGGATGTACTAGCTGAGGAAGTGGTCAGTGGTTGGAAAAACATGCTCAGCGTGGGAGGGAGGAAGCACTGCAGTGTGGGTCCAGTCCTGTGGTCTGCTATCTTTTAATCTGTTGTTTTTCACAGGTCTGTGTCAATGCTTGTAAATTAAATGGACATGTTACAATTTCTGATACTGCTAGAAAATGTTCTACTGTATTTATTGATCTATAACAAAAACATTGTCAATGTAAAAAAAACAAACAAGTTAGAAAAACACAACAGCCATTTAAAGGGGTGATATCAAACACAAAAGCCCAAGTTAGGAGAAGCAAGCAGGCCAATCTTGTCAAGCATCAAGCAAATAGGCACACTTGGAAAGGTGCTGGGGCCCAAGATTCACACAATTCTTGCTTCTAACTTGGGGCCTTTTTTTGATCGCTTCGCTCCACTTTATCGCTCCGCTTGAAATACTCTTTGTATGACTTGAAGTGACTGAGACACAAACACACACTGAGACACACACACTGAGACACAGACAGACACTGAGACACACACACTGAGACACAGACACTGAGACACACACACTGAGACACACTAACTGAGATATACACACATTCACACACACACTGAGGCACACACACATAAACTGACATACACAAACACAGAGACACACATACACTGAGACACACACACAATGACACACACTCACACACTGAGACACACTCACACTGACATACACACACACTGAGACATACACATAGACTGAGACACACACACTGGCACACATACACACTGAGACACACACACACACTGAGGCACACACAACAAACTGACACACACACACCGAGACACACATACACTGAGAAACACACACACTACAACACACACACTCTCAGTGTGTGTGAGTGTGTCTCAGTGTGTGTGTGTGTGTGTGTGTGTGTGTGTTTTGTGTGTGTGAGAGCGTGTGTGCGTGCGTGTGTGTGTGTGTGTGCGCGCGCGTGTGTGTGTGTGATTGTGTGCGCGCGCGCGCGCGTGTGTCTGCGTGTGTGAGTGTGTGTGTGTGCGTGTGTGTGCGTGTGTGTGTGTCTGTCTGCGTGTGTGTGTGAGTGTGTATGTGTGTGTGTCTGTGAGTGTGTGTGTGAATTTGTGCATGTGTGTTTGTGTGCTCGCACGCGCGTGTGTGTGAGCATGCTTGCGTGCGCGTCATATATAATTTAGAATGTGACAATGTTGCCGAATTTGTCATTCAAACTTGTTTTGTTTTAATCACTTTTGTCTGCTTGTTACATTTTTAAGCCAACACATTTAAATGACCCTTGTCTGTTACATTTTAAAAGATTGTTTTAAACGTTACAATGTAAATGTTGACTCAGTAGCTACCATTAAATGTTTCAACCTCGGTGACTTTCTTTGATGTGCTATTAATTTTAGGCAGCTTGCAATATATATACAGTGCCTTGCGAAAGTATTCGGCCCCCTTGAACTTTGCGACCTTTTGCCACATTTCAGGCTTCAAACATAAAGATATGAAACTGTAATTTTTTGTGAAGAATCAACAACAAGTGGGACACAATCATGAAGTGGAACGAAATTTATTGGATATTTCAAACTTTTTTAACAAATAAAAAACTGAAAAATTGGGCGTGCAAAATTATTCAGGCCCTTTACTTTCAGTGCAGCAAACTCTCTCCAGAAGTTCAGTGAGGATCTCTGAATGATCCAATGTTGACCTAAATGACTAATGATGATAAATAGAATCCACCTGTGTGTAATCAAGTCTCCGTGATAAATGCACCTGCACTGTGATAGTCTCAGAGGTCCGTTTAAAGCGCAGAGAGCATCATGAAGAACAAGGAACACACCAGGCAGGTCCGAGATACTGTTGTGGAGAAGTTTAAAGCGATTTGGATACAAAAAGATTTCCCAAGCTTTAAACATCCCAAGGAGCACTGTGCAAGCGATAATATTGAAATGGAAGGAGTATCAGACCACTGCAAATCTACCAAGACCTGGCCGTCCCTCTAAACTTTCAGCTCATACAAGGAGAAGACTGATCAGAGATGCAGCCAAGAGGCCCATGATCACTCTGGATGAACTGCAGAGATCTACAGCTGAGGTGGGAGACTCTGTCCATAGGACAACAATCAGTCGATACTGCACAAATCTGGCCTTTATGGAAGAGTGGCAAGAAGAAAGCCATTTCTTAAAGATATCCATAAAAAGTGTCGTTTACAGTTTGCCACAAGCCACCTGGGAGACACACCAAACATGTGGAAGAAGGTGCTCTGGTCAGATGAAACCAAAATCGAACTTTTTGGCAACAATGCAAAACGTTATGTTTGGCGTAAAAGCAACACAGCTCATCACCCTGAACACACCATCCCCACTGTCAAACATGGTGGTGGCAGCATCATGGTTTGGGCCTGCTTTTTCTTCAGCAGGGACAGGGAAGATGGTTAAAATTGATGGGAAGATGGATGGAGCCAAATACAGGACCATTCTGGAAGAAAACCTGATGGAGTCTGCAAAAGACCTGAGACTGGGACGGAGATTTGTCTTCCAACAAGACAATGATCCAAAACATAAAGCAAAATCTACAATGGAATGGTTCACAAATAAACATATCCAGGTGTTAGAATGGCCAAGTCAAAGTCCAGACCTGAATCAATCGAGAATCTGTGGAAAGAACTGAAAACTGCTGTTCACAAATGCTCTCCATCCAACCTCACTGAGCTCGAGCTGTTTTGCAAGGAGGAATGGCAAAAATTTCAGTCTCTCGATGTGCAAAACTGATAGAGACATACCCCAAGCGACTTACAGCTGTAATCGCAGCAAAAGGTGGCGCCACAAAGTATTAACTTAAGGGGCTGAATAATTTTGCACGCCCAATTTTTCAGTTTTTTATTTGTTAAAAAAAAGTTTGAAATATCCAATAAATTTCGTTCCACTTCATGATTGTGTCCCACTTGTTGTTGATTCTTCACAAAAATTACAGTTTCATATCTTTATGTTTGAAGCCTGAAATGTGGCAAAAGGTCGCAAAGTTCAAGGGGGCCGAATACTTTATATACTGTATATATATATATATATATATATATATATATATATATATATATATATATATATATATCAGTGCCTTGCAAAAGTATTCAGACCCCTGACCAATTCTCTCATATTACTGAATTACAAATGGTACATTGAAATTTCGTTCTGTTTGATATTTTATTTTAAAACACTGAAACTCAAAATCAATTATTGTAAGGTGACATTGGTTTTATGTTGGGAAATATTTTTTCAGAAAAATAAAAAAACTGAAATATCTTGCTTGCATAAGTATTCAACCCCTGTGCTGTGGAAGCTCCCAGTTTACACCGATGAAAGAAATTGCCCTAAAAATGACACAATTATCTTACCTGTGAACCATTAAAGTTACTGTCACATTTTCTGGATAAAAACCCCACTGTTGAAGGATCATTGGTCAGGCTGTGAATCTGAAGGAAAATGAAGACCAAAGAGCATTCTACAGAAGTTAGAGATAAAGTAATACAAATGCATAGATTAGGGAAAGGGTACAAAATAATATGCAAGTATTTGGATATCCCAGTGAGCACAGTTGGATCAATAATCAGGAAGTGGAAGCTGCATCACACCACCCAGGCACTGCCAAGAAAAGGCCATCCCTCAGAACTCAGCGCTCAAACAAGGAGACTTGCGAGAGAAGCCTGAGAGGCCAACAATCACTTTGAAGGAGCTACAGAGTTCAGTGGCTGGGAGTGGAGTAATGGTGCACCAGTCAACCATATCAAGAGCTCTGCATAACACTGGCCTGTATGGGAGGGTGGCAAGAAAGAAGCCGTTACTCAAAAAGTACCATCTGAAAGCACGTCTGGAGTTTGCCAGAAAGCATGAGAGTGACCCAGCTGCGATGTGGGAAAAGGTTTTGGGGTCAGATGAGACCAAGATAGAGCTTTTTAGCCAAAACTCGAAGCGCTATGTGTGGAGCAAACCTAACACTGCCCATGCCTCAAGACACACCATCCCTACAGTGAAGTATGGTGATGGCAGCATCATGCTGTGGGGATGCTTCTCATCAGCAGGGACTGGGCATCTTGTTAAAATTGAAGGAAGAATGGATGGAGCAAAATACAGGGAAAAACTGCAAGAGAACCTGCTTCAGTCCGCTAAAAAGCTGAAGCTTGGGAGGAAATTCACCTTTCAGCAGGACAATGATCCCAAGCACAAGACCAAAGCAACATTGGAGTGGCTCAAGAACAAAAAGGTGAATGTCCTACAGTGGCCCAGTCAAAATCTCAATCCCATTGAGAATCTGTGGCACTATTTGAAAATTGCGGTCCACAAGCGTCGTCCAACCAACCGGAACAACCTGGAGCAAATCTGCCAAGAAGAATGGGCCAAAATCACTCCAACACTGTGTGCAAAGCTGGTACATACTTACCCCAAAAGACTTAAAGCTGTTATTGTAGCGAAAGGTGGCTCTACCAAATATTAATGTGTGGGGGTTGAATACTTATGCA
The DNA here is from genome assembly GCA_036884735.1 of Huso huso. Lineage (NCBI taxonomy): Eukaryota > Metazoa > Chordata > Actinopteri > Acipenseriformes > Acipenseridae > Huso > Huso huso. The sequence goes on along the minus strand of CM072681.1, from coordinate 15,633,580 downwards.
AGCAAGATATTTCAGTTTTTTTTATTTTTCTGAAAAAATATTTCCCAACATAAAACCAATGTCACCTTACAATAATTGATTTTGAGTTTCAGTGTTTTAAAATAAAATATCAAACAGAACGAAATTTCAATGTACCATTTGTAATTCAGTAATATGAGAGAATTGGTCAGGGGTCTGAATACTTTTGCAAGGCACTGTGTATATATATATATATATATATATATATATATATATATATATATATATATATATATATATATATATATACTTTACATGAAACTTATACTTTTTATATAGGTATATAAATGTCAATTGCTGTGGATAAACGCATCAGCCAAATCAATTAATATGACATGTAGTTTTCTAGCTTGCTATTTATTAATTTATTTATACATTTATAATATAAACATGTATTCATTTCTACATTTATTTATTTAAAAATATTTATTTCTAAATGTATTTATTCCTCTATGCATTTGTTTAAATCATTTATTTATTTCTACCAAATAAATTATTCCTTTATTTATTTTTAATTAAATGAGGAACCACAATTTATCAGAGATTTAGACAAGGAAGCTACATGCCACTCTTGTGTGCAGTTCCATTCTATGGTATCTACCAAACAAACAGGAAACTACAAATTTTCAAACAGGAAATCGAAGCTGGTCAGGCTTGGATGTAAGCTTAAAAAAAGAATGCATTTCAACAACTGTGTAGTGGCGCAGCGGGTTAGGTCGTGTGCTCTTCAAGAACATCATATTGCGAGTTTAAACCACGGTATTCCCCCCCTTTTTTTCATCCTGGAAATGTGCTGTTTTAAAATATAAATAATTTGTTTAATATAAATGGTGTGGATATCAAACCGCTTGCAATCCCTGGTTTGTTTTGACGTTGACCAACATGTGGAATCACATGATTGGTAGATGTCCAGTTATTTAGCTTTTCTGTTTGAAACACTCTCTGGTGCACTCTGGAACTGTCACTCTTCTGCTAACAAAGCTGATTTCATATCTGCCTTTGCCTCCCACCTCTCGCTCGATTTCCTTGCTCTCACTGAAACCTGGCTGTCCCCTGATAACACTGTCACTCCTGCTGCCCTGTCCTCTCTCTCTACCTGTCCCATACCCCAGCGTCTCACTGGACGGGGAGGTGGGACAGGTCTTCTCTCTCCTCCTTACTCTTTTCTGTCCCCTCCGATCTCACCTCCCTCTCTGTCAGTACTTTTGAATTTCATGCAGTCCAACTAACCTCTCCCTGTTAACTCCTGCTCATTGTTCTGTACCGCCCCCCTGGGCCTCTCACTCACTTTCTGGATGAACTCGACTATCTACTCTCCTCCCTCCCTCTCTGTCTACCCCGACTGTCCTGTTGGGTGACTTCAACATCCATCTCTCCAACCCCAGCCACTCTGCTGGATTCCTCCCTCTCCTTCACTCCTTCGACTTCTGTCTCTCTCCGTCCCCTCCTACCCACAAAGCTGGCCATCAACTGGACCTCACCTTCTCCAGGGCCTGCTGCCCTCCAACCTCTCTGTCACCCCTGGACCTCTCTGATCACTATTTCATCTCTTTTCTCTGTCTCTCCCATCTCTCCTGCTCCTCCCTACCCCCCACTGTCACCTCTTGCCGAACCTCTGATCTCTCCCCTCTGTCCTTGCCTCCACTGCTCTCTCTCACCTCCCTCCATCGACTCTTTTCACAACTCTCCATAGACTCTGCTACCTCCACCTCTTCTCCTCACTCACCTCCTCCCCTCGACTCCCTCTGTCCCCTCACCTCCCGACCTGCTCGCCCCTCCCCTCCCCATCCCTGGCTCTCCTCTGCGCTCCGCTCGGCAAGAATCACACTGCGATCTGCTGAAAAGAAATGGAAGAGAACCAAACTCCCTGCTGCCCTAGACCTTTACCGCACTCTCCTCTCCTCCTTCTCCTCTACTCTCTCCTCTGCTAAATGTGCTTATTTCCAATCTGTAATCGAAGCCTCCACTAACAACCCACGTAAACTATTCTCTACCTTCTCCTCCTCCTAAACCCCCCCTCCTCCTCCCTCCTCTATCCCCCCCGACGACTTTGCCTCCTTCTTCTCTTCTAAAATCTCAGATATCCGCAAACTCTTTAACACCTCTCCCTCCCCCCGCACCCCTCCTGCTCCAACCCCCTACACCCACTACATCCCCTACTAACTCGCCCTCCTTCTCCACCTTCTTGCCCCTCTCAGACTCTGACCTCTCCTCCCTGCTCCAGGGTCACAAACCCACCAGGTGTGCCTTGGACCCCCCCCACTCACCTCTTTCAAGCTGCTGCTCCTGCTCTACTCCCCTTCATCTCCTCACTCCTCAACACCTCTCTACTTTCTGGTATCTTTCCTCTGCCTTCAAAAAGCCTCTATCACTCCCCTCCTCAAAAACCTACCCCTCGACCCCACCTCCCTCCAGAGCTACCGTCCTGTCTCCCTCCTACCCTTCCTCTCCAAACCCCTCGAGCGGACTGTACACCGCCAGCTCTCTGCTTTCCTGTCCAACCACTCTCTGCTTGACCCTCTCCAATCTGGCTTCCGCTCTGCTCACTCCACTGAAACCGCCCTCCTGTCTGTTACCAACTCACTAAAGTGTGCCCAAGCTGCTCTCTCTCCTCTGTCCTAATTCTCCTCGACCTCTCTGCTGCCTTTGACACTGTTGATCACTCTATTCTACTATCATCTCTTGCTGACCTGGGGATCTCTGGCACTGCTCTGGCCTGGTTCTCCTCCTACCTCTCCAACCGCACTTACCAGGTAACCTGGCGTGGAGCAACCTCCACACCTCACCCACTCTTAACTGGAGTCCCCAAGGGTCAGTCTTGGGTCCTCTCCTGTTCTCTCTCTACACCCGCTCCCTGGGCCCCTCATCGCATCCTATGGTTTCTCATACCATTTCTATGCTGATGATGCTCAGATTTTTTCTCCTTCCCACCTCTGACTCCACCATCTCCTCCCGTATCTCTACCTGTCTGTCTGCTATTTCCTCCTGGATGCACTCGCATCACCTCAAACTCAACCTCTCTAAATCTGACCTACTATTCTTTCCCCCTCCTCCTCCTCCCCCTCCTCTGACCTCTCTATCTCTGTTCCTCTGGAATCTACCACACTCTCTCCCTCCTCCTCAGCTAAGAACCTCGGAGTCACCCTGGGCCCCTACCTCTCTTATTCCCAGCAGATCTCCACTCTGGCACGCACTTGCCGATTCTTCCTGAGCAACATCCGAAGAATCCGACCCTTCCTCACCAACTACACCACCCAGCTCCTGTTCCAGGCCCTGGTACCCTCCCACCTAGACTACTGCAACTCCCTCCTGGCTGGCCTCCCTGCGTCTGCCACCCGTCCGCTCCAGCTCATCCAGAACTCTGCTGCTCGCCTGGTGTTCTCTCGGCCTCGCTTCTCCCATGCAACTCCACTGCTCCGCTCACTCCACTAGCTCCCGATCACCGCTCGCATCCAGTTCAAGACTCTTGTACTCAGCTACAGATGCCTTGACCAGACTGCACCCACCTACTTCCAGACCCTCATCTCTCCCTACACCCCCGCTCGCCCTCTCCGCTCCTCCTGCTCTAGAAGACTGGCTCTACCTCCTCTATGCTCTCCTGCCTCCAGAGCCTGCTCCTTCTCCACCCTCGCCCCGCAGTGGTGGAATGACCTTCCTACAGATGTCAGGACTGCCCAGTCCCTGACCACATTCCGGCGCCTCCTCAAGACTCACCTCTTCAGACAGCACCTGTAGATCTCCTCTTTTCCCTCTGGGCACTTTATCACCCTTCCTTAAATGCACTTTACTTGTGCTTATCTGCCCCCTGGTTTACTGCATTTAATCCTGTACTTTAGAGTATTGTAATCTGTCAAGTGTTATTTAATCTGTAATATTTTGTATTCGATATCCTGATGTAACTATCACTGACACTGTTATCTGCTCCATTACTGAATTGTTTTTTGTCATACTTGTACTTGCTTGAACCAAAGTCATTTTATTATCTTGCTCTTAATTGTATTATTAATTGTACTGTGACTCTTGAAATGTATTTTGCTTTCGACTGTAAGTCGCCCTGCATAAGGGCGTCTGCTAAGAAATAAATAATAATAATAATATTGCCTACATAACAAAGCACATAGTCAACCGAAGCTATGTGTTTATACATAGACATGCTATAATCAAAATGACATGACTAAATAAACATTTGAACAGAATGGGCTTCATTTACAATCATTTACAAAGTCTGTGTGCTGCACAAATCACACAGATCCTGTGCTTTTCCACATATGCACTCCCCTTACCGCAGACTGTCTTTGCATATTTGTCATAGCTATCAACAGTAACCCAGGCTTCTGGCATTAAATGCTTCATGGGCATATACTAGTGCAATGAATGCTTCTAATTCCTCCAAGGGCACTGACCAGGGATCATCTTGTAATTGTCGGTGGGCTTCTGCTTCAGTGCAGCGTTGTATGTCAATCAAAAGGTGAAAAGCACTCAATGAGCTCTCATCAATGTTGTGTTTTGTATATGCCGTGGGCCTGGAACTTCCCTCAAAATATTATGTTCACCCCTTCTACCTGCAGCTTCAACAGCAGGATTTATAATGTTCGAAACAGTGCCGTCATTACCAGCCCCTTGAGTGCCGGGGGGGGGGGTGTGTTGGGTGAGGAGACCACCCCCACCACACCACTGACCACCACCCCTGTGCCGAATCCCGACACCTGGGGGTTGGTTCCCTCAACCTGGGCTCCCAGACATCCAGGCTGCATGTCTGGACAACTGGTCGCTGGACCTCACTCCCAGATCACGGCACCACCGGGCACAGGAGGTCGCCTGGTCTCGTACTCAGCTCCCCCTGGTTGCCCAGATGTCACTCCACGGTCACCTGGGCTCACACCTCTGCCTGGGGCTGCAGTTGAATGGTTGCTGGCCTGCGCTCCCAACGCCCCATCCACTGCACCTAGGTCCCCTTTTGCCAGGTCTCTGGTATCGCCAGGTAGGCCCTGGACTATGCACTAACCCTCCCTCAAGAGGGGGAGAAGGAGAGTAGGGGACTTGAGGGAGGGTGGATGGCTTTCCAGGGGGTGGGGGAGTGGCCATTGGGGCCATGTGTGCTGCGAACAAGGGGAGCATGTGTTACAGGGCAGCAGGAGAGAGCCCTGCACACTATAAAAGGGGGCAGGGCAAAGCCCTGCTGTAAAGTATTTGTTATGTATTATGGTTTATTATGTATAAATATGATGGTAAACAGCTGTGGGTTTTGTTTATTATTTGGCAGCATGGATGGGGAAGCTCGTGCAGAAGGTGGCCATCTCCATTAAAATTTGATGGTGCTAAAAACGGGAGATGGTCAGAAGAACATAAAACAATCTAATTAATTAATTTGTTGCTAAACGGGAGATGGTCACCAGCATAAAAGCCTTCAGCTCTCTGCGTTCTGTGTGGCATGTTTTGGAGAAGAGAACAACAGAACATCATCCCATATAGACCTGCCATTGCAACATCACAGCATCATCTCTCATAGACCTGCCATGTCAACATCACAGCATCGTCTCTCATTGACCTGCCATGTCAACATCACAGCATCGTCTCCCATAGACCTGCCATGTGAACATCACAGCATCGTCTCCCATGGACCTGCCATGTGAACATCACAGCATCGTCTCCCATGGAGCTGCCATGTGAACATCACAGCATCGTCTCCCATGGAGCTGCCATGTGAACATCACAGCATCGTCTCCCATGGACCTGCCATGTGAACATCACAGCATCGTCTCCCATGGAGCTGCCATGTGAACATCACAGCATCGTCTCCCCATGGACCTGCCATGTGAACATCACAGCATCGTCTCCCATGGACCTGCCATGTGAACATCACAGCATCGTCTCCCATGGACCTGCCATGTGAACATCACAGCATCGTCTCCCATGGAGCTGCCATGTGAACATCACAGCATCGTCTCCCATGGACCTGCCATGTGAACATCACAGCATCGTCTCCCATGGACCTGCCATGTGAACATCACAGCATCGTCTCCCATGGACCTGCCATGTGAACATCACAGCATCGTCTCCCATGGACCTGCCATGTGAACATCACAGCATCGTCTCCCATGGACCTGCCATGTGAACATCACAGCATCGTCTCCCATGGACCTGCCATGTGAACATCACAGCATCGTCTCCCATGGACCTGCCATGTGAACATCACAGCATCGTCTCCCATGGACCTGCCATGTGACACATCATGGACCTGCCAGAACATCGTCTCCCATGGACCTGCCATGTGAACATCACAGCATCGTCTCCCATGGAGCTGCCATGTGAACATCACAGCATCGTCTCCCATGGACCTGCCATGTGAACATCACAGCATCGTCTCCCATGGACCTGCCATGTGAACATCACAGCATCGTCTCCCATGGACCTGCCATGTGAACATCACAGCATCGTCTCCCATGGACCTGCCATGTGAACATCACAGCATCGTCTCCCATGGACCTGCCATGTGAACATCACAGCATCGTCTCCCATGGACCTGCCATGTGAACATCACAGCATCGTCTCCCATGGACCTGCCATGTGAACATCACAGCATCGTCTCCCATGGACCTGCCATGTGAACATCACAGCATCGTCTCCCATGGACCTGCCATGTGAACATCACAGCATCGTCTCCCATGGACCTGCCATGTGAACATCACAGCATCGTCTCCCATGGACCTGCCATGTGAACATCACAGCATCGTCTCCCATGGACCTGCCATGTGAACATCACAGCATCGTCTCCCATGGACCTGCCATGTGAACATCACAGCATCGTCTCCCATGGACCTGCCATGTGAACATCACAGCATCGTCTCCCATGGACCTGCCATGTGAACATCACAGCATCGTCTCCCATGGACCTGCCATGTGAACATCACAGCATCGTCTCCCATGGACCTGCCATGTGAACATCACAGCATCGTCTCCCATGGACCTGCCATGTGAACATCCCATGGACCTGCCATCGAACATCACCATGGACCTCCCATGGAGCTGTGAACATCACAGCATCGTCTCCCATGGAGCTGCCATGTGAACATCACAGCATCGTCTCCCATGGACCTGCCACATGAACATCACAGCATGAACATCACAATGCGTCTCCCATGGACCTGCCATGTGAACATCACAGCATCGTCTCCCATGGACCTGCCATGTGAACATCACAGCATCGTCTCCCATGGACCTGCCATGTGAACATCACAGCATCGTCTCCCATGGACCTGCCATGTGAACATCACAGCATCGTCTCCCATGGACCTGCCATGTGAACATCACAGCATCGTCTCCCATGGACCTGCCATGTGAACATCACAGCATCGTCTCCCATGGACCTGCCATGTGAACATCACAGCATCGTCTCCCATGGACCTGCCATGTGAACATCACAGCATCGTCTCCCATGGACCTGCCATGTGAACATCACAGCATCGTCTCCCATGGACCTGCCATGTGAACATCACAGCATCGTCTCCCATGGACCTGCCATGTGAACATCACAGCATCGTCTCCCATGGACCTGCCATGTGAACATCACAGCATCGTCTCCCATGGAGCTGCCATGGAGCTCCCATGTGAACATCACAGCATCGTCTCCCATGGAGCTGCCATGTGAACATCACAGCATCGTCTCCCATGGACCTGCCATGTGAACATCACAGCATCGTCTCCCATGGACCTGCCATGTGAACATCACAGCATCCTCCCATGGACCTGCCATGTGAACATCACAGCATCGTCTCCCATGGACCCTGCCATGTGAAACATCACAGCATCGTCTCCCATGGACCTGCCATGTGAACATCACAGCATCGTCTCCCATGGACCTGCCATGTGAACATCACAGCATCGTCTCCCATGGACCTGCCATGTGAACATCACAGCATCGTCTCCCATGGACCTGCCATGTGAACATCACAGCATCGTCTCCCATGGACCTGCCATGTGAACATCACAGCATCGTCTCCCATGGACCTGCCATGTGAACATCACAGCATCGTCTCCCATGGACCTGCCATGTGAACATCACAGCATCGTCTCCCATGGACCTGCCATGTGAACATCACAGCATCGTCTCCCATGGACCTGCCATGTGAACATCACAGCATCGTCCCATGGAGCTGCCATGTGAACATCACAGCATCGTCTCCCATGGACCTGCCATGTGAACATCACAGCATCGTCTCCCATGGAGCTGCCATGTGAACATCACAGCATCGCTCTCCCATGGACCTGCCATGTGAACATCACAGCATCGTCTCCCATGGAGCTGCCATGTGAACATCACAGCATCATCTCCCATGGAGCTGCCATGGAACATGCCATCGTCTCCCATGGAACTGCCATGTGAACATCACCGCATCTCTCCCATGGACCTGCCATGTGAACATCACAGCATCGTCTCCCATGGACCTGCCATGTGAACATCACAGCATCGTCTCCCATGGAGCTGCCATGTGAACATCACAGCATCGTCTCCCATGGAGCTGCCATGTGAACATCACAGCATCGTCTCCCATGGAGCTGCCATGTGAACATCACAGCATCGTCTCCCATGGACCTGCCATGTGAACATCACAGCATCGTCTCCCATGGACCTGCCATGTGAACATCACAGCATCGTCTCCCATGGAGCTGCCATGTGAACATCACAGCATCGTCTCCCATGGAGCTGCCATGTGAACATCACAGCATCGTCTCCCATGGACCTGCCATGTGAACATCACAGCATCGTCTCCCATGGACCTGCCATGTGAACATCACAGCATCGTCTCCCATGGACCTGCCATGTGAACATCACAGCAGCTGCCATGTCTCCCATGGACCTGCCATGTGAACATCACAGCATCGTCTCCCATGGACCTGCCATGTGAACATCACAGCATCGTCTCCATGGACCTGCCATGTGAACATCACAGCATCGTCTCCCATGGACCTGCCATGTGAACATCACAGCATCGTCTCCCATGGACCTGCCATGTGAACATCACAGCATCGTCTCCCATGGACCTGCCATGTGAACATCACAGCATCGTCTCCCATGGAGCTGCCATGTGAACATCACAGCATCGTCTCCCATGGACCTGCCATGTGAACATCACAGCATCGTCTCATGGAGCTGCCCATGGACCTGCCATGTGAACATCACAGCATCGTCTCCCATGGACCTGCCATGTGAACATCACAGCATCGTCTCCCATGGACCTGCCATGTGAACATCACAGCATCGTCTCCCATCTGCCATGTGAACATCACAGCATCTCTCCCATGGACCTGCCATGTGAAACACAGCAGTCTCCCATGGACCTCCCATGGATCACAGCATGTCTCCATGGACCTCGCATGTGAACATCACAGCATCGTCTCCCATGGAGCTGCCATGTGAACATCACAGCATCGTCTCCCATGGACCTGCCATGTGAACATCACAGCATCGTCTCCCATGGACCTGCCATGTGAACATCACAGCACATCCCATGGACCTGCCATGTGAACATCACAGCATCGTCTCCCATGGACCTGCCATGTGAACATCACAGCATCGTCTCCCATGGACCTGCCATGAACATCACAGCATCGTCTCCCATGGACCTGCCATGTGAACATCACAGTGGCAGAACTCTTGGACCTGCCATTGAATATCACAATTCGTCTGGATGGACCTGCAATGTGAACATCACAGCATCGTCTCCCATGGACCTGAGAATGTGAACATCACAAATTCGTCTCCCATGGTCAATATGCCATGTGAACATCACATTCCCATCGTCTTCCATGGAGCTGCCATGTGAACATCACAGCATCGTCTCCCATGGACCTGCCATGTGATGCAGATCACAGCATTAGTCTCCCATGGACCTGCCATTTGTGAACTATAAAACAGCATCGTCTCCCATGGAGCTGCCATGCAACTTAACATAAACAGCATCGTCTCCCATGGATGTTATTTAATGGAATCACAGCATCGTTCCCATGGGTTTGCCATGTGAACATCACAGCACAGTCTCCCATGGAGCTGTGATTTGAACATCACATGCATCGATTTCCCATGCCCCTGCCATGTGAACATCATTTCAGGGTGGGGGGTTCTCCCATCCCAAAAAAACCACCCCCTAACTGCCATGTGAACATCACAGTTTAGATCAAAAATGGAGCTGCCATGTGAGTTCAAGCCCTTTTCCCATGGGCTGCCTTTTTGAACATCATTAATCGTCTCTGTTGTGATGGACCTGCCATGTGAACATCAGAGAATGTCTCCCATGGACCTGCCATGTGAAACACAGTTCAGGATCTCCCATGGACCTGCCATGTGAACATCACAGTTCTCCCATGGACCTGCCATGTGAACATCACAGTTCTCCCATGATGCTGCCATGTGAACATCACAGTTCAAGCAGGATGCTCTCCATGGACCTGCACAGTTCAACATCAACACAGTCTCCCATGGATGCTGCCATGTGAACATCACAGTTCAAGCAGGATCGTCTCCCATGGACCTGCCATGAAACATCACAGCAGGATCGCTTCTCCCATGGATGCTGCTGCTTGTGAAACATCACAGCAGGATGCTGTCTCCCATGGACCTGCCATGTGAATGCTGTTGCATGAAACGTCTCCATGGATGCTGCCTTGTGAACATCACAGCATTCGTCTCCCATGGACCTGTGCATGTGAAAACACAGTTCAAGCAGGATCGTGTTCCCATGGACCTGCCATGTGAACATCACAGAATGCTGCTGGACCTGCCATGTTCAGAAACATCACAGGATGCTGTTGCTTCCCATGGACCTGCCATGTGAACATCACAGCATCGTGTGAAACACAGTTCCATGGACCTGCCTTGTGAACATCACAGTTCTCCCATGGATGCTGCCATGTGAACATCACAGCAGTCTCCCATGGATGCTGCCATGTGAAATCACAGTTCATCAGGATGGACCTGCCATGTCCCATGGAGCTGCCATGTGAACATCACAGCAGGATGCTCTCCCCATGGACTGCCATGTGAACATCACAGCATCGTTCCCATGGATGCTGCTGCCATGTGAAAAACATCATGCTGTTGCTTTGAAACACAGTTCAAGCAGGATGCTCCAGAAACACAGTTGGAAGGATGCCTTGTGAAAACAAGTTCAACAGGATGCTCCCATGGACCACAGTTCAACAGACAAACCCTTTTGTGAAACACAGTTCAAACTAGGATGGTTGCTTGTGAATTCAGTTGCAGGATCTTTGGTTGTGAAACACAGTTTATATCTACTAAATTCGGTTCTTCAAGCAGGATGCTAATTAGCGAAACAATTAGTGCAGGAGGAAAGTATAACTCTGAAACAAAGTTTTAGTAGAGAATGTATTTCATTTTTTTAAATTAAATTGTGTATGGTCAATATAGTGAAACACACAAAGATTCAGGATGCTGTTGCTTTGGAAACAATTCAAAATAGTGAAACACAGTTCCACATGGCAGACACCTGAGCACAGTTTCCTGTCAGTGCTGGGTTTCAGGTATATCTGCAGATGTGATGCAGAAAGTATTAGCTTCATTAATTAACTTGGGTTAACTTCATTTGTTTTCACACTGAATCTACTATTTAAAAACAGTTCAATTCAGGATTATTGCAGTAACAGGGATTTGACCTCCAAACACATGTGCAACTTAGTATCTGTTAAATATCTAGAAACACAGTTCAAATAGGATAATAGTTATTTAACAGTTCAAGCAGGATGCTGTTGGTTTGCCAGTGAACAGGATGCACAGTGTAATGTAGGATTTTGAAACACATTCAAGCAGGATGCTTTTTTGAAACACAGTTCAATAAGGATTTGCTGCTGGGGTGTCAAGTTCAAAAGGATGCTGCTTAGAAACACAGTTGACCAGGATGTTGCTTTGAAACACAGTTCAAGCAGGATGCTGTTCTTGTGAAAGTTCAAGCAGGATGCAAATTGTGAAACACAGTTTAATCAGGATGCTGTTGCTTTGAAACAGAAGCAGGACAGCTTATGTTTTGTGAAACAGAGTTCAAGCAGGATGCTGTTGCTTTGAACACAGTAAATTAGGATGCTGTTGCTTGTGAAACACAGATCTGGATGTGCAATTGTGAAAGAATGTTCACCACAAAAACCTGAGGTAGCAAAAATACAGTTGCAGGATGCTGCTGCTTGTGAAACACACAAAATCGCAGGACCTGTTGCTTGTGAAACACAGTTCAAGCAGGATGCTGCTGCTTGTGAAACACAGTTCAAGCAGGATGCTGCTGCTTGAAACACAGTTCAAGCAGGATGCTGTTGCTTGTGAAAACACAGTTCAAGCAGGATGCTGCTGCTTGTGAAACACAGTTCAAGCAGGATGCTGTTGCTTGTGAAACACAGTTCAGGAAGCAGGATGCTTGCTTGAAACACAGTTCAAGCAGGATGCTGCTGCTTGTGAAACACAGTTCAAGCAGGATGCTGCTGCTTGTGAAACACAGTTCAAGCAGGATGCTGCTGCTTGTGAAACACAGTTCAAGCAGGATGCTGTTGCTTGTGAAACACAGTTCAAGCAGGATGCTGCTGCTTGCTTGAAACACAGTTCAAGCAGGATGCTGTTGCTTGTGAAACACAGTTCCCAGGAAACGCATTTCAAGCAGGATGCTGTTGCTTGTGAAACACAGTTCAAGCAGGATGAAACACAGTTGTTGGATGCTGCTGCTTGTGAAACACAGTTCAAGCAGGATGCTGCTGCTTGTGAAACACAGTTCAAAGGATGCTGTTCTTGTGAAACACAGTTCAAAGGATGCTTGTGAAACACAGTTCAAGCAGGATTGCTTGTGAAACACAGTTCAAGCAGGATGCTGTTGCTTGTGAAACACAAACAGGACAGTTCAAGCAGGATGCTGCTGCTTGTGAAACACAGTTGTGAAACACAGTTCAAGCAGGATGCTGTTGCTTGTGAAACACAGTTCAAGCAGGATGCTGCTGCTTGTGAAACACAGTTCAAGCAGGATGCTGTTGCTTGTGAAACACAGTTCAAGCAGGATGCTGTTGCTTGTGAAACACAGTTCAAGCAGGATGCTGTTGCTTGTGAAACACAGTTCAAGCAGGATGCTGTTGCTTGTGAAACACAGTTCAACAGGTTCTTGTGAAACACAGTTCAAGGATGCTGTTGAAACACAGTTGTGAAACACAGTTCAAGCAGGATGCTGCTGCTTGTGAAACACAGTTCAAGCAGGATGCTGCTGCTTGTGAAACACAGTTCAAGCAGGATGCTGTTGCTTGTGAAACACAGTTCAAGCAGGATGCTGTTGCTTGTGAAACACAGTTCAAGCAGGATGCTGCTGCTTGTGAAACACAGTTCAAGCAGGATGCTGCTGTTCAAGCAGGATGCTGCTGCTTGTGAAACACAGTTCAAGCAGGATGCTGCTGCTTGTGAAACACAGTTCAAGCAGGATGCTGCTGGTTGTGGTTAATGGGGCTACTGTGAGCTGTTTCCTGTTGAAACAAAACAAAAGCCAGAGAAAACATCCACACAGTTTGACAACGATGAGTGGTGAACATTGATAAATCCAATAACATAATATGAAGCCTTCAATCTGCAACACAGGCTGGTGAAGATACATTTCAATTATAGTCCCTGAAATTCCAATTCAGTCAGAGAGCATCATCTAGCATGTCAGATATGTAGCTAAATCCCACAATGTAGCCACACTAACCTTTGAGAATATTTTTCAAGCCATAGTAGTATTAACAGAAGAAAACACACACACACGTTAATAATCCACATTTCAAATACAAAGCTCTTTGTTAATTCTTTACAAATCCATACAGAAGGGTGACAGGACAGCATCACTGGCAATGGTGTTTAGACCAGGAAGGGAGACTCAGACACAGAAGGTACAGTGAAGCACTAATGCACACTTTTAATTAATAATAATTATAATAATAATAATAATAATACTACTACACAAGAGACAGGAACCAAACAAACAGCACAAGGGCCAAAACAAATGTATACAAAACACGGACAGTACTACAGGACGAGGCACGGATGTGAATACACAAACAAGACAGGACAGCACACCACAGGAAAACCTGCACCTCTCTCCAACATCAAATCCAACACTAACCACCTGAACACCTGCAATCACCCTGTTTATACACCTGTGACTGGAGCCTGAATTATTTATTTAATCACTTACTCAATTCACGGCTCCAGCCGCATTCCCTGAAATTCCAATTCAGTCATGTTTTAGTCAGGGAGGATTTAGCCACACTAACCTTTGAGAATAGTAGTATTAACAGAGAGAAACACACACTCCCTCCCTATCACCACTATTCCACACACACACCCGTGCTTCAGCAAGGCTCTCACCCTGTCACACTGCCACAAGAAGCTAAACATATAATGAACATTTACAAGGTGTGCTGATTCGACAAAGCAAGGCATTTCTGGTTTGAAATAGAAAAGAAAACTAGCAAAGCTGATCAAAGGACACTAACTCTGTAGAATTATAGGGGTTATGGAAGAGTTACTCTAACCAGGCTGGATTGACTTTATCAGTCATGCTGTGCTGAGTTCATCTAACCAGGCTGGATTGACTTTATCAATCATGCTGTGAAGAGTTCATCTAACCAGGCTGGATTGACTTTATCAATCATGCTGTGCTGAGTTCATCTAACCAGGCTGGATTGACTTTATCAGTCATGCTGTGCTGAGTTCATCTAACCAGGCTGGATTGACTTTATCAATCATGCTGTGCTGTGTTAATCTAACCAGGCTGGATTGACTTTATCAATCATGCTGTGCTGTGTTAATCTAACCAGGCTGGATTGACTTTATCAATCATGCTGTGCTGTGTTAATCTAACCAGGCTGGATTGACTTTATCAATCATGCTGTGCTGTGTTAATTTAACCAGGCTGGATTGACTTTATCAATCATGCTGTGAAGAGTTCAGAAATTGTCGATTCAATTGATCAATTGTAAACTGAATCTATATTTGCAACATTGATTAACATTTAAACATTAATTAGCCCTCTTTGGTACTTCTGAAATAAATGTATTTTGTATGTACATAAAAGGTTTACATTATTAAAAATATTAATTTCAGGACGCTTACTTTTCTTATTACACAGCTGAAGAGTTACACAGCAACGTCCTGAAATAAATGATTTTTTCTTCCATTTTCTTCCAGATCCATTTTCTTCTTGTTGCTGTTGCCTTGCTGTGAGCAGTGCTGTAATAAAGCTCCCTCTTTGCACTGATGGAGTTCTTTGTCAGACCCTACAAGCAGACCATGACTAGTCTAGCACATGCTTAAACCATCCTCAACTGCACCAGAATGCACCATTTTAAGCTCTATGAGCCACGAGGAGATGGGTGCCCCCTTCTACCTTGTAAGTGCCACATACCTTAAAAATAAATGAAAACCCTGTAAGTTACGATTAAAATATTCTTACATTTAAATAACTTGCAGGATTAAAGAGTGCTGTAGTTACTTTAAAAACATCAAAAGAAAAAACAAAACAAAAACAAGCATGATTGTTTAGTCTTTTCAGATTAGCAAATTGAAATAATATCTTCTTCATTTCCATGCTTTTATTTTTTGAGATGAAAGGTTTCAAATAAGACTTCACACAGGCATTTAATGAAAGAGCTGCAACAAGGAGGCCGCGTAGTCCAGTGGTTAAAGAAAAGGGCTTGTAACCAGGAGGTGACCTTGAGCAAGTCACTTAACGTTAGGATATTACCATAACCCTGGTTCCCTGAAATAAAGAATGACAACCATTACCGAATGGGAAGAGCACTCTCTGACCTCCAATCACTGAGCATATATAAAAAAGCTGCCCTATCAGGGCCCTGCTGTGAGGCGGAAGTCCCTCCCACCTCCTGCTGAAGAGGGGCATCCTCACGGTGATAGCCTCAGAGCCCCCATGACGCCTACGGGCATGCCGCCTGCAAAACCCTAGAGCCCAGAGAGGGCCTCGCTCGGTTTCAAGGCGGTAAAAACGCGCAAATGTCTGACTACCTGTCCATGTAGCAGCATTGCAGAGCTCATCCAGAGAGGTGCCATGAAGTAGAGCCCAGGAAGTCGCTTGGCCCCTGGTAGAGTGGGCAGTAATGCCCCCCGCCACGGGGGAGTCCGTCTGTTCATACGCCACGCGTATGGCATCTGCAATCCAGTGCGCTAGACGTTGCTTCGATAGGGCCTGACCTCTAGAGCGGGATCCATAGCAGACAAACAGTTGGTTGGACTGTCTCCAGGACTCTGTCCTATCCAGGTAGCATCGCAAAGCCCGGACCGGGCAAAGCGTGTGCTGTCTGCGATCCTCGTCTGACTCATGCGGGGGAGGTCTGAAAGTATCCAAAACCACTGGTTGGTTAATATGGAATGATGAGACCACCTTTGGTAGAAAGGTTGGATTTGTTCTTAATGAAACCCGTGAGTCGTTTCCTGTGAAAGCCATACATGTGTCATCGATGGACAGTGCATGAAGCTCACTTACTCGTCTGGCAGACGTAATGGCTATTAAAAATGCCACCTTCAATGAAACCGGGCGCAGCTCTGCTGACGCCACGGGCTCAAAAGGAGGACCCGTAAGGCCCCGTAGTACCAGTTCCAGGTCCCACTTGGGGACCATACTCTTCATAGGAGGACGAAGCCGCCGAGCTCCCTTAAGAAACTGCACTGCCAGGAAGTGTGCTCCAGGGGACACAGAGTCAATTTTATCGTGGCACACTGAAATTTCCACCAGGTATACCTTCAGCGTAGACGCGGATTTCCCCGCATTGAACAAGTACTGCAAGAAGGTCAGTATCGTCTCAATAGGGCAAGTCACCGGATCGTGACCCTCAGCAATGCACCAGTCTTGGAAAACTTTCCATTTATACGAGTACTGGGCTCTAGTGCTAGGCGCCCTCGCAGACTGTAGTGTCTCTACTATGGCATCTGGCAAGCCTTGTCTGAAATAGATGGTTCCGTTCAACGGCCAGACCCAGAGCTGGAGCAGGGCTGGGTTCGGGTGCCATAATAACCCGTCCGCTTGGCTCAGGAGGTCCTTGCGTAGCGGGAGCTGCCACAGTTGACCCAACAACATATTGGAGAGGAAAGCGAACCAGGGGCACCTCGGCCATCTGGGTGCAACCAGCAAAACCTGTGCTCTCTCTACCCTGATTCTCTCTAGTGTCATGGGTAACAACGGTAGCGGGGGAAACGCATACAAGAGCCCCTGTGGCCAGGGGTGAGCCAGCACGTCTACTCCCAAAGGACCCCCGTCTCTCTCCATGGAGAACCATAGCGGGCAATGAGTGGACTTGGCTGTGGCGGTTGTGTGTATCGGTGCCGATTGTAGTAGTATCGGTGCCGAGCGTATCGGTGCCGAGCGTATCGGTGTCGAGTGTATCGGTGTCGAGTGTATTAGCGGTGCCGAGTGTATTAGCGGTGCCGAGTGTATTAGCGGTGCCAGTGTATTAGCGGTGCCGGGTGTATTAGCGGTGTCGAGTGTATTAGCGGTGCCGAGTGTATTAGCGGTGCCGAGTGTATTAGTGGTGCCGATGTATTAGCGGTGCCGAGCGTATCGGTGTCGAGTCAATCGGTGCCGAGGGCGGCGTCGTGCAGTCGGTGCTGAACTATAGTCGGCGCCGAAGATGTTCTCGCCGGTGCCGAGTTAATCGGTGCCGGGAACGGCGCTTAAGCTGCTTCCAGATCCGATGTCGGCGTCGAGGGCAAGCGCAGCCGCGCTAATAAAGCCTGAGGCTGGAAGAGGCGCTAGGCCCGAGCTGGGAGGTAGCTGTGGCCGAGTAGATCGGCGCAGAAGACGCACCTCAGCTCAACAATGGTGACTACACTTTTCAAGTGTAATGGCTACTTGTAGCGCGAGTTAAACCGTGTCGTTTTTTTTTTTTTTTTTGAAAATTTGATGGATGAAACCGACAAACCAGCCAAATTCGAGCGCAAGAGAATTGCGACCTGTCTCAGTGAGTGAGAGAGAAAATGGCGATATCCTACTGTGAGGACGCCCCTCTTCAGCAGGAGGTGGGAGGGACTTCCGCCTCACAGCAGGGCCCTGATAGGGCAGCTTTTTTATATATGCTCAGTGATTGGCGGTCAGAGAGTGCTCTTCCCGTTCGGTAATGGTTGTCATTCAATTGAAAGGGAACCTCCTTGTGCTTCGTCTTTCGGGTGAGACGTTGTTGTAAGTGACTCTGCAGCTGATGCACAGTTCACACACCCTAGTTCTCTGTAAGTCTGCTAAATAAACAAATAATAATAATAACTCTAAGAAAAATAACACCTGGGACAATACACTGAACTGAATAAATAGCAAACTAACGTGTTATTATATCTATTTACTTTTTTTGATGGTTTGTGGAACCAGCTATTCTATATTATAGAGTTATAGGACGGCGAACATCTGTGCATGAGAAGACGTGAACACAGTCCTATAACTCTATTATATACTGCTTTACTATTAGTATACCTGTACAAGTTAAAAAGTGATCTAGATTTGTTTTCTAAACATTAGCAGCCTGTATTTAGTCAGTTGTGAATTTGATTGAAAAGAGAGAAGAGGTTGATGCAGAGAACACTGTAGTGGCAAAGGTACTCACTCGTCGAATACAATTTAATTAAAAACATAAATAAAAAAGGTAGAAAAAACAGCGCTCAAAGAGCAAAATAAAAAGATTTCACTAAATAAATCATGAACACAAAATAATTCACTAATTCCTTCCTGCACGAGCAGCAATTGTATTCTTTCTGCTTTCTGTTTGTCTCGCTCACGTTCCTCCTTCCTGAACACCCGCCCCATTCAGCAAACGCTGCAGGTTTTTATACATGTGGAGAGTGACGGGGCTTTGACCCCATCCACGCTGCCAAACAATAACAAAACATTGCAGGTTTTTATACATGTGGAGAGTGACGGGGCTTTGACCCCATCCACGCTGCCAAACAACAACAAAACATTGCAGGTTTTTATACATGTGGAGAGTGACGGGGCTTTGACCCCATCCACGCTGCCAAACAACAACAAAACATTGCAGGTTTTTATACATGTGGAGAGTGACGGGGCTTTGACCCCATCCACGCTGCCAAACAATAACAAAACATTGCAGGTTTTTATACATGTGGAGAGTGACGGGGCTTTGACCCCATCCACGCTGCCAAACAACAACAAAACATTGCAGGTTTTTTTTTTAAATAAACCCCAAACAATACATTTGAAATCATAACAAACACATTATATAACACTACATTTATAATTACATGCAGGGCTCTTCTGCCCTGCCACAGTAACATTTATCAGGGGAAAGGTTTTGGTTTTGTTGGAAGATGAAAGTGAGACAGTTAAAGCCTCTTCCACCTCTGCATAAATCCAACACAGTAAAGCTGCAGACTGAGGGCGGAGATTCCACAGTGTACAAAGTTATTATTTATTACAGAACATCTGAAATCATGTTAGAAAGGGTATACCATGAGTGGTGAAAGAGAGCTCTATCTCTACTCCAAAAATCTCAAGATCTTTTAAAATATTTCCCATCACAGCGACGATTGTAACCTTTGTATTTGCAAAATCCTTGAATGTGAGCTGTCTGAGCTCAGAGGCAGTGTTAACACTCCTTATTGTAAAAACACTCCTTATTTACTCTTAAGACATGTATAGAATCACTTGCAGATCTGCTTGTGATGGACGACCCTGAGGTGTGAGCTGCTGGAAGTAACACCAGAAACCAGCAGCTGAACTTTCATTTCAGGATGAGCTGAAATGTAGCCGTTATGACAAAGCTGGAATCAAAATGGGTTCCAATTCATTTTCAAAGGAATGCATTAAACAGAAGTCATGCCAGCCACTCTTCTCAAGGCACAGAGCAGGTGCTCGGATGATGGAGTCTATGGAAGATAACGGCTCCAGATCTTGCACAGGGTTCCCACTCTTTTCAATAAATCATTTTCCAGGACATTTCCAGGACTTTTCGAAGGTTTTTTGCAGGAACAAACACAAACTATTTAACAATTAGGCTACTTAATTTGATCTAATATATCTCCGGTTGCAACACTCAAAATAATCTCAGTGTCATCACAGTATATACCCCACACCCTGTCCTCAGCTCGTCTGCGATCAGCAAAAATCGTGCAGTGTAAGCCCGGCATTACTCAGACTTGCAGATAAAACAGCAGCTTTTTTGTTGGGAATTCAACATTTTGTTGCCCTCATATTCAGTCTCACAGTGATAGTTCGCAAGATTGCAGGTGTTTGTCTGCTGCTGTGACTACAACGAAAAAAAGATGCAACGATAGATACCCAGATACGCCACATGGAAGCTGGACAACGGGATCAAATTGTCTAAACGTTTTGATTTGGATTGTGGCAATGTGCCCCGCCCCTGTGTGCATGTCTGTGTTTGTATGTTGCGTGTGTTAATGTTGGGGTATAGTCATTGGTACACGGGATATAATGTGGGTAATGAGCACGAGTATTTAAAATGAATAATTGTATTTAGGCACGGGATTGCTTCACTTCACATGCATTTAAAGTATTTATTTAATATGTGAGCACGAGGGTGCACATAATTAATTCACGTGCAGTTGTACCGGGATTCCAATTGAATGACTGATTAGCAGTCGAGTCTCGGTACAACTGCA
This sequence comes from Huso huso, assembly GCA_036884735.1. NCBI lineage: Eukaryota > Metazoa > Chordata > Actinopteri > Acipenseriformes > Acipenseridae > Huso > Huso huso. The sequence goes on along the minus strand of CM072681.1, from coordinate 15,612,912 downwards.
TAAAAGCAGCACGTTTTCACTCACTCGGGGTTGTGTGTTCGGTGAGTGGAGAACGGGAGAGAGAGAGGAGGTAAAATAAACGATAATAATAAGGATTTATACTCACCGTGTTTGTCTGTCTGTTCGTGCACTGTCTGTTTTGTTTGTCTGTTTATTTTGGTGTAAAGTGCCGTGTCCTGTCTTGTGTTTTGTTTAAACTTTTTTATTTTCTGTGTGCTCACATATTAAATAAATACTTTAAATGCATGTGAAGTGATAGTGCAATCCCGTGCCTAAATACAATTATTCATTTTAAATACTCGTGCTCATTACCCACATTATATCCCGTGTACCAATGACTATACCCCAACATTAACACACGCAACACACAAACACAGACATGCACACAGGGGCGGGGCACATTGCCACAGGGATACAATGTGTTCAGGTCAGAAATGTCATTCAAAATCTTTACAGGACTCGTTCATATCAGCAGTAAGATCGGTGCTGACTTGGGAGAGGCTACAAGCGACAACGATCTGAGAACGATTATTTTTATTATGATTATTGTTTGAATAGTGTATTATTAGGTGTAGTATACATCCGTTAGCCTTTTAACGTTGCTGTTACCATGGCAACAGCTCGGTTGCGGGTTTGCTTGTAAAAAAGCGAGTATCATTTGTACACATTTTCAGATCTTGAATACAGTATTTTCATTTTCTGACAAGCACGCCAATGTGTGCATGTTAAATGGCTGAAATAACTACAATAGCGTATATTGAAAGGTTTCGATTAGCCACTCTTTTTATTTGAGACGTGGGCTCTCTGGTTACCGTACACATTACTAAACATATGAAAATGAAAAACCATCATGAAAGAGTATGTGTCCGAGCTAAAGTTGTTTTTTCTTTTTTTTTTCACGTTAGTTTTTTTTTTTCAGGACCGGCCATTTGTGTTCACAATGCAGTTTATATGGTGTGTGAACCGGAAGCGTACAATATCCTTGAAAGATGACAGCTATTGATGTATTGCTCCGGTTTTTAATACAGCATGTTACATATTTCTGTGGAAGAAAAGGCGCACTTTGTTAATTTAATGGATGCAGTTCTTGAATGCCTTCAGTAGGAGAATGCAGTTCACACACTGCTGCACAGTTCTCCTACTGTCGGCATTAAACAAAGTCATTTGAGAAAAGATTGCATGTATTTTACTATTTTGTGAGTTTCTCTCACTGTCCATGTAGTTTAGGATTACCAGATTTCCACAGTGAAATTGTTTTTTTTTCTTCTTTAATTTACTGACGGCATAGCAACTCTGAAGCCAAAAATAACAGTATAATAGTTTAAAATTTAAATAGTTTAATAATTAAACCTCGGGTGAATTTATTCCCGATGATAACTCATTATATTATATTCTGTATGTGCGATATCACAACTTCATTTTTCAGGTATTTTCCAGGATATTTAATATTTCTCATTTTCCAGCTGTTTTCCATGCATTAAAAATGACTCAATTTTAAGGTTTTCCGGTTTTTCCAGGATGCGTGGGAACCCTGTTGCACTGCATTGTACACATTCTGAGATAGCACATGCTTGGCTAGGTAATAAAATGCTAAATAAACAGGGTAAGGCTTACTGGAAATGTTGTGAAGTTAATCATTTATAAAATGGCATTGGGAAATGGAGTTCAGTGTCTAGGATTTCTAATCATGTAGCTATCTGGAACAATGCACAGGTCAGCACCTTTTCTCCTCATGCCATTCTTGTTCAAGTTGTCTGGGATATCACATGCTAGGATTTCTTTAATTGTGTAATAGTTTGTATATAAGATATGAAAATGCTATCTAGACTATATATATATATATATATATATATATATATATATATATATATATATATATACAGTACTGTGCAAAAGTTTTAGGCAGGTGTGAAAAAATGCTGTAAAGTAAGAATGCTTTCAAAAATAGACATGTTAATAGTTTATATTTATCAATTAACAAAATGCAAAGTGAGTGAACAGAAGAAAAATCTAAATCAAATCAATATTTGGTGTGACCACCCTTTGCCTTCAAAACAGCATCAATTCTTCTAGGTACACTTGCACACAGTTTTTGAAGGAACTCGGCAGGTAGGTTGGCCAAAACATATTGGAGAACTAACCACAGTTCTTCTGTGGACTTAGGCAGCCTCAGTTGCTTCTTTCTCTTCATGTAATTCCAGACAGACTCAATGATGTTGAGATCAGGGCTTCCAGGACTCCTTGTTCTTCTTTACGCTGAAGATAGTTCTTAATGACTTTCGCTGTATGTTTGGGGTCGTTGTCATGCTGCAGAATAAATTTGGGGCCAATCAGATGCCTCCCTGATGGTATTGCATGATGGATAAGTATCTGTCTGTACTTCTCAGCATTGAGGAGACCATTAATTCTGACCAAATCCCCAACTCCATTTGCAGAAATGCTGCCTCAAACTTGCAAGGAATCTCCACCATGCTTCACTGTTGCCTGCAGACACCCATTCGTGTACCGCTCTCCAGCCCTTCGGCGAACAAACTGCCTTCTGCTACAGCCAAATATTTCAAATTTTGACTCATCAGTCCAAAGCACCTGCTGCCATTTTTCTGCACCCCAGTTCCTGTGTTTTCGTGCATAGTTGAATCGCTTGGCCCTGTTTCCACGTCGGAGGTATGGCTTTTTGGCCACAAGTCTTCCATGAAGGCCACTTCTGACCAGACTTCTCCGGACAGTAGATGGGTGTACCAGGGTCCCACTGTTTTCTGCCAATTCTGAGCTGATGACACTGCTGGACATCTTCCGATTGCGAAGGGAAGTAAGCATGATGTGTCTTTCATCTGCTGCAGTAAGTTTCCTTGGCCGACCACTGCGTCTACGGTCCTCAACGTTGCCCGTTTCTTTGTGCTTCTTCAAAAGAGCTTGGAAAGCACATCTGGAAACCCCTGTCTGCCTTGAAATTTCTGCCTGGGAGAGACCTTGCTGATGCAGTATAACTACCTTGTGTCTTGTTGCTGTGCTCAGTCTTGCCATGGTGTATGACTTTTGACAGTAAACTGTCTTCAGCAACCTCACCTTGTTAGCTGAGTTTGGCTGTTCCTCACCCAGTTTTATTCCTCCTACACAGCTGTTTCTGTTTCAGTTAATGGTTGTGTTTCAACCTACATATTGAATTGATGATCAATAGCACCTGTTTGGTATAATTGTTTAATCATACACCTGACTATATGCCTACAAAATCCCTGACTTTGTGCAAGTGTACCTAGAAGAATTGATGCTGTTTTGAAGGCAAAGGGTGGTCACACCAAATATTGATTTGATTTAGATTTTTCTTCTGTTCACTCACTTTGCATTTTGTTAATTGATAAATATAAACTATTAACATGTCTATTTTTGAAAGCATTCTCACTTTACAGCATTTTTTCACACCTGCCTAAAACTTTTGCACAGTACTGTATATATATATATATATCAATTTGACCAGCGTATTAAAAACACCATAAATATTATAGTGAAAGGACAAACAATTGAATATGTCATAGTTTTATTCAGGAACATCATATAAAGCATCTGCACAACTGAAACATTGTAAATAAACAGACATTTGAAAAGAAATGTGTTTATATTGTAGCGTTCTGTGCTATGGAGGTGAGACAGACTTGGGGGAGACCAGATGGGATTCCACGTACTTTTATTTTTGTTCAATAAACACAACGAATCTCTGTTTGAGCCGGGGTTCACGCCAAAATAATAAACTCTTTATCTCTCTCTCTCTCTCTCTCTCTCTTACACCACAGACTCACTGGAGGTTCACATACTGTTTCTCAGGCAAGCAATCTCTCAGCCTTTCACTCTGTCTCTCACAGTCTCTCTCCAGTCACATCCACACGCATTCTCTCGCTCGCGGCTACCCCCCCCTCCTACTTATAGCCTCCGGGGGAACCGCCCACTGCACACACACGCATGCACTCACGCAGACACACACCAACGGCGTGCCCCGTACCCTCACAATACACAGAACATTAAACGGGACGTAACAAACAAGACAAACACAACGTCGAGGATGCTGCCATCGCTAGGGTCGTTACATAGCACACCCCCCCCCTTAGTCCTTCGTCCCTCGTCCCTGAGGGAAGAACAAAGTCTCAGAAATGACCCTGGAGGTGATGATGTCTTTGCGGGCGGGAGCCCTGTGTGGAGGACGGGCTCCTGTCAGCCACAGGGGACAGGGAAACTGGACCGTCGGGGGAGGAACCATCAGCCCTGGGGGTGGAAGGACTGTTAGGGTGGGGTGGATCAGCAGGGAGCAGGAGAGGACTGTCAGAAGCTGCTGGATTGGATGGTGCTGGGTGTCGTCCCAGGTAGGGGGCCAGCCGATCCCGGTGCAGCACTACCATGCGTCCTCTGTGAGGTAGCTGCACCCGGTAGGCCACGTCCCCGATCCTCTCCAGGACATGGTAAGCACCAAGCCAGTGGCTGTCCAATTTGGCGCAACGGCCCCGCTGTCTCTTGGGGCTCAAGACCCACACAAGCTCTCTGGCGGTGAAGTGGCGCCCCCGTACCCGGAGGTCATAGTTCCGCTTCTGCCCTACACCAGCGGCCTGTAACTGGTCCCTGGAGAAGCTGTGGGTTGATTCCAGCTGGTCCTGTAGACTCCTGGCATACTCAGGGCCCGGGGGTACACTGGGGGCATCTGGGGGGCGTCCGAAAGCTAGCTCCGCAGGAGTGCGCAGCTCACGCCCCAGCATGAGCAGGGCAGGGGTGCAGGCGGTGGAGTCCTGGACAGCAGAGCGGCAGGCCAACAGCACGACAGGCGGGTGGGTGTCCCAGTCCCGCTGGTGGGCGGCGGTGGTGACAGCCAGCTGCACGGCCAGCGTGCGGTTGAACCTCTCCACCAGTCCGTCGCTCTGGGGGTGCAGAGGGGTGGTCCGTGTCTTCTTGATGCCCAGGCGCCGGCACATCCCGACAAAGACCCAGGACTAAAAATTGCGTCCTTGGTCAGAATGCAACTCCGATGGGACCCTGAACCGGCTGAAGAACCCCTCCAGCAGTGCTTCAGCGACCGTCTCTACCTCCTGGTCTGGCAAAGTGTACGCCTCTGGCCACTTAGTGAAGTAATCGAGGGCCACCAGAACGAACTGGTTCCCCCTCTCGGAGTGTGGAAAGGGGCCTAGTAGGTCCACAGCAACCCTCTCCATAGGCCCCCTGACCAGGTACTGCTGGAGCGGGGCGTGCAACCGGCCCTGGGATCCCTTCCGGGCCCAGTAGAACGACTGGCGGAGCCGCCTCAGGGTCTTCGTCACTCTGAAATGGCCAGTGCCTGGTGTCCCATGATGGGCCTCTAGCACCTCCTGGCGCATTGCCCCCGGGACAACCACCTGCCACCTCACCTCCCCAGTGGCGGGCACCTTCCACTGCTGCTGAAGGACTCTGTCATGCAAGGCCAACCCGCTCCACTGAGCCCACAGCCCCCGAGTGGATGTGGAAAGAGGGGCCACCTCCTCCCAGGGAGGCCTTCACTGCTCTTCTAGCCATTGTAGTATGGGGCGGAGGTCTCGGTCTCGGTCTTGATGGGCTCTCCATTCCACCCTCTCAGCCGATACTCCCACCCGGCATTGCTCTTGACCCCGGCTGGCCAGCTCTGCTTCCCTCTCCTCCTTCCTGCTGCAATGGCCCCATCCCTCCCGGGCACAGGGCGGATGGGACAGAACGTCCGCATTGGCATGCTTCTCACCAGCCCAGTGTTGGATCCGGTACTGGACGCCTGGAGATGCTCGATCCAACGGGCGACCTGTCCCTCTTACTCCCGGAATGTAAGGAGCCACTGCAGGGCAGCGTGGTCCGTTCGAATGGTGAAGGGGAGCCCACTGAGATAGTGGCGGAAATGGCGGACCCCCTCCACCACTGCAAGCAGCTCCCGTCGGGTGACACAATACCAGCGCTCCGCCTTGCAGAGCGACCGGCTAAAATACACCACCATATGCTCCCCTTCCGGACCCGGCTGGGATAAGACAGCCCCAACCCCCTCATTGCTCACATCCGTGTCCAGCAGGAAGGAAGAACGGACATCCGGGGGAACCAGCACCGGGGGCTGGCACAGCGCATGTTGTAGGGAGGCGGACGCCTCCTGGCACGC
>CM072681.1:15555243-15606285 GCA_036884735.1 Huso huso | reverse complement strand
ATTAACAATGGGTTTAAACGTGTAGTCAATTAAACGTAGATTTACAGCCCTACAAACTACAATGAGGAATATTTTCATACCCTCCACACAGAGATCAGCCATTTACAGACCCAGGGAAATGTGCTGTTCTGTGGGGATTTCAACACCAGAACAGGAACAGAGCCTGACTGTAGAAGCACACAAGTTAACAGCCATGTATTTGGACAAACCCCTCTGTACCTCACATCTACCTCAATCCACAAAAACAACCCTGATTGTATTGTGAACACAAATGGGAGGCAGTTAGTGCATCTCTGCCAAGCCTGGGGTCTGTACATCATTAATGGCAGGATCAGAGGGGACTCTTTAGGTAGATTCACATACTGCTCAGCTCTTGGGATTAGCGTAGTTGATTATGCCATCACTGACCTGGACCCCTCCTTTATTAATGCATTCACTGTCAGGCCACAAACACCTCTGTCAGACCACAGTCAAATTACTGTGTTCCTACAAAGAACAGGACAGCCCAGTAACACACTAATACAGCCATGCAAGCTGTACCATCTGAACCATACTTATAAATGGGCTCCAAACAGCACAGAGGAATTCGATAAAGCAACTGGCTCTCCTGAAATCACTAACCTTACTGACACCTTCCAAATTATTATATTTGTTAGAATTATTATTAATATAATAATTATGATCAATGTTATTATTTTTGTTGTTATTGTTATTGTAAATATATTGTTCATATGTTATGTAATGTAATTGCTTTAGCAATACTGCTGATGTCTGTCATTCAAATAAAGCACCTTTGAATTCAATTGAATTGAGAAGACGGAGGGAGAGAGGGGAGGAGAGAGAGAGGAGAGGAGAGAGATGGGAGCAGAGAGAGAGGAGCGAGAGGAGAGGGAGGGAGAGGGGAGGGAGAGAAGAGAGAAGGGAGAGGGTGGCAGAGGGAGGAGAAAGAAGGGAGATGTGTGGAATAGAGAGGCAAGAGGGAGGTAGAGGCTAGAGAGGGGAGAGGAGAGGACGGGAGAGGATAGAGAGGGGAGAGGGAGGTAGAGGAGAGAGGATAGAGAGGGGAGAGGACAGAGGACAGAGAGGGAGGTAGAGGGGAGAGGTAGGGAGAGGATAGAGAGGGGAGAGGAGAGTAGGGAGAGGACAGAGAGGAGAGAGAGAGAGGGAGGTAGAGAGGAGAGGATAGAGAGGGGAGAGGAGAGTAGGGAGAGGGAAGAAAGAGGAGAGGGAGGGAGAGGAGGGTATGATGGAGGGAGGAAGGAAGGGAAGAGGGGAGGGAGAAGAGAGGGAAGGTATGAGGGGGAGAGGAGGGGCATTTGCACATAAACATAATTAGGGCTTCGGATTTTTGTTTTTTCACCCTGAATTTTCTCATCTCCTTAAGAATTTAAGCAACTGAATTTTGAAGATAACGGGTCATGTCCGTCTTAAATGACATGGTGAGTGTGCGGCCGATAATACACATTTGATACATATATAAACGCGAGACAGAATACATGTTCTAATATAACTATCAGTCAAATACATCAGATTGACAGTGTTTTCACATTAGCTCTAAACAAGTTATTTTTTTCTGCGTGCCGCTGTAAGTGTCTCCGTCCTTTAAAAATAAAACGCCAGTCTCAGTGACATCACACACAAAAACAACCAATCAGGCAGTGAAGTTCAACCCCTCCCCTATCCAACGACATGCGTTAACAAGCTGTACTGCAAAGTAAGGTGTCCCAGCAAGTGAAAGAAACGAAGTGTGTTTTAATCGTGTTTACCCGATCACGGGCCCAGAATGACACTTCAGTATGATCGTGTTACACCATCACGCCCTTAAAGGGTTAATGGCAGTGTCAGAGACAACAACTAGAGTTTCTGCATGTTTAACTAGGAGTCCGGATTGCTGGTTATTACAATTTAACAAATCATCTCACAGTCTCTGTTTATTTCAATATCCTACCACCACATTCCAGCCCTGGGGATTCAAAAGCAAGAAACAAAACACTTCTTCACTGTATCAGTGCTGTTAAACACGTTAGCTTGACGACACAACAGTATCTATAGAAGGATATAACTGAGGGAACAAAATGTTATTTTAAGTAGAATGCTGAAGTAAATGTATTTTTTAAACTCATGTTTAAATGTAACGGCTCTCAAGCATCGACTCCTCCTCTCATCCGCGCTCAGTCTGGGAAGTGAAGCGTCAGTGAGCTTTCACAATGCCACTCCCCGGAACTACATCCCTCTTCTCTGAGTGGACAGCTAAACCGAGATCCCTGCTATCATTGGATGCTTCAAGTGTCCATTAAAGAAATGACTGATATTATGAACTGGAGTGATTCCACCTATCACTCTTCATTTTGTTTTATTAAATCTTGAAGCAGCCAATGATAGCGCTAGCTGGGCGGGACTTTTTAGTGAATTGGAACCCTCCAGCCTAAAGTGAAATATGGGGACTGGGATTTAATTATGATCAGAGAGGTGTGACACAATCCTCACACTGTGTGAAGAGTAAGGCAGGTACACATGGAGGTGTGACACAATCCTGACACTGTGTGAAGAGTCAGGCAGGTACACATGGAGGTGTGACACAATCCTCACACTGTGTGAAGAGTCAGGCAGGTACACATGGAGGTGTGACACAATCCTCACACTGTGTGAAGAGTCAGGCAGGTACACAGCTGGAGGTGTGACACAATCCTCACACTCTGTGAAGAGTCAGGCAGGTACACATGGAGGTGTGACACAATCCTCACGCTGTGTGAAGAGTCAGGCAGGTACACATGGAGGTGTGACACAATCCTCACACTGTGTGAAGAGTCAGGCAGGTACACATGGAGGTGTGACACAATCCTCACACTGTGTGAAGAGTCAGGCAGGTACACATGGAGGTGTGACACAATCCTCACACTGTGTGAAGAGTCAGGCAGGTACACATGGAGGTGTGACACAATCCTCACACAGTGTGAAGAGTCAGACAGGTACACATGGAGGTGTGACACAATCCTCACACTGTGTGAAGAGTCAGGCAGGTACACATGGAGGTGTGACACAATCCTCACACTGTGTGAAGAGTCAGACAGGTACACAGCTGGAGGTGTGACACAATCCTCACGCTATGTTTTGCCATCGCCTTCATTCCCTAGTTAATTTATGTGAATAAAAATATCAAAACAATTGATATCATGTTGTAAAGATATCTCAGCAATGCGTTTAGCACAGGAGACAGCAATGGAAAGAGTGTGTTTGTTATAAACACTAAAGCGTGTTCTGTAATAATTTAAACTTATACACTGCTGTTATTGTAACAACTGCAGACTTTTTATTATGACATGAACTTATCAATACTATAAAATAATAAAACCTGAAAGACCCATGTTGTTATTATTATTAAAAGCAATGGTTAGCTGTGTGTTTGTTGAAAACACAAAAGGGTGTTCTGTAACACTGCAAATCAGATAGGAGTTATAGAAATGAATAATAAATCAACAAGCATATCAGCCTCTAGCAAAGAAGTAGTAAAGTGAACCAGTACCTGATGCAGCAAGAATCCATTCCCAGACTAGAAGAAAGAAAGAGCTGTCATTCATCTTCCCCGGGGACACCAGCGCAAGGTCTGTTTTCTCGTCCCAAGTCCAGAAGAATGCATAGAGTTTCTCATTGGGATTGAACTCCATGTCAGTGAAAGTGTAGATGTGAGATCTGGTCTCCACATTGTAAAAGGAGAGCCGTCCTTCCTCATAATCCAGATACACCCCCAGCTTCTGGGGCTTCAGGCTCAGGGGGAGGGGGGTCTGGGGGTCAGTGAGAGCAATGAACTCATCTTTATCTTCATCTCCATCCCACCCCACAGTCCAGTAACCCTGCTGGGGGGTCATGCTGAACTCCTCCTTCCTCGGGGCAGACTCTCTGCTGACTCCTAATCTCCAGAATATATTCTCTCCCACCCCCAGCTCCCAGTAGTGTCTCCCTGAGGTGAAACCCTCCTTGCCCAGCACACAGCGCCTGTAATCAAATCTCTGAGAACTGTTATAATCCTGCCTTTTCCCTCTCACTTGTTTCCCATCCACAGGCAGGGTGAGCCGGGGGTGTGCTGCATCGAGGTCCAGAGTCAAACTGTCAACTGTGAAGAAGAGAGGAGACATTATTAATAATAATAATAATAATAATAATAATAATAATAATAATAATAATAATAATAATAATAACAATAATAATAATAATAATAATAATAATAATCCATCCATTATCTATAACCGCTTAATCCTATAGAGGGTTGCGGTGAGCCAGAGCCTAACCCGACAGACACAGGGGCACAAGGTGAGACTCTACACCGTGGATGGGACGCCAGTCCATCGCAGAGCAACTAAGGGGCAATTTAGAGAGGCCAATCCACCTAGCCAGCATGTCTTTGGACTGTGGGAGGAAACTGGAGTACCCGGAGAAAACCCACGTGAACACAGGGAGAACATGCAAACTCCACACAGACAGACCCCTGAGGCCGGACTCGAACCAAGGACCCTGGAGCTGTGAGGCAGCAGCGCTAACCACCATGCCAATAATAATAATAATAATAATAATAATAATAATAATAATAATAATAATAATATGAGTGTTTATAGTGTGTTCTCTGTATCAATTATATAGCCAGAGGTAAAAAAAAGCAAAGTGGCAACAACGGGTTAATTTTTACTGGACTCCAGCAAAGAAACTCAAAGAATACAGCTGTTTACCAAAAATGAAGACAGTTTACTCAAAGTGTTGTGTCTCTATACAGTAGAAATCTCATGACTCAGTGTGGCATTCATATGAGGTCAATGCCATGGTCACCAGCACCTTTAGCATGCAGGGTTTATATGAACCTGCTAACATGAAGTCACTTTTTATTATAGATGTAAACACAATGAGTGAGACGGGGCTCCTTGCTGTTCTTTTACCCTCCACTGTGAAAGGAATCCATTGAAGAGACACATACCTGCTGAGCTGAGGATCCACTTCCATTCTAGAACACAGAAATAAAGAGAGCATTATTTTACAATCACTCCTCCTGTACTTTCTACAGTTCAGAAGATGTGTAGCACACACTAACCAGCAGGGCTGTGCTGGGGTGAGTCAGGCTGTGGATTTCCACACACTCTACATACCTGATTTAAGGATCTGTCTCATAGACTCTGTGAAAAGAAGAGAGCTGGATTACATTCTGCACACTGTGGCCAGTCCCGCCTGTGGTAGTGCGCCTTGGTGTCCCTGCTGTCCCAAAGGCAAAGATAGCAGGGAAACTTGGTAAAACCGCCTTGGAGACTGTGGCAATGTGCCCCGCCCCTGTGTGCATATTATGTGTTGTATGTTGCGTGCGTGTGTTAATGTTGGTGTATAGTCATTGGTACACGGGATATAAACGGGTCTGTGTTTCACGTGTGATTTAAAAAGGTAGATTTGTATTTAGGCACGAGGAGGGCACAAATCACTTCACGTGCTGGTTAAATGTAATATGTGAGCACGGGGTTGCACAGAATTAATTCACGTGCTGGGATTCAAGTGAATAATTAATTAGTAATTGAATCCCAGCACAACAGTATATATAGATGCACATTTTCACTCAGTCGGGGTTAGGTGTTCAGAGAGTGGAGAACGGGAGAGAGAGAGGAGAGTTAAATCATTAAGATCGTGAAAGTAAAGAGAAGTGTGTGTACTCACCGTGTTTGTTTGTTTCCGTGCACCGTTTGTGTTTAGTGCGTTTTTTTGTATGTCTGTTTATTTTGGCGTCAAGTGCCGTGTCCTGTTTTTTGTGCTGTTTCAACCCTTTATTTGTTAATAAACGCTGAGTGCAGCCATTGCACTCAGCTCATCACAACAACCTGTCTGTGTTTGAATTCCTTTCTGGTCTGACGCAACCCACTCTGGCCGTCTTTGTGACACGTGGTGTCTTCGTGGGATAGCCGCGCCTCCAAGCGTCAGACCAGGAGGGGTTTTGTTTAAAAAAAAAAAAAAAAAAAAAAAAAAAAAATAATAATAATAATATTATGGCAGAAGACGCCATCAAACTGCGGGGCTGGTTCCTGGAGAATGCTGGGCTGGAGGCCCAGGCTCTACCCATAGCCGTCCGGGCCCTGTGGATGATGGACAGTGAGAGATGGGAGGCCTATCAGGAGGAACACACCCCAAACACCTTGGAGGAAGGTGTGGAGTTTCTCCTCAGCTACCTGGAGGCAACGATAAAAGGAACAGCAGCCCAGGTAGCAGGCCCACCAGCAGAGGGTGAATGCCTGCTGTCCCCATCTCCACCAGCAGAGGGTGAGTACCTGCTGTCCCCATCTCCACCAGCAGAGGGTGAATGCCTGCTGGTTTGCCTCCACAGCCTGAGTGGGAGGAGCCCGAACGCCCCACGCCTGAGTGGGAGGAGCCCGAACGTCCCACGCCTGAGTGGGAGGAGCCTGAACGTCCTACGCCTGAGTGGGAGGAGCCCGAACGTCCTACGCCTGAGTGGGAGGAGCCCGAACGTCCCACGCCTGAGTGGGAGGAGCCCGAATGTCCCACGCCTGAGTGGGAGGAGCCAACGTCCCACGCCTGAGAGGGGGGAGCCCGAACGCCCACAGCCCAAGAGGGAGGAGTCGGTGCGTCTACAGCCCAAAGGGAGGAGTCGGTGGCCCACAGCCCAAGAGGGGGAGGGGTAAGGCCCACAGCCCAAAAAGGGAGGAGTCGGTAAAGGCCCACAGCCCAAAAGGAGGAGTCGGTAAAGGCCCACAGCCAAAAGGGAGGAGGAGTGGTGCAGTGCCCACAGCCCAAAAGGGAGGAGTCGGAAGGCCCACAGCCCAAGGGAGGCAAGTCGGGGCTTCACAGCCCTGGGACCCAAGCCACCAGCAGAGGGAGAATGCCTGCTGGTTCAGCCCCAAGAGCCGGAAGGGAGGAATTACAGGCTCAACCCCTGAAAATTTTTTGGGGAGAGGGGCAGGAGGCTGGTGTCCCCGGCAGCCTCTATTCATGCTGATGAGGGCAGCACGGGCGCACACCAGCCCAGCCGCCACAGCAGAGGGAGCCAGCACTGCCACAGCCTCCTCTGAGTGGCCAGCATCAGCCCCATGGCCGCCGCCACCTCCACCGGAAGGAGCAGAGCAGCAGGAGCTGCCTCTGCCTCCGCCACCACACCGGCAGGAGCAGAGCAGCCGGAGCTGCCTCTGCCTCCGCCACCTACACCGGCAGGAGCAGAGGAGCAGGAGCCGCCTCTGCCACTGCCAGGAGCAGAGGAGCAGGAGCTGCCTCTGCCACTTCCAGGAGCAGAGGAGCAGGAGCTGCCTCTGCCACTTCCAGGAGCAGAGGAGCAGGAGCTGCCTCTGCCTCTGCCACTGCCAGAAGCAGAACAGCAGGAGCTGTCTCTGCTTCCGCACCTCCACCATGGGGAGTACGGTGGCTGGAGCCCCAGAAAGGGGCTGTCGGCCACGAAGAAGGGGGAGGAGGTCTGAGACCACCAACCCCAGCAGCAGTTTCGCTGCCGGAGATCGTGGGGAGGTCAGGAGACCTGCTCCCACTGCAGCAGTTTCGCTGCCGGAGATCGTGGGGAGGTCAGGAGACCTGCTCCCACTGCAGCAGTTTCGCTGCGGAGATCGTGGGGAGGTCCGAGACCTGCTCCCACTGCAGCAGTTTCGCTGCCGGAGATCGTGGGGAGGTCCGGAGACCTGCTCCCACTGCAGCAGTTTCGCTGTCGGAGATCGTGGGGAGGTCCGGAGACCTGCTCCCACTGCAGCAGTTGTGCTGCAGAAGAGACTGTGGGCGGAGCCCCGGAAGAGGGAGCTGCCGGCCACGAAGAAGAGGGTGGTCATCAGACCATCCCCAAGCAACCTTTCCGCTGCCAGGACTGCCCGGCTGAAGGAGTCAGTCTGGGAGCTGTCAGCACGTCTGCTGACAGCATGGCCAGTAGCAGCCTGGCTACTGGCAACATTGCCACCTGTGGGCCCCTGGAAGCCTCCCTTCCCAGCCCGAGACTTTGGCCTGGACTGCTGGATTTTTTGGGGAGGTGGCCGTTGAGGCCATGTGTGCTTTGCACAGGGGGTATATGTGGCAATGTGCCCCGCCCCTGTGTGCATATTATGTGTTGTATGTTGCGTGCGTGTGTTAATGTTGGTGTATAGTCATTGGTACACAGGATATAAACGGGTCTGTGTTTCACGTGTGATTTAAAAGGTAGATTTGTATTTAGGCACGAGGAGGGCACAAATCACTTCACGTGCTGGTTAAATGTAATATGTGAGCACGGGGTTGCACAGAATTAATTCACGTGCTGGGATTCAAGTGAATAATTAATTAGTAATTGAATCCCAGCACAACAGTATATATAGATGCACATTTTCACTCAGTCGGGGTTAGGTGTTCAGAGAGTGGAGAACGGGAGAGAGAGAGGAGAGTTAAATCATTAAGATCGTGAAAGTAAAGAGAAGTGTGTGTACTCACCGTGTTTGTTTGTTTCCGTGCACCGTTTGTGTTTAGTGCGTTTTGTATGTCTGTTTATTTTGGCGTCAAGTGCCGTGTCCTGTTTTTGTGCTGTTTCAACCCTTTTATTTGTTAATAAACGCTGAGTGCAGCCATTGCACTCAGCTCATCACAACAACCTGTCTGTGTTTGAATTCCTTTCTGGTCTGACGCAACCCACTCTGGCCGTCTTTGTGACAGAGACCCATCAGGAATGCCACCATTGCAGCTTCTTGATGCCATCTCAGAAAAATGCAGATATGTATCCACTTAGGCAGCTGGAACTAAACTGAACTGGTGGGCTTAAGGCCCCTGTATTTATACTACTATTTATATTACTGGAAAGTTCTAGAAAGTTCTAGAAGTTACTCCAAGTTTACTCAGCACTGAATCTATCTGGAATGTTCTGGAAAATAGGTAAATTTCAAAATATCACTGTCCTGGTCACAAAAGCAAAGTTTGTGGGGAATAATAGCCATTTTCTATACTTTTGAGGCATAAGCAATTAGGAAATAACACGTACTACCCAGGAACCAAAAAAAAAAAAAAAATTTGTTACACGGTGTAATCACATTAATCTGACCAAATTGTGTTTAATCGCGATATAATGAATCAAATAATACCCTGAAATACACAGAGGGCGATCTCCATTTCCTGATGTGGGGCCAGGAGACTGTGACCTCAGACTCCTTGCATCTGCCATTATGGATGACAGCGACAGTGAAAGTGAGAGGAGCCTAATTTTATCAGTTTCAGACACCTCTTATGAATGTGAATCATGTTGTGATGGATCTGATGTAGAGAGAGAAAACAGGGATTGTCTCCCGTATCAATTTGAGGCGTATGCCTCCGAATCAGAAGGGTCAAACTGGGAGAGAGACTCCGACAACACCAACGTGGACGAACCAGAGGGACAGCAGGTGTCCAGAGAATCAGCGTCTGGGCAACACGGAAAGGTTAATAAAAACCCTTACGTTTAACACAGATTGATACTTTAAATATTTCATATTAGCCATAATTGTATAGTTATGTCAGTCCTTTAGTTAACAATATTGATACATGAATTATTGATACTAGCAGAATAACCGAACGCTGTGGATTGCTACAGGCATGTATTTAACATGTCTCTCTCTCTCTCTATATACATATGTGCAGTATATTAAGGATGTGCATATTTTCGGTTTTTATGATTATTACCCCTAATCATACTGCAGAGATGCTAACGGCTACGATTTGGCCGTACAGCTACTATTTTGGAGGTTCTGCTACAGCGCTATGGTGAAGGGGTTTGTATAATACTATGATTTTTAAAAAAATACATGACGGATACTCCCTGAACGTTTATAAAATATTATTTTAATACCATGTGTTTTTTTTGTTGTTATTTTTTTAATGAATTAATGGTTCGTAATACAATACTGTATTTCACTGACAGTTTATTGTGGCATTGACATACTAAAATCTCTGAGCCTGGTTGCTTAGTAACCGATTTAGAAACTGAAACTGCCACACAAAACTCTAAACAGTTGTTTTTATATTACCAAATTTATATATATATATATTACATCATTATATTGCACATTGTGCTTACAAAGACCCTGTGCTTGCACTGTATTTTATTCTGAAAAAACTAAAACTAAAAACAAATTACTAGTAGTATAGCGGTAGTGTTTAATGCAAAACCCTATAAACACTCATTTTATACGTGAATACAAAAATATCTGTACCTCCAGATAATACAGTGCTGTGAAAAAGTATTTGCCCCTGTCTGATTTTCTGCATTTTTGCACATTTTTCACATTGTATTTGGTCAGATTTTTTTGTGGGTTGTAGTAGTATATAGAGGGAGTCTGAGAGAAAAAATGACACCAAAGTTTGGTGCTTCTTTCATTTGTTTGGTGTGCAAGGTAATCAAACATGCAATCTTCAGGTGTGAAAAAGTTATTGCCCCCCTTGTTAACTCAACCCAATTAAAGGGATACTTAGGGCCAGCTGTTTGAGTACTTTGGTTAACAACCAGGCCTGATTTGGGCCAGCCCTGCCCAATATAAATCTGACTAACTTTGGCCCTTACCATCACAGTGAAGTTGTCAGCACACAGGTTCTAGAGGCACATCATGCCACGAACAAAAGAAATTCCTGAAGACCTCCGGAAAAAAGTTGTTGATGCCTATCAGTCTGGAAAGGGTTACAAAGTCAGGGCAGCAGTGTGGAGTAGTGGTAAGGGCTCTGGACTCTTGACCGGAGGGTTGTGGGTTCAATCCCTGGTGGGGGGACACTGCTGTTGTACCCTTGAGCAAGGTACTTTACCTAGATTGCTCCAGTAAAAACCCAACTGTATAAATGGGTAATTGTATGTGAAATAATGTATAATGTGATATCTTGTAACAATTGTAAGTCGTCCTGGATAAGGGCGTCTGATAAGAAATAAAAATAATAATAATAATAAAGTCATTTCTAAGGCTCTGGGGCTCCACCGAACCACAGTCAGAGCCATATTGTCCAAATGGAGAAAGTTTGGGACAGTAGTGAATCTTCCCAGGAGTGGCCGTCCTGCCAAAATCTCTCCAAGAGCAAGGCGTAAAATCGTCCAGGAAGTCACAAAGAACCCTAGAACAACATCCATGGATCTGCAGGCCTCTCTCGCCTCGGCTAAGGTCAGTGTTCATGACTCCACCATCAGAAAGACACTGGGCAAAAATGGGATTCATGGCAGAGTAGCAAGGCGGAAACCATTGCTCACTAAGAAGAACATGAATGCTCGTCTCAAGTTTGCCAAAAAGCACCTGGATGATCCTCAAAAGTTCTGGAACAATGTTCTATGGACAGATGAGTCAAAAGTGGAACTTTTTGGCCGACATGGGCCCCGTTATGTCTGGCGAAAACCAAACACTGCATTCCATAGTAAGAACCTCATACCAACGGTCAAGCATGGTGGTGGTAGTGTCATGGTGTGATAGAGTCCTGGTATACTTGCCTCAGGTAGCCGAGGAGAACACAGACGAGACTGAGATAGAGACTGACGTTGATACGCCGACACAGGCGCACGGGATTTAATCAATAAACATAAACAAAAAGTAACCAATAATGTCATGTGACGCTACCAGCGATGGTAGCGCACAGAGGACGATACATGACTGTACAAACACTCAAAATAAAACACAATACAACAAACTATAAATCAAAGGTGCCGTGAAAATGGCTGGCCTTGCAGCAGCCCCGATCACAGTGATCTCTATGTTTTTATACTGACGCTCCGCTGAGACACGCCCACCTGCCTGCTGGAACAGCTCATTGCTTTCAGCTGCTGCTCCACACAGACAGGTAATCGTCCCCGGCGGAGCGCAACATCAATTAAACAGTTAATTAAATCAATTTACAACAAATAATGCAAAAATATACAATAAAACTACATATTTCCCCATGTGTAGGGCTTCCGCCCTGCCACACATGGTTTGGGGATGCTTTGCTGCATCAGGACCTGGACGCCTTGCCATCATTGAAGGAACCATGAATTCTGCTCTGTATCAGAGAATTCTACAGGAGAATGTCAGGCCATCCGTCCGTGAGCTGAAGCTGAAGCACAGCTGGGTCATGCAGCAAGACAATGATCCGAAACACACAAGCAAGTCTACATCAGAATGGTTGAAGAACAAGAAATTTAAAGTTTTGGAATGGCCTAGTCAAAGTCCAGACCTAAACCCCATTGAGATGTTGTGGCAGGACCTGAAACGAGCAGCTCGAAAACCCACAAATGTCACTGAGTTGAAGCAGTTCTGCATGGAGCCAAAATTCCTCCATGGCTCTGTGAGAGACTAATCAATAACTACAGGAAGCATTTGGTTGCAGTTATTGCTGCTAAAGGCGACATAACCAGTTATTGAGTCTAAGGGGGCGATTACTTTTTCACACAGGGGCATTGGGTGTTGCATAACTTTCTTTAATAAATAAATGAAATATTTATCAATTTTTTGTGTTATTTGTTCACTCAGGATCCCTTTTATCTAATATTAGGTTTTGGTTGAAGATCTGATAACATTGAGTGTCAGAAATATGCAAAAATGCAGAAAATCAGACAGGGGGCAAATACTTTTTCACGGCACTATAGCTGATCTCTGTTTATCACGGGATGGGATGGGTCAGGATTTTTTTTTTACAGGACAGGATGAGAAAAGAATTTAAAAAAAAAAAAAGTTACGGGACGGGACGGGAAAAATTTGGACAGGACAGGATTGAAATGATGACTCTTTCATGGCATGGGATGGGACAGGAACATTTTTGACAGGACAGGACTGAAGTTTCATTCCCGTGTCACTCTCTAACCCCCACCTCCCCGATAGCCAGCACACATCTCTCCAGAGAAATGAACTCCTCTGTCAGCTTGGCTTGACCTGACAGCCCCCACCTCCCCGATAGCCAGCAAACATCTCTCCAGAGAAATGAACTCCTCTGGCCTCAAACCAGCGAGTACTTTTACTGGATGCGCCACTCGGGAGCCGCTACTGTGTCTGTTTTTAGCCTTTCTTTTCCCTTTGGAGAGTTTAAACTCACCCACCTCCATCTCTTTCTCCAACACTAAAACCGCAGCCTCATTCTGTTCTGTGATTCCCTCAATCTGTTCTCTCCCCTCACTACCCTGTCCCTCACCTGACAACCCCACTTCAGGTATCTCTCCAGCCCCGGTCACAATCACAGCTTCTCCCGTCCTCCTGTCTATTTCGGACGGTTCCTGCAACTCACTTTCACCTTCTACCACACCAGACTCAACCAAACCAGGTTGGAGCTCTTGAGTCTCTCGCTCTGCTCTTCTATCTACAGCGCTATGATCCAAGAGTCCATCACCCTGGCACCCCAGGGGCTTCTTCCCTCTCGCTTTCAGTTTCTCCTACAGTCATCTTGCAGTTCTTCGCAATATGCCCTTTACGGCCACATTTGAAACATTTCATTGTTTCAGAAGAAGCACAAACGATGTCCTACCATCCACCCGAAACCTGAAAGCTACATTTAGCTCTCCATTCAGGTCGTTCAGAAGCATACAGTATATAACTGTCTTCTGAAAGAAACTACATGCTTTAACTCAGGGGATTTACAACCCAGAGGAATCATTGTAATGCTTGACATTATTTTTCCATGACGGCTTAGCTCTCTCACTATAAATTAGTTTTTTCAGAAAAGGAGAAATATTAGAAATTGTTATTTTCCTAGCGGGAGCCGCAAGAGGCAGAACAGACACTAACACTCCATCAATAACCAAACCTTGCTGAACAATTTCCAAAACTATTGTTTCATTACTCAGGAACACGACAACAAACTTGTTCATACGTGAAGCCGACTTGATATTCTCACACCGGATTACTTTTCCAAGTTCGACCACACATTTCTCAACAGGGACAGACACATTCACTACAATTTTATACCATTTCTCTGTGTAATATTTTCAAAATTGGGACTTGATCCTAGGGACCCCCGACTTTGGCCATCTAATTTATAAAAGACCCAACTATGAATCTGTTTCTTTTTGCCCCTCACTCACTCTGAGCTCCACACTCTGCACACGCAGAGGAGAACCCCTCACTCACTCTGAGCTCCGCACTCTGCACACGCAGGGGAGAACCCCTCACTCACTCTGAGCTCCGCACTCTGCACACGCAGGGGAGAACCCCTCACTCACTCTGAGCTCCGCACTCTGCACACGCAGAGGAGAACCCCTCACTCACTCTGAGCTCCGCACTCTGCACACGCACTGCAAGCACTCCCGACAGACACAGCGACAGACAGACAGCATGAGTAGATAGATAGACAGATAGATAGATAGAAACATTTACAGTAATTCTACAAATAAAGTTATGAAAACAGTTCTTACCAAGTTCCTCACGAAGGCGCTGAGCAGCTAAAAAAAATGAATCAGACAGAACAGTGTGTGGTTATTTCAGCTCCAGTACAGATTAAAATGAATCAGACAGAACAGTGTGTGGTTATTTCAGCTCCAGAACAGATTCAAATGAATCAAACAGAACAGTGTGTGGTTATTTCAGCTCCAGTACAGATTACAATGAATCAGACAGAACAGTGTGTGGTTATTTCAGCTCCAGTACAGATTAAAATGAATCAGACAGAACAGTGTGTGGTTATTTCAGCTCCAGTACAGATTACAATGAATCAGACAGAACAGTGTGTGGTTATTTCAGCTCCAGTGCAGATTAAAATGAATCAGACAGAACAGTGTGTGGTTATTTCAGCTCCAGTACAGATTACAATGAATCAGACAGAACAGTGTGTGGTTATTTCAGCTCCAGTACAGATTAAAATGAATCAGACAGAACAGTGTGTGGTTATTTCAGCTCCAGTATAGATTAAAATGAATCAGACAGAACAGTGTGTGGTTATTTCAGCTCAAGAACAGATTACAATGAATCAAACAGAACAGTGTGTGGTTATTTCAGCTCCAGTACAAATTAAAATGAATCAGACAGAACAGTGTGTGGTTATTTCAGCTCCAGTATAGATTAAAATGAATCAGACAGAACAGTGTGTGGTTATTTCAGCTCCAGTACAGATTAAAATGAATCAGACAGAACAGTGTGTGGTTATTTCAGCTCCAGTACAGATTAAAATGAATCAGACAGAACAGTGTGTGGTTATTTCAGCTCCAGTACAGATTAAAATGAATCAGACAGAACAGTGTGTGGTTATTTCAGCTCAAGAACAGATTACAATGAATCAGACAGAACAGTGTGTGGTTATTTCAGCTCCAGTATAGATTAAAATGAATCAGACAGAACAGTGTGTGGTTATTTCAGCTCCAGAACAGATTCAAATGAATCAGACAGAACAGTGTGTGGTTATTTCAGCTCCAGTACAGATTAAAATGAATCAGACAGAACAGTGTGTGGTTATTTCAGCTCCAGACAGATTAAATTGCAGTATGAAAAACACAACCAGTTAAATGAACAGGATTTCTATGTGAAAATGAATCTGCTATCTGAGAAGTATATGAAACATACAAACTAAAATTGTTACAATTTTCAACATCCCTCCTTAAGGAAATATTTATATTCCTAAGCCTTTGTGTCCAAAAAGAAAAACCCAACTTTTTAAAATTTAAATTTGAATATATGAATTGATTTAACCAGGAGATTTCATTTATTAATTTATTTAATCAGGTCTCATTTACAGCAGGGTCCTGGAAACAATAAAATAACAATTGCAATGTATAAAAACAATGATATTTATTATTATTTATAATCATTTATAATGAGCTGGATTTCCGGTCCAGGGATGTCGTTATTATGGGTGTGGTAGTTTAAGATACTGCTGCAGAAACCTGGAATGGGTTTTCAGCATCTCTTCATTAAGTGCTTTACTTACCCATAGGCTCAAGCTTTCTCTCCATGGCTAGAAGAAAAACAGAACAGTCCATATTATTGTAAACCTGTTTGACATGTTTAAAATGCACAAAGCTATATGAAATGCCTCATGATAATGATAAAGTTCATACCATCCATTCTTCTCCATTGGATCACCAGCAGAGGAATGGCTCCAATACTGAGAGCTAAAGTCAAGAAGAAAGCCACCATCCATCCAGAGATTCCAGGGAAAAAATCACCTGGAAAACAACACAGCAGCTCAACACACTGGAACACACACACCCCTCCCAACACTGACCACACCCCCTCATAGTGAGCATTCCACACCCCCCCCAACACTGAACCACCCCTCATAGTGAGCATTCCACACACCCTCCCAACACTGAACCACACCCCTCATAGTGAGCATTCCACACACCCCTCCCAACACTGACCACCCCTCATAGTGAGCATTCCACACCCCTCCCAACACTGAACCACACCCCTCATAGTGAGCATTCCACACCCCTCCCAACACTGACCACACCCCTCATAGTGAGCATTCCACACCCCTCCCAACACTGACCACACCCCTCATAGTGAGCATTCCACACACCTCTCCCAACACTGACCACACCCCTCATAGTGAGCATTCCACACACCCCTCCCAACACTGACCACACCCCACATAGTGAGCATTCCACACACCCTCCCAACACTGAGCCACACCCCTCATAGTGAGCATTCCACACACCTCCCAACACTGAGCCACACCCCTCATAGTGAGCATTCCACACACCCCTCCCAACACTGAGCCACACCCCTCAGAGTGAGCATTCACACCCTCCCAACACTGACCACCCCCTCATAGTGAGCATTTCACACACACCCCCAAACACCGTGGACAGTCAAAATAGAGGACTGCACAACACCACCCCCAAATGTGTTCAAATCAGATATTGACTGGCCCACTAGTTCATGTGTTTGATTCAGATATTGACTGGTCAACTAGTTGATGTGTTTGATTCAGATATTGACTGATCCACTAGTTCATGTGTTTGATTCAGATATTGACTGGTCCACTAGTTCATGTGTTTGATTCAGATATTGACTGGTCCACTAGTTCATGTGTTTGATTCAGATGTTGACTGGTCCACTAGTTCATGTGTTTGATTCAGATATTGACTGGCCCACTAGTTCATGTGTTTGATTCAGATATTGACTGGTCCACTAGTTCATGTGTTTGATTCAGATGTTGACTGGTCAACTAGTTCATGTGCTTGATTCAGATAATGACTGGACCACTAGTTCATGTGTTTGATTCAGATATTGACTGGTCCACTGGTTCATGTGTTTGATTCAGATATTGACTGGTCCACTAGTTCATGTGTTTGATTCAGATATTGACTGGTCAACTAGTTCATGTGTTTGATTCAGATATTGATTGGTCCACTAGTTCATGTGTTTGATTCAGATGTTGATGCCCCATCATGGTGACTGTAATCTATGGTCAGTGTCAGTCAGGCTCAATCCACAAACATGTGATACTCACTGGATATGTGGAGTTTGGATTCCCAGTCTGGTTTGGGTATTTTACTTCTAACCAGACAAGAGAACACGTTGGATTGCTGTTTGACTTTGATGTAGCTGCTGACACTGAGGAGCCCCTGACTGACTCTCAGCAGTGTTGGGTTGGACAGTGATGTCACATTGTTTCCATCCCTGTCTCTCCAGATCACTTCAGGTTCAGGGCTCCACCCCTCTGATCTGCACACCAGCCGGGTCTGCTCTCCTTGTGTAGCGTCCATAGAGATTGAGGGCTGGGTCCCCAGAGCTGTCAGGGAATAGAGACAGTGAGACACACACAGATAGACACACCAGCCAGGTCTGCTCTCCTTGTGTTAGACTGAACTACTGAACTACTGTGTCAGTGCTGACATATCCAGTCCTGTGAGGATCCCAGCTCCCCTGTATTATATTATGAGTTACTGTGTCAGTGCTGACATATCCAGTCCTGTGAGGATCCCAGCTCCCCTGTATTATATTATGAGTTACTGTGTCAGTGCTGACATATCCAGTCCTGTGAGGATCCCAGCTCCCCTGTATTATATTATGAGTTACTGTGTCAGTGCTGACATATCCAGTCCTGTGAGGATCCCAGCTCCCCTGTATTATATTATGAGTTACTGTGTCAGTGCTGACATATCCAGTCCTGTGAGGATCCCAGCTCCCCTGTATTATATTATGAGTTACTGTGTCAGTGCTGACATATCCAGTCCTGTGAGGATCCCAGCTCCCCTGTATTATATTATGCCCTGTGAAGGGGCTCTAGGGGAGGCGGTCGTATGTACTGTATGCACGTCACACTTCACAGATTGCTCTGTTTATCCAGAGAACTGCTCAATCGATTGGCGTGAAACTTGGTACAGTAGACCCCATTTAACTCGTGAAGATTGGGACTGATTTGAGCCCGAAGGAGTGAAAAACACAGATTAGCTGAAATTGAGTTTACTGTTTGGGAAATCCCTGCACTAGAAATTGAAAACTCGAAAAATGCAATAATACAAATAAAGTATAACGTCCCAACAACGGTCAAAATATATCCTGTACATAATCAGCATTGTTCAGAGGCAGAGAGAGCTGGTTTAAAAAAGTCACTGATCTGTATTCAGGCTGCCAGGCTAAGAGAGTCTAAGTCTGCTTGCTGCTCGCTTGTCACTGGTTTCAGTAACTACAATACAGTACCATTGGCTTGCACTACTGGAATCAATTTAATTGAATAAAATTAAATTGACTGTCTGCTTCCATACAGATCCACTGATTTCCGCACTAATAAAGCGTGCGAATAGCCTCTTCCACACAGATCAGATGATTCCTGCAGTAATACATTTTGATAATGTACTGTATTAAACCACATGGATTATCAAAACACGAATTATTGAAACACAGATTAACGGGCGTCTGCTGTATTAACATTATTAAGTAAAGGTTATTGAGAATATCAGATTGTGAGGGTGTAGGGAAAGCATGTGTTTCTGTTCAGCATTCTGTCTGCATGTCACACTGACATGTTTGTAACTTGGTGTGACAGAGAAAGAATGATTCTTAGCGTTAGATCTCCCTCCCGACCTGTGATAACGCTGTGTAAAGGGAACAGAGTACCCTGGACTGGATGGCCAGGAGGATTGGAGGAGTGGTTGCAATCGTTAACCAAGGGGTTATGAGGGACGGTGTAAAAAGGGGACGTAGTGAGGTGATCTGTTCCTTGTGATGGTTATGATAAGAACTGAAAGGACCAGTATTGTGATACTAACTGTGAGTGTTTTGTTTGTTTGTCTGTCTATCTAAAAACGTACTGTTGGTCTTGTTTGTTAGAATAGACAGCTAACACGATCCGGAGCTGTCGCCCACAGCCAGCACTAAACCCGGACAACACTGCACTACGTATTCACCATTGTTGCACGTAATAAATTGTACCTCACCACAAGCACTACAGCACTCACTCTGGACTGGTGACCGTGTTTGTGTCTAATTGTGTTTATTATTTACGGGACTGCAACCCTTTATCATTATTGCAAGCTCTTTATTATTTACCGCTTGGTCATCAGACCGTTGGATTATAAACAAACAAACCGTTTCACCCGTACTTTGTTGTCTTTGTTTCATTGGATTGCTGCACCTGCACTTCACCTGCACTTCACCTGCGCACTAATTACCACTTTGCCACACTTGGTAATTTGTATTCTATACATACTGTTATATGTGTCATGGTCATCAACGTTTTCAGAATACTGAAAGTCTAGATTATTTAATATACAGTCGTTGTGAGTTTTGTAATGAAGAGACAGAGCTGGTAGTAGTGGGTTCAACTTGTGTATCAAACATTAAGCTGGGTCCACACCTGAGCGATCAGTTGAGTAACTTAGTTGCATGCAACCGAGTCGCTTATATGTGGACGTCCCTGCAACCAGTTGCGAGCAGTTGCACAACCAGTTGATTGAAGTAGAGCCGGGCTCTACTTTCCAAGCAACCTCCTGAGTGACTTCTGTAGACACAGGCGATCACGTGGCAATTCACAGACTCTGATTGGTTCTTATAATGCTGACTGCACGGCTTGCATATCCTGTCATAAAGAAGCTCTAATTTAAAAAATGTCGGCGGTAAAATTAAATGGTTTTGTCCAGCTTTTACATGGCTTTGTTTTTTTTCTTTAGGGAATATTGCATTTAAAATAACAACAGTTGAAAAAATAATAACAGCCAACTCTTCCTCGTTAATTACTGGACACATTATGACCTGACCAAAAAAAGTGTCACCTCAGTTGTCAAAAATTAAATAAAATAAATACAATTCTAAACTTGTAGACACGGGACAAAAAAAAAACAAAAAACGTTGTCAAAACCAAAAAAAACTACTTCACCTTGTAGATGGAAAAAATGTAAAATAACCTGTCAACTCAGTTATCATAAAAAGAATGAAACTTGGGAACCTTGTTGCACAAGCAATTGCTCAGGTGTGGACACAACAATTGCTCGCAACTGAGTTGGTGCAATTTCGGGAACAATTGGGTTGCACAACTAATCACTCAGGTGTGGACTTGGCTTTACTGACCTGCGACTATCACTTCAGTCTGTCCTTCTTCATACCAGCTTCCATCATCAGCTACGCAGGTATAGACGCCTCTATCAGAGGGCCGGAGGTTTCTCAGATGCAGTGAGATATCACCTCTCTCCAGTGCAGAGGGAGAGAGAGCAGTGCGGCCCCGGTAGTCACTGTCCTGTCTGCTGAGCTGATCCCTTTGGTTCAAATATAAATGGACTGGTTTTTCAAATGCATCCCTGAACCACCTCACTTCCATGTCCACAGCACTGACTCTGGGAGAAATGTGACAGGGCAGGATGACATCATCACCAGGATAAGCAAGGACAGGCTGATCAGAGCCAACGACACGCCATCCATCTGAGAAAGAAAAGACGAGGTAAAGCAATTGCAAAACAGTACTCTAATACCAGTGCTCTAATATCTACTTGAATAGATATTGTTTCTATTGTTTATGGTGGCAATTCATTTCAGTTTGCGGCTGCTTATGACTGGAATGAATTTCAAATCAAATTACAGAGTTTTTGTTTCGGAGGATGTTTTTAATTGGAATCTGAATTCACTGTTGTCTGATGCAGGTGTATGTACTTGTTAATGTGTTATTTATTTTTATATTTTTCTATGTTTTTTCTATGTTTCCTTTGTACTGCTGTGATGTTTGTCTCTTGACCAGATTGACATGGTAAATGATAATTTGTTCTCAATCTTCTTATCTGGTAAAATAGAAATGAAAAATAAAATGAAAATTAGAAATAGTTGAGAGCTATTAGCTAAGTTCTGCGAGTCCATATGTCGATGCAGACAGCTATATACAGGGCCCTGGAAATAAGAGGGAGCATCTCAGTGGATCAGTTTCATTTCTACAGTCCCTCTCACCTTGTGTAGAAACAGCTGGTAGCAAACTCAAGACAATGAGACAGGTCCTCCCCAGGAATCTCATCTTCATTCTCCTAGAAAATAACAATCAAGATCTCTTAGTTAAAGCTGTGTGACACAAACAGATTATTAATATCAGGGATCACATTCATCAGGATAGTTCGTATTTGAATGTTCAGCTGCCTTCAAAACTGCTTTGGTTAAGCCTTTAGTCAAAAAAATCCAACTTAGATTGTAATTTTAGACCCTTTTCTAACCTACCATTCTTATCTAAGGGTCTTGAGAAGGTAGTACTCAATCAACTACAATTTCTGGATTGTAGCAATGTTCTTGAGAAGATAGTACGATCCCCTCAACAGATTTCTGGATTGTAGCAATGTTCTTGAGAAGTTCAGTCAGGGTTTTGATCTGCTCACAGTACAGAGGCTGCCCTTGTCAGAGTGGTGAATGACTTACTGATGAGTGCAGACTCTAACTCTATATCCACTGTGGTTCTGTTACACCTCAGTGATACTGTGGATCAGGACATTTTAATTGAGCATCTTAAACAGCAGAGAAAGAGGAGAGGGGCTCACAATATACAATATACAAGATATTCAAAGTATTCTCGTAATTCATTTGAAGAGATTAAAATAACAATGATGAATGAGGATCCACATATACCACAAAATAAATACAGGCATATACTCTACACACACACACACACACACGCACACACACACACACACGCACACACACACACACACTGACATGGGCAACAGTGTGGAGTAGTGGTTAGGGCTCTGAACTCTTGACCGGAGGGTTGTGGGTTCAATCCCAGTTGGGGGACACTGCTGCTGTACCCTTGAGCAAGGTACTTTACCTAGATTGCTCCAGTAAAAACCCAACTGTATAAATGGGTAATTGTATGTAAAAATAATGTGTAAAAAATAATGTAATTGTATGTAAAAATAATGTGATATCTTGTAACAATTGTAAGTCGCCCTGGATAAGGGCGTCGGCTAAGAAATTAATAATAATAATAATAATAATAATAATAATAATAATAATAAAAGCTGGGCTGGCCTGACTGGAACTGTTCTAAACTGGTTTAAGTCGTATCTAACAGACAGTACACTGTTTCTTTAGGGGAGTCTTTATCAGGATTATCTGCTATTACTTGTGGTGTCCCCCAGGGCTCTATTCTTGGTCCCATATTATTTTCTTTGTAACATATGGATAGACCTAAATAATACTACTGTGCGCCACACACAGACATTGTTGTAATGCCCCTGAACGGAAAGTGATAATACTGGTGTTGTAAGGTGATATCACTATCGTTCAGACCCAATAATACTATCGTTAGGATCTACACAATGGCATGATTATTGCCACAATCCTTGGCAAACACTTATTTTTTTGCAAGTACTTCCTGCTCCCAGAACTGCATCCTGTTGTCTGCATCTCCCTGCTCCCTACTGACAAATGCAACTCTCCCACGAAACATAAGATGCATATTTTTCAGACTCTAATCCATATATTACAAAAAATAATGGCTGGTTCAGTGTACATTAGCAGGGGTGTAACAGGGGAGATCTGTGCTGACTGTCTGGCGCATGCATGGTTCTGCAGTAAGAAGGCAGCAGCCTCATAAGATCCGCCTGTCAGTCATGGCAATGACACATAGAGGTAGGACGAGGGTGTGTGGTCTCTCCCTCTCTCTGAATGGTTGGGAGGCGGGCCTTGGGGGATTGCTGGGCCTGTAAAATAACGCTCTGTTTTTCCCTCAGGTTGGCCCCTATAGGACGAGAAACGAGCGAGCGGAAGCTCTATTGTCGGACCGAGAACAAAAATAAAACAAAACAAAATAAATTAAAATAGGGGTAGCGGAGAAACCGTGGGCAGGCCCCAAAAGTGTAGACCGCAGTCTGAGGGAACGGTGGAGTGTAGGACGGAGACCCGGACCGTGCGGGTAGCGACGGTCGGGAAACGCTGCAGAGTGCAGCACCTTTATTTTGTAGTTTTGTTAGTGGTGTTTAGTTTTCATTATTATTTTGAGCACTTGTATCTGCACTGGACTGTCTACCGTATTGGTAACCCTGTGGTCCCGATTACTGTTGTCAGTATTCATGCCACGGACAACAGCACCCTCTGCGGGTAAAAATAAATCAGTGCGCCTGAGCGGCGTTACAAATAAAGTTCTGTCTTCTGTGTCAGTGAATTGCCCACCACCCTTCCACATGGGGTATTACCATCTTGAGCTCCACTCTCGAGCTCCACTGTCCCCAGAACCTCTTGATGGTATTACTCCCTGGTAATACACACTGAACCAGCCAGTATTGTATTACACACTGAGCCAGCCAGTATTCTATTACACACTGAACCAGACAGTATTGTATTACACCCTGAACCAGCCAGTATTCTATTACACACTGAACCAGCCAGCATTCTATTACACACTGAACCAGCCAGTATTGTATTACACACTGAACCAGCCATCATTCTATTACACACTGAACCAGCCAGTATTCTATTACACACTGAACCAGACAGTATTGTATTACACACTGAACCAGCCAGTATTGTATTACACACTGAGCCAGCCAGTATTCTATTACACACTGAACCAGACAATATTGTATTACACCCTGAACCAGCCAGCATTCGATTACACAGTGAAACAGCCAGCATTCTATTACACACTGAACCAGCCAGTATTGTATTACACACTGAACCAGCCATCATTCTATTACACACTGAACCAGCCAGTATTGTATTACACACTGAACCAGCCAGTATTGTATTACACACTGAACCAACCAGTATTCTATTACACAGTGAACCAGCCAGTATTGTATTACACACTGAACCAGCCAGTATTCTATTACACACTGAACCAGCCAGTATTCTATTACACAGTGAACCAGCCAGTATTGTATTACACACTGAACCAGCCAGTATTCTATTACACACTGAACCAGCCAGTATTGTATTACACACTGAACCAGCCAGTATTGTATTTATATATGCTTCCACTGGTGAGATCACTGGTAAACACAGTGTGACTCTTCACATCTTCACTGTTATGCTGAGGTCACACTGCTGTGTATGTGTATATGAAACCTGGTGACATCGCTGCTATTTCAACCTTACTAGTAAGGCTGAACTCAGAAGTTGGATGTCTCAAAATGTCTTGCTATTGAGCTCCAGTTATGTCCACTACACTACCCTCCATCAAGTAAGGAGACTTAGGGTTTGTACTGGGGAATACCACACAAAACAAATATCTTATTTATTTGTTTGCATGGAGAATTAGGCTGCAATATCACTCTCAGTGTTGACTGAACTGATAGCGTGATGTGGTACCGGCCCCACAGTCATGCATCTAATGAAGTGTTAATGACAGAGGTGGAGGTTCTTAACTGACAGATAATGAATGACCTGTGGGGAGGTTCAGGGGGTTCACAGTCAACTCACCCCAAAACAAGGTCGGCTTAAGCACTGTCGGACGCAAGTGAAATCAGAGGCAAGTCAACTCGGATTACAGTGAAATCAGAGGCAAGTCAACTGGGATTACAGAGAAATCAGAGGCAAATCAACTGGGATTACAGTGAAATCAGAGGTTAGTCCGGTCAGACCACTGATGAATAATAATCACAATCATCATTTCACTGACCTTTACTTTACAAAGACAGCAAGCAAATTAAAAGACATCTGTCATGTGTTGCACTGCATAATTAAACTGTTGAAATAATAATAATAATAATAATAATAATTATTATTATTATTATTATTATTATTATTATTATTATTATTATTATTATTATTATTTTGTATAAAATAAATCCATACACGTTTGAATATCAAAATGTGCGTCCTCATATCTCGATAGCAGGCATCTTCAGTGAACTGTACAGGGTGTTCATAATTCACTGAGTAGAGACTGAGTCCTGAGGGACTGTAGGCATCTTCAGTGAACTGTACAGGGTGTTCATAATTCACTGAGTAGAGACTGTGAGTCCTGAGGGACTGTAGGCATCTTCAGTGAACTGTACAGGGTGTTCATAATTCACTGAGTAGAGACTGTGAGTCCTGAGGGACTGTAGGCATCTTCAGTGAACTGTACAGGGTGTTCATAATTCACTGAGTAGAGACTGTGAGTCCTGAGGACTGTAGGCATATTCAGTGAACTGTACAGGGTGTTCATAATTCACTGAGTAGAGACTGTGAGTCCTGAGGGACTGTAGGCATCTTCAGTGAACTGTACAGGGTGTTCATAATTCACTGAGTAGAGACTGTGAGTCCTGAGGGACTGTAGGCATCTTCAGTGAACTGTACAGGGTGTTCATAATTCACTGAGTGGAGACTGTGAGTCCTGAGGGACTGTACGCATCTTCAGTGAACTGTACAGGGTGTTCATAATTCACTGAGTAGAGACTGTGAGTCCTGAGGGACTGTAGGCATCTTCACTGAACTGTACAGGGTGTTCATAATTCACTGAGTAGAGACTGTGAGTCCTGAGGGAATGTAGGCATCTTCAGTGAACTGTACAGGATGTTCATAATTCACTGAGTAGAGACTGTGAGTCCTGAGGACTCAGAGGCATCTTCAGTGAACTGTACAGGGTGTTCATAATTCACTGGTAGAGACTGTGAGTCCTGAGGACTGTAGGCATCTTCAGTGAACTGTACAGGTGTTCATAATTCACTGAGTAGAGACTGTGAGTCCTGAGGGACTGTAGGCATCTTCAGTGAACTGTACAGGGTGTTCATAATTCACTGAGTAGAGACTGTGAGTCCTGAGGGACTGTAGGCATCTTCAGTGAACTGTACAGGGTGTTCATAATTCACTGAGTAGAGACTGTGGTTCTTAGGGACTGGAGGCATCTTCAGTGAACTGTACAGGTGTTCATAATTCACTGAGTAGAGACTGTGAGTCCTGAGGGACTGTAGGCATCTTCAGTGAACTGTACAGGGTGTTCATAATTCACTGAGTAGAGACTGTGAGTCCTGAGGGACTGTACGCATCTTCAGTGAACTGTACAGAGTGTTCATAATTCACTGAGTAGAGACTGTGAGTCCTGAGGGACTGTAGGCATCTTCAGTGAACTGCACAGGGTGTTCATAATTCACTGAGTAGAGACTGTGAGTCCTGAGGGGCTGTAGGCATCTTCAGTGAACTGTACAGGGTGCTCATAATTCACTGAGTAGAGACTGTGAGTCCTGAGGGACTGAAGGCATCTTCAGTGAACTGTACAGGGGTGTTCATAATTCACTGAGTAGAGACTGTGAGTCCTGAGGGACTGTAGGCATCTTCAGTGAACTGTACAGGGTGTTCATAATTCACTGAGTAGAGACTGTGAGTCCTGAGGGACTGTAGGCATCTTCAGTGAACTGTACAGGGTGTTCATAATTCACTGAGTAGAGACTGTGAGTCCTGAGGGACTGTAGGCATCTTCAGTGAACTGTACAGGATGTTCATAATTCACTGAGTAGAGACTGTGAGTCCTGGGGACTGTAGGCATCTTCAGTGAACTGTACAGGGTGTTCATAATTCACTGAGTAGAGACTGTGAGTCCTGAGGGACTGTAGGCATCTTCAGTGAACTGTACAGGGTGTTCATAATTCACTGAGTAGAGACTGTGAGTCCTGAGGGACTGTAGGCATCTTCAGTGAACTGTACAGGGTGGAACACACAGTGTTCACAATGCAGTTTGCAAGTGCACTCGGTTCGTTTATATGGTCTGTGAACCGGATTTTTACAATATCCTGCAGGGTATCTTGAAAGATGGCAGCTGTTGAAGTATTGCTCCAGTTTTTAACAGCATGTTTCAGATTCTTACATATTGCTGTGGAGGGAAGCAGGGGGACGTGGGGAGCTCTTTGCTAATTTAATGAATACATGTGTTGAATGCCTGCACTAGGAGAGAGTGCAGTATTCAGGTATATAATTCTGCTCTGTTCTCCTACTGTAAGCATTGAACAAAGTAATTTGAGAAAGGACTGAATCTATTTGACTATTTTTGTGAGTTTTGTCCGGTTTGGCTTGGATTTTGGTGTCTAACTAAATGTTTATCAGAGCTTTAGTTTCTCGCACTGTTCATGTAATTTATGGTTACCAGATTCGCAGAGTGAAAATCTGAGTTTTTTTTTCTTCAATTCACTGATGTCATACCAATTCTGAAGCTGTTCAAATAACAGTATATAATAACAGAATAATAGTTTACAAATTAAACATTGGGTGTATTATTCACACAGTTTCCTTCAATGTTATCCTCCTCAGTGTGCAAACAGGCATGGCTTTTTACTGTTGAGATATCTGCTGATTCCTGTCCACTGTGATTCACACTGTTGAGAAAATAAGAAGGTAACAACACACAACACTACCTTACTGTATTTCTCAACACAAAACCCTTCCTGGGTGGCTGAAACACTCAGCTTCACTTACACTTATAAAACATCCACACTGTATACAAGCATTGACCAGACCAGAATGTAGGCTTGTACTGAAATATTTACACACGCATGTGCTGCTAGCCAATCAAGGGACAGATGGCTTCATATACTGACACAGTGTGATACTCTTGAATCACCACACCCTTATTCACTGTGTGCACAAGCAAACAGAGAGACAGATGACTCCATATACTGACACAGTGTGATACTCTTGCATCACCACACCCTTATCCACTGTGTGCACAAGCAAACAGAGGGACAGATGGCTTCATATACTGACACAGTGTGATACTCTTGCACCACCACACCCTTATCCACTGTGTGCACAAGCAAACAGAGGGACAGATGGCTTCATATACTGACACAGTGTGATACTCTTTAGCATGTGCTCCATCATGTCCAGTTTCATCACAGTGAATCAGTACTCCTCAGAGACAGTGCATGCAAACACTTGGATGGAGACAGATAAACAGGGAGCCTCCACAAGCCCCAGATTCTGATCCTCATGATTTGTGATAAAGAAGGACCTTTTCAGGGACCAGTGTGACAGACAGACAGAAAACAGCCTCCATCTGCCGAGAGATTGTAATACGATCAATAACTTGCTGTGCTAAAGAAGGTCTTCAGTGAGCTTCAACACAACAGCAAAGATGTTCTCTAGATATGCAAAACTCTAAAGGTATAAATATTAGATTTCTCATAAATTTAGGTAGAACTAAATACACTTCCTAGTGTTTTTTTAATACACTGAAAGACAACATTCTAAATAAGTTTATTTATTTTTACTCAGAGCTCATTATTTTTGTGTTGGGAATTTCTTTGGAAACGCAGTTGTATTTCTGAGAAACCGCCCCCTCATCAAATATGTAATCATGGAACTATATAAATACCCTCCTTCATCTACACTCTTATCATTCATCAAACCATATAAATACCCTCTTTCATCTAGTCCCTCATCGTTCAGTGTTTGTTTGGTCCCCTCCTCCCTCATTGTTCAGTGTTTGTTTGGTCCTCTCCTCCTCTCTCATCGTTCAGTGTTTGTTTGGTCCCCTCCTCCCTCATTGTTCAGTGTTTGTTTGGTCCCCTCCTCCCTCATGGTTCAGTGTTTGTTTGGTCCCCTCCTCCCTCATCGTTCAGTGTTTGTTTGGTCCCTCCTCCCGCATCGTTCAGTGTTTGTTTAGTCCCCTCCTCCCTCAGCGTTCAGTGTTTGTTTGGTCTCCTCCTCAGTCATCGTTCAGTGTTTGTTTGGTCCCTCCTCCCTCATTGTTCAGTGTTTGTTTGGTCCCCTCCTCCTCATCGTTCAGTGTTTGTTTGGTCTCCTCCTCCCTCATCGTTCAGTGTTTGTTTGGTCCGCTCCTCCCTCATCGTTCAGTGTTTGTTTGGTCCCCTCCTCCCTCATCGTTCAGTGTTTGTTTGGTCCCCTCCTCCCGCATCGTTCAGTGTTTGTTTGGTCCCCTCCTCCCTCATCGTTCAGTGTTTGTTTGGTCCCCTCCTCCCTCATCGTTCAGTGTTTGTTTGGTCCCCTCCTCCCTCATCGTTCAGTGTTTGTTTCGTCCCCTCCTCCCTCACCGTTCAGTGTTTGTTTGGTCCCCTCCTCCCTCATCGTTCAGTGTTTGTTTGGTCCCCCTCCTCCCTCATTGTTCAGTGTTTGTTTGGTCCCTCCTCCCTCATCGTTCAGTGTTTGTTTGGTCCCCTCCTCCCGCATCGTTCAGTGTTTGTTTGGTCCCTCCTCCTCATCGTTCAGTGTTTGTTTGGGCCCCTCCTCCCTCATCGTTCAGTGTTTGTTTGGTCCCCTCCTCCCTCATCGTTCAGTGTTTGTTTGGTCCCCTCCTCCCTCATCGTTCAGTGTTTGTTTGGGCCCCTCCTCCCTCATCGTTCAGTGTTTGTTTGTTCCCCTCCTCCCTCATCGTTCAGTGTTTGTTTGGTCCCCTCCTCCCGCATCGTTCAGTGTTTGTTTGGTCCCCTCCTCCCCTGCCTCCGCCTTGCACCGTGTCTTGTCCAGGGGGAAGGTGGCCTCAGGTGCTGCTTGTCCTGCCCGCTGGCATTACTTTAATCTAACTGTAACAGGGCGAGGTGCCCTGTACATTGTTTTGTTTATTTATTTTTAAAACGGGGTCCCCCTCCGCCCCTGTGTTATTTTGTATTATTATTAGTATTGTGATTTAGTAATGTTATGTATTTTAAAATGACGCCCTTGGGGTTTGTTATTGTTTTGTTTTGTTAGTGACGGCGTGGCCAAATGTTTTTGTTTAGTAGCGTGGATGGGAAGCCCCATTTAAAAACTTGTGCAGAAGGTGGCCATCTCCCGAATTAATTAGGTGATTAATTTGTTGCTAATCGGGAGATGGTCCTGTTATAAAAGCCTGCAGCTCTCGGCACTCGGGGTGGGTGTACGAGAGGAGCACAGAGAGCGAGGAGAGAGAGAAAGAGAAAAACGAAACTTAAAAATAACATAGGAACAGTGAAGGCAATCTGCCCAGCCTGACCTGTGTTTTATTTATTTTGTGTTAGAGATTTGTTTTTGTTTACCCTTTTATTTTGCTCTGTTAGCACAGTTTCTTTTTGTTAAAAATATTTTATTTATTTTTTGTATTTAAATAAAAACGGCAAATGCCACCTTAAACTGCAGTACTTCCCTGGTGTCAGTTTACCTTCCTGCTTCTGCCTGACGTCACCGCCCAGTCACCCTGTCACACTAACTCATATTTATTGAATTATAGTTTTGCCAGCACAGGGGCGGCTAACGAGCTCCAATGGGCAAGACCATGGGCCAATTTCAAATAACAGCGTAATCATTTACAGGCAGGTCTGTCTGTCAATTCAATAAATCATTCATTTCATTCCATTGGTGGGTGTCTCCTTTCTGAAATATATTACACATGAAACTGACTGACATAACGTAAATAATACCAAAAAATATGAATAGATGTACCTATTCAACGATTGAGCTGCTCTAAGAAGGGAATAATCCTGAACACTTTCAGCAATGCTGCACTTTGTACTGTACATTGAACCAGCACTGCTAAACATACCCCACTTTATAGTGTAAAAGAGCTATAAAGACTGAAACAAATATACAGGCAGTCCTAAAAGATGCACTCTGATTGCTTAGTCACTTTCCATGTTAAACTGTGACAATATCAAGCACAAAGTCACACTTCTGAACTGCATCTTAAACACGGACTGCCTCATATGGGTTTATATAGAAATCATAGCAGCTTTGCAGGTGAAAACCATCATGAGAATAAAAAGGATCTCATTTACATTTCATCACAATCACTTCAGTGTCACCAGTGTAGCAGCAGCCTGTCTGTGTATCACAGTTAGAACTAGTGATCTGATTATCAGCAGCCTGTCTGTGTATCACAGTTAGAACTAGTGATCTGATTATCAGCAGCCTGCCTGTGTATCACAGTTAGAACTAGTGATCTGATTATCAGCAGCCTGCCTGTGTATCACAGTTAGAACTAGTGATCTGATTATCAGCAGCCTGTCTGTGTATCACAGTTAGAACTAGTGATCTGATTATCAGCAGCCTGTCTGTGTATCACAGTTAGAACTAGTGATCTGATTATCAGCAGCCTGTCTGTGTGTCACAGTTAGAACTGGTGATCTGATTATCAGCAGCCTGTCTGTGTATCACAGTTAGAACTAGTGATCTGATTATCAGCAGCCTGCCTGTGTATCACAGTTAGAACTAGTGATCTGATTATCAGCAGCCTGTCTGTGTATCACAGTTAGAACTAGTGATCTGATTATCAGCAGCCTGCCTGTGTATCACAGTTAGAACTAGTGATCTGATTATCAGCAGCCTGTCTGTGTATCACAGTTAGAACTAGTGATCTGATTATCAGCAGCCTGCCTGTGTATCACAGTTAGAACTAGTGATCTGATTATCAGCAGCCTGTCTGTGTATCACAGTTACAACTAGTGATCTGATTATCAGCAGCCTGCCTGTGTATCACAGTTAGAACTAGTGATCTGATTATCAGCAGCCTGCCTGTGTATCACAGTTAGAACTAGTGATCTGATTATTATTTCTTGTTGTTATTGGTTACCAGGTAGGTTTGCAGTACCTGCAGTATGAGTCACAATGATACAAATACAAGAATAAACCAATTCAGAGAGAGAAGCTGGTTGAAATGGCTCTCAGTGTGTGGAGCAGTGCATGGGTTAGGGTTAGGGTTATAGAGAGAAGCTGGTTGAAATGGCTCTCAGTGTGTGTTGCAGTGCATGGGTTAGTGTTAGGGTTATAGAGAGAAGCTGGTTGAAATGGCTCTCAGTGTGTGGAGCAGTGCATGGGTTAGGGTTAGGGTTATAGAGAGAAGCTGGTTGAAATGGCTCTTAGTGTGTGGAGCAGTGCATGGGTTAGGGTTAGGGATATAGAGAGAAGCTGGTTGAAATGGCTCTCAGTGTGTGGAGCAGTGCATGGGTTAAGGTTAGGGTTATTGAGAGAAGCTGGTTGAAATGGCTCTCAGTGTGTGTTGCAGTGCATGGGTTAGGGTTAGGGTTATAGAGAGAAGCTGGTTGAAATGGCTCTCAGTGTGTGAAGCAGTGCATGGGTTAGGGTTAGGGATATTGAGAGAAGCTGGTTGAAATGGCTCTCAGTGTGTGTTGCAGTGTATGGACAATGGCAGGACACAGTATTGATTCATTGCAATTGTAAGCAGAGAGCCTGTGGAGGCTGGCCTAAGGCCTGTCGGATGTAAGTGAATCAGAGGCAAGTCCAGTCGACCCACTGCTGAATAATAATCCAAATCAGAACCAGAATTTCACTAACCTTTACTATGCTGTGGATCCCACAAGGACAGCAAGACAATTAAAAGAGAAACTGTACACCACACATTTCAAACTCTCTGCTGCATATTATTAAAACAACAACGATAATAATAATAATAATAATAATAATAATAATAGTAATAATAATCTGTCATCTGTAGGTAAGCCAGTGTAAATTTCACATCTTCCACATGGATTTAGCCTCATAGCATGAAAGCCACTGAATAAATGAAAGCTGTACGACTTTTGAATTTCAAAATTAATTCCTGTCTGACTTTTTACAAAACTGGATTTCTGACTGTATGCTTGGATAATGCTTTTAAAATTGGATTGCAGTAGCCAGTGTGACTGACATACAGAGCAGCCAATAGAAATCAGGGGCGTGCCCAAAACAAATGCTGAAACCTGAAACATCACTGAAAATGGGGGTTTAGTATTTCCCAAACCGGAGCCAGAAAGTGTAACATTTTCTCATTTAGATTTTGATTTACATGTTTACATTAACATCATTGTATTTAGGCTGCAAGCTCTATAGCTGCCCAGCCAATAGGAGTGGAGAGGAGGGGCGGAGACAGCAGTGATTCTGTCTTTGTTACATAGAGAGAGGCAAGCAGCTTGACAGAGTGCTCAGAGTTATTCAGCTCTACTGGTTTAAAGTGCTGATTGTAACTATTATTATTATTATTATTATTATTATTATTATTATTATTTATTTCTTAGCAGACGCCCTTATCCAGGGCGACTTACAATCGCAAGCAAATACATTTCAAGTGTTACAATACAAGTAATACAAAAAGAGCAAGAAATACAATAACTTTTGTTCAAGCAAAGTACAAGTGTGACAAACCACAATTCAATAATACAGCAGATAATAGTGATAGTTACATCAGGATATGATTAAATAGTGGTAGTTACATCAGGATATGATTAAATACAAAATACTACATGTTAAACACTTGGCAGATTACAGTATTCTGAAGTACAGGATTAAATGCAGTAAAATAGGGGGCAGATAAGAGCAAAATAAAGCACATTTAAATGAAGGGTGATAGTGTCCCAGGATACAAACAGAGGAGTTCTACAGGTGCTGTTTGAAGAGGTGAGTCTTAAGGAGGCGCCGGAATGTGGTCAGGGACTGGGCAGTCCTGACATCTGTGAACAAGCTTGAGTCTTAACCTCAGAAGCTCGATAGCGTTCACAAACAGACTCCACTCCAGAACAATGATAATCTATGGGGTTTGACTCGATAGCATTCACAAACAGGCTCCTCTCCTCAATGATAATCTATGGGGTTTGACTCGATAGTGTTCACAAACAGGCTCCTCTCTAGCTCAATGATAATTCTATGGGGTTTGACTCGATAGTGTTCACAAACAGGCTCCTCTTTTCAATGATAATCTATGGGGTTTGACTCGATAGCATTCACAAACAGGCTCCTCTCCTCAATGATAATCTATGGTGTTTGACTCGATAGCGTTCACAAACAGGCTCCTCTCCTCAATGATAATCTATGGGGTTTGACTCGATAGCGTTCACAAACAGGCCCCTCTCCTCAATGATAATCTATGGGGTTTGACTCGATAGCATTCACAAACAGGCTCCTCTCCTCAATGATAATTATGGGGTTTGACTCGATAGCGTTCACAAACAGGCTCCTCAATCATCTCAATCACAGACTGTGTCTTCATTGCATTGCTCTTTCTCACTGTAAACCACATACCATCGACCAGTATCACTTCTCATCTCAATCACAGACTGTGTCTTCCTCATTACATTGCTCATTAACAAACCAAGTCCGTAAGTACTCTGGCTTTTCTGTTCCGTATCACATCATGGATCGTTATCGCTGTGTTAGCTGTTTTACAACATGGGCAATAATCCTTCCACTATCAGTGTACTAGAGAGGCCATTTTGAAAAGAGCTTTGAAACACACTTTAAAGTTATAAGTGTAAAAAGTTGTCAGTATGTTAACAATGAAAAGAATAATTACAGGTACGTATTTAAACAGCTGTAGCAGCACGGGTAACGCTAGATTATTCAGAACCACACTACTTACTGTTGAAGAGAGCTGTTCTATTAACTATTGTAAATTTAAACACACAGATTTAGAGTCTGCTTACCTGCTTTCACTTTCACCTGCACTCTGTCCTTGTGCTTCAGTTCAGCTCTTTAAGAATAAATAGAAGCAGCTTTTTAAACCGCATCAGTACAGCTGAGTTTAGATATGAGAAGTGTATTCTAAAGATTTACACACTCTGAAAAGAACTTCCCATCTGTTTGATCAGCTTTCTAGTCTGAAGTAGCCTGTCTAAAGCTAACGTACAGGTCAAAGTACAATTCCTGGTTTTATTGTACCGTTACCTGAGAAACAGCCCTTGAGGAACACGCCCACACACTGTCTGCCAGTGAAAGAATGTGTACCTGGTTCAGACACACCTCTTAAAACAAACCAACACATGATCCTTTTCACAGAACTGGAGCTCATGAGTGAGTTAAAGATATGTGTAAATGTGTAACACAGACACAAATACTAAATAGTGATAACCTGGCATATGCATTCCCATTGAGATTACAGGAGAGTGGAAAAAGAGAAGGACAGTGGAGGAGAGAGAGGGAAGGCAACAGAGGGTGGAAGAGTGTGGAAGGGAGATGGGTTTGAGGGAGAGGAGAACACTGAATGAAACAGGGAGGGGAGAAGAGAGAAGGAGAGGTTAGGGTTAGAAGAGAGAAGGAGAGGTTAGGGTTAGAAGAGAGAAGGAGAGGTTAGGGTTAGAAGAGAGAAGGAGAGGTTAGGGTTAGAAGAGAGAAGGACAGGTTAGGGTTAGAAGAGAGAAGGGAGGTTATTGTTAGAAGAGAGAAGGAGAGGTTAGGGTTTGAAGAGAGAAGGAGAGGTTAGGGTTTGAAGAGAGCAGGAGAGGTTAGGGTTAGAAGAGAGAAGGAGAGGTTAGGGTTAGGGTTAGAAGAGAGCAGGAGAGGTTAGGGTTAGAAGAGAGAAGGAGAGGTTAGGGTTTGAAGAGAGAAGGAGAGGGAAAGGCAGATCTGGATTCCTAAACTCTTACAATGTTGTTCTAAAGAATGCTCATGCCAAAGTGTAACAGAGAGGTGCAGGAAAGTGAACTGAAGGTGTTAAAAGCTATGGGTTAATATTACTGCACATGTGGTCTCTGTTCTCAAAATAAGCTTGAGATAGCAATGCCTAGTAACCAACTACCTGAAAAGAAATGAATGAGAGCTAGAGGAGGATATGAAACAACTGCACCGTATCTCAGGGAAATAGACGTTAATCACAGAAACTATCAACAGTGTCCTGAGGAGATAGGATGGAGGATCGTAAAATAGGCTGTAAAATAAGCTGTAAATAAGTTGTTGTAACAGGGCGAGGTGCCCTGTACATTGTTTTGTTTATTTTATTTTAGAACGGAGTCCCCTCCGCCCATGTGCAGTGTATTTTGTATTTGTTTTGTTTTATGATTTGTTTTATTATATTTAAATGTATGACGGCGAGCGCCGCAGGATTTATTATTTATGTAAAGATGACGGCGTACCGCTGTGTTATTGTTTTGTTTATTTTTAAAACATGCCCTGGCAGAGGCGAGATCGGTGCTCGTCCTCTGCCAGGAGTAATGAAAAAAAACTCGTGCAGAAGGTAACCTGAATATAAAAAGCCTGCAGCTCTCCAGCTCGGTGTGGGTGTTAGGAGCGAGAGTGGAGAGAGCGAGGAGAGAAACGAAACTTAAAAAGAAAACGTAAAGAAAGATTCCAGGAACAGTGACAGCAACTGCCCAGCCTGACCTGGAATCGTATTATTTATTGTTTATTTTGTGTTCGAAATTTGTTTTTGTTTAACCTTTTTATTTTGCTCTGTGAGCACAGTGTTTGTGTTTAAAATATTTATTTTATTTTTGGTTCTCTTTAATTAAAACAGCGCAAGCCTTTTGAACTGAAGTACCTGGTGTCAGTATTTTTTTCCTGCTTCTGCCGTGACGTCACCGCTCGTCATTCCTGTCACACGTGGTGTCAGAGTGGGATCGCAGAGCCTCCTAGACGCAGGCAGAAGAGGGTACTGCAGCTTTTTCTTTTTTTCGTTTTTCTGATTGTGTGGAGGGAGAAAAGAAGAGTGAATAGGAGGATGGGAGGAAAGAGGATGGGAGGAAGGAAGAGCTGCAGAAAGCAGCAAAAGCGGACAACAGCTGCCACCAGGGGATGTTGTGGTAGATGGTGGTGCCCTGGTTGTGGGAGTTTGGGCACACGTGGCCATCTGCCCCACCCAATACCAGGGAGAGGTGGGCTGCCCAAGCGAGCCAGGACCAGATACCCGGGGAGACCCCAGAAGCGGGAGCTACCAGCCGCGGCCACCAAGCGGGAGAGCAGCTGGGATGCCATCCTCGGGCGGTCATGCATGACTGCTGGTGCCCCATCTGCGGTGAGCAGGGGCATTCTCCACTCAACTGCCCTCTCCTGTCAGAGGGGTGCCTGCTACGCCCATTCCCACCAGCAGAGGGAGAGTGCCTGCTGGTCCCATCACCACCTGAGAGAGGAGACACAGACCTGGAGAGGGAGTCGGTGCGTCCACAGCCCAAAAGGGAGGAGGCCGAGCGTCCACAGCCCAAGAGGGAGGAGCTGGTGCGTCCACAGCCCAAGAGGGGGGAGGCCGAACGTCCACAGCCCAAAAGGGAGGAGCCCGAACGTCCTGCGCCTAAAAGGGAGGAGCCCGAACGTCCACAGCCCAAGAGGGGGGAGTCGGTGCGTCCACAGCCCAAGAGGGGGGAGTCGGTGCGTCCACAGCCCAAGAGGGGGGAGTCGGTACGTCCACAGCCCAAAAGGGGGAAGGCCGAACATCCACAGCCCAGGTATCCACCAGCAGAGGGAGAGTTCCTGCTGGTGCCACCTCCACCGCCCTGGGAGGACTGTGTGTCGCTCCTGCCTCCGCCAGCAGAGGGAGAGTTCCTGCTGGTTCCACCTCCGCCGCCCTGGGAGGACTGTGTGTCACTCCGCCTCCGCCAGCAGAGGGTGAGTTCCTGCTGGTGCCACCTCCACCGCCCTGGGAGGACTGTGTGTCGCTCCTGCCTCCGCCAGCAGAGGGAGAGTTCATGCTGGTTCCACCTCCGCCGCCCTGGGAGGACTGTGTGTCACTCCCGCCTCCGCCAGCAGAGGGTGAGTTCCTGCTGGTGCCACCTCCACCTCCATGGGAGGACGATTTGTCGCTCCACCACCACCAGCAGAGGGAGCATGCCTGCTGGTTCCTTCCACCACCGTCAGCAGAGGGAACATGCCTGCTGGTTTCCCTGCTGCAGCCAGAAGGGGAGGAGCCCCTGCCGCCTTTGCAGCCAGAAGGGGAGGCCCTGCGCCTTTGCAGCCAGAAGGGGAGGAGCCGCCTTCGCTGCCAGAAGGAGGAGCCGCTGCCAGCCAGAAGGAGGAGCCCCTGCCGCCTTGGGCCAGAAGAGGAGGAGCCCCTGCCGCTTGGCCGCTAGAAGAGAAGGAGCCCCTGCCGCCTTTACCGTCAAGAGGAGGAGCAGGCTACCTCTACCTCCACCACCACCACCATTGGGGGAAGTGGAGCTCCTGCTGTCGCCTTCATGGCCAGGGGCTCCCCTCCCGCCATCGCCATGGCCTGGGGTTGCCTGTGTCTCCCTTGCTTCTCC
This sequence comes from Huso huso, assembly GCA_036884735.1. Lineage (NCBI taxonomy): Eukaryota > Metazoa > Chordata > Actinopteri > Acipenseriformes > Acipenseridae > Huso > Huso huso. The sequence continues at coordinate 15,568,157 of CM072681.1, read as the reverse complement.
TAGGGTTGCTGCCGGTCATGTGTCGCCTCCCGAGGGTCCGCTGCTACTGCCGTCGCCTCCAGAGGGTCCGCTGCTTCTGCCGTCGCCTCCCGAGGGTCCACTGCTGCTGCCGTCGCCTCCCGAGGGTCCACTGCTGCTGCCGTCGCCTCCCGAGGGTCCACTGCTGCTGCCGTCGCCTCCCGAGGGTCCGCTGCTGCTGCCGTTGCCTGGGGTTGCCAGGGATCCTGCTTCGCCTGGGGTCGTCGAGGGTCCGGGTTCGCCTAGGGTCGCCGGGGACCCTGCTTTGCCTGGGGTCACTACACTATGGCCGGAGCCCCACGGAGGGGAACTGACGACACGAAGAAGGGGAGGTCAGGAGACCAGCTCCCCATCCGCACTACATGCGGAGATCATGTGGTCGGAGCCCCCACGGAGGGAGTTGCCGGCCATGAAGAAAGGGGGGAGGTCAGGAGACCGGCTCCCCAGCCACCCTTTCACGGCCGGAGATCATGTGGTCGGAGCCCCATGGAGGGGAGTTGCCAGCCATGAAGAAAGGGGAGGTCAGGAGACTGCCCCCCAGCCGCACTTTGACGGGAGGATAGAGTGGCGGGGAGCCCCGGAAGAGGTAGCTGCGGCCACGAAGAATTGGGGGTGCCAGAGATTCCCACCATGGCCACCCCAGAAAAACTTGCTTCCCCCCTTCCGGGACTTTGAAACTGGGGGGAGGTGGCCGTTAGGGCCATGTGTGGTGCACCTGGGGGATATGTAACAGGGCGAGGTGCCCTGTACATTGTTTTGTTTATTTTATTTTAGAACGGAGTCCCCTCCGCCCATGTGCAGTGTATTTTGTATTTGTTTTGTTTTATGATTTGTTTTATTATATTTAAATGTATGTATGAGCGCCGCAGGATTTATTATTTATGTAAAGATGACGTACCGCTGTGTTATTGTTTTGTTTATTTTAAAACATGTCCTGGCAGAGGCGAGATCGGTGCTCGTCCTCTGCCAGGAGTAATGAAAAAAAACTCGTGCAGAAGGTAACCTGAATATAAAAAGCCTGCAGCTCTCCAGCTCGGTGTGGGTGTTAGGAGGCGAGAGTGGAGAGCGAGGAGAAACGAAACTAAAAAGAAAACGTAAAGAAAGATTCCAGGAACAGTGACAGCAACTGCCCAGCCTGACCTGGAATCGTATTATTTATTGTTTATTTTGTGTTCGAGATTTGTTTTTGTTTAACCTTTTTATTTTGCTCTGTGAGCACAGTGTTTGTGTTTAAAATATTTATTTTATTTTTGGTTCTCTTTAATTAAAACAGCGCAAGCCTTTTGAACTGAAGTACCTGGTGTCAGTATTTTTTTCCTGCTTCTGCCGTGACGTCACCGCTCGTCATTCCTGTCACAGTTGTAAAGTAAGCTGAAGAAGGAGTTCAGATCACAAGGTCACGTAGTGAGAGGGTGTGTAAGAAGTGAGTGAGGAATAGGTTAGTGAGCAGCCGTAGAAGAGGAGCAGCGATAGAAGACCATCTGTTCCAGTGCCTCTGTGTGTCTCTGTGTGTCTTTATGCCTCTGTGTGTCTCTATGCCTCTCTGTGTGTCTCTATGCCTCTCTGTGTGTCTGCGTTAGGTTGCTATCGTGTCAACAGATATGTTTCATTATTATTAATGGTATGTGTGACTTTCAAAGATAAGTAAAAACAACAAAAGAAATCACCAGGCCTACATATTACCAGTAACACAACCTCAAAGCCCTGCACAGCGGTGATTCTAGAGGATAGCACATCGAGGGGCACCACTTCATTACTCCTTTTATTGAGTCTACAGTGTTTTCCACATACAACAAAATGCCCCACAAAAACAAATATGTAGATTAAAAAGAATAACCTGAAGCAAAACACCATGAAATGATGTGAAAAACACACAATGTGAACCTTCCTGCAATTGAGTGAACCCCCTACTGCAGTATAAACCTGGACACATATAGCACTGCTATTAAATGAATAGCAATAAAGAACAAAGTGCAATACATATATACACACATATATATTGTGGCAGAGTAGGGGGAGGAAGAGGAAAAAATGTAGTCCTGGAGGAAACAGCAGGACTACATTACCCAGAAGGCAACAGGACTGCAGAGGAAATGGGAAGCACCTGAGACCAATTAAGCCCTGCATAAGAGCAGGGGAAGCCCTGCAGTCAGGGCTGATGGAGTAGCAGCCGTAGGCAGACTGGCTGAAGAAGCACAAGCCAGCTGCTGAAGAGACCTGAAGAAGGCACTGTGTGTGAACTGTGTGTTTAAAAAGGGGCTTGGTTTGGCTGGTAAACGGCTTTGCCGTCCAGCCATAGTTAGTTGCCGGAGGAAGTTTTAGTTAGTGCTCCGAAAAGGAGTTTGGTTTTTGTTTTGTTTATTTTCTTTGTTATTGTAAATAATAAAAGTGCTAAAGTACCTTTCTGTGTCTGGCTCTGTGTGTTAAAAGTGTGAAAAGGAAGCCTCAGCAGTTAGACTGCATTTACAATGTGTGTGTGTGTGTGTGTGTGTATATGGGCATTTCCATGCTAATTGAAACTTTACACATGTGTAAATGTTTGAGTAAATTAACAAGTTGCAGCTTGATTTCTTTGAGATTAAATATTAAAATGAGATAACACACACTGCAAATATAGTGTAGATAAATTTGTCTGAAAAAGCTAAGTTGAAGAAATGTTATCTGGACATGGAAGTGTATAGTATTCCTCTCAAACGTGATCCAAACATAACACGGCAAAACATGATGACTTACAGGGTGTTCAAACAATATTGTCACATTTTTTATGTCTAATTCAATTGATTATTCTAATCCAGAAAGCTTAAAATTTTATCGTGTGTTTTTATCACTGTAGCAAGCGATTCTATATTCTATATATATATATATATATATATATATATATATATTCTATATATATATATATATATATATATAAATGTGCTATGTTCATATCAGTGTCTGCCACACTGTTACGAACATGAGTTATTATTTCAGCTCTTTAGGAAGGAATAATACTTTGTTTTCCTTTTTGGGAGCCAACTTATATTAAACATGTTTTTTGGGTGAGGCAGGATTTTGTTAATCACTAATAAAGGTTTTTAATCTTGTGTCCTGAAATCTGTTCACTCATTTATACATTCGTAACAACTAGGAAGTCGGTTACAGTAAATTAAAACTGCGCCGTTCATTATTCATTATCCAGGATTTTGACCCATGCCCTGTGACTTCTGACTGGTATCTGTCCTTCATGTTGTGATTGTGGTTTGGAACTATCACTTACTTGCTGAAGTGTATCATTATTTAGTGGATTACATCTTCCATCTCTCTGGATTAATAAAGAAGGGGCAGATTGATCAGCGTGTGTTTCAGTATATCTTGTAAAAAAAGCCGTGTGGACGGAAGCGTATGCCTTTCCATGTAACCATGGTAGTAATAATAATAATCCACTTGTAGGCAAAACTTATCTTCTGCCTTCATCTATCCTATTAGTTTCTGTTATGCTGAGTTGTTGTTTAAATTACACATTTTATATTATTGTTTGATGAGTACTGTAAGTCTGTGATGGAGAAACGTAGGGTAGGGTGGGGTAAGAGGCCTATGTGGGGTAAGAGGCCTTTTTGTCCTGGTGCTAACAGGAAATGATGTAATCAGAAGTGACTGCCGCCCTCTAAACGAACCTGCTATCAGTTTTTGCAGCTCAACAGACAACCACATGTGAGAGTTTCTTAAACTCTTTACTCTTATAATTTTTTTTTTCAATTTGGTTGCATGGTGTGAACACTGTGAGGTCTGCAGGTTTAAGGAGGTATATTAAAATTGAACTATTGGCTTCATGATAATGTTGTGTTTGTGTAGGTGCTAATTATGCACAGGCCTTAAAACAATGAAAACAAAATGTCTGCCTTTTGGGTGAGAGGCCTCCCCCACTGTTTGGGGTAAGAAGCCTATGGGAGGCCTCTTACCCCATGATGAAGTAAATTGCAAGCTAGGAGGGTTTTAAGAAAATATGCATATTACTAAGAGAAGTTTATTTAGCCCTCCCCAAATTCTACAGTGACTATCTAGCTGGGCCCTAATGGAAGTTTGTCAAGGGCGGCTATAGCACAGTCTTAGCTTGTGATGTAGTTTGAATGAAAAACGTGTGTACAATGAAAAATGATAAAGTTAAAAAGCTACAGAATTGTAATAAATGAGATTGTTCAATACTAAGTAGCCTTTATTATTATTATTATTATTATTATTATTATTATTATTATTATTATTATTAGCTCCAATCTGATCTTGGTATTTTCGTCACCAAGATTAAAATCTTTATACCTTTTGACTTTCTTTAATAAAAGTAGCATTTCAAACTCTCCCACCTCTCGGTTGGATGATGAAAGATTCTTAATTCATAGTCACAGTAGTGTCACAATGGTAGCACTCAGAAGCTATACTGTTACTCATTGATTTTATTTGTATTTCTCCTCCAGATTCAGCACTATGCCTTGAACGCACCTCAGAAAGCCCATCAGAGCATCATCATATACGCAGGAATATTTAAAAATTAGCCCTTCTTTTTGGTGTTATTGGAATTAAAATGTTGTTAATAAAAGATCATTCAATTGTTAAAACGTTTGAGTGACGTGTGTTTCTGAGTGCACATATATTGGAGTGGCGTGTGGGGGTAAGAAGTACCCCTTCTCAGAAATGTGATTTTTGTTTTTTTGTGCATTTATGATATCACTAGAGACACCTGCTTATACTCAGCTATGGAGGTTTATTTAGAACATAAAAAGGGTTGAAATGTACATTTGTTTATATGACAGATATTGAATTTTCCTTAAGGGGGGCTCCTTACCTCACCCTACCCTAATTCTCTCTCTGACTGTAGTAAGAAACGCTGTTTAAACTTCACTCAGCCAGAAAGTGGTTCCCCACCCACACTAGCTTTGAAAACGATACTGCAAACTAAAAACTGATTCACTTTCTTTTTGTAAATGGACAGATAAAACTACCTCAGAACTGAATGATTATTCAATCTGTGTGTGTCTGCTTGTCAGGGATCGGGGAATGGCATAAGAATGAAATCTGTATTTATACATTTGTTGTTTTTTTGAGTGCGATATATCATTTTGGGTAAAGTGAACTTGCATCTTTTAAGTATTCTTTGCTAATGAAAATGCTTCTACATACAGGATTTGTGAGTTTTAAGATTGTTAACAATTAGTGATAGACATGGTGCTCACCATTGGATTGAAGGAGCTCAGGTGATGCATGTCTGCTTGTTTTCTGAGGCAGGCTGTTGTCTGTATGGGAAGGCAATAAAAAGACACAAGGATAATCAAGAACAATATTTTTATAAAGTGATTAACACAGACATACATGCTTATTACTCAGTGCGTCTTGCGTTTCCATTGAGTTTATATTCAATATGAATCTAATTGTGTCTAACACAGTAATTTCGTAGCTGCTCAGTTCTGGTGGGATTTAGTCCAGACACTAGGCAGAGCAGTGAGAGGATGCAAGCATCCGAATCCACCAGGTTAAACACATCAACAACGTTAAGAAATAGAGCCGTCCCGACACAGGGAGTAAAAATAGAAACAAAAAGAAAGAAATGCCACAGCGTAAATGTATTGAATTATTATTATTATTATTATTATTATTATTATTATTATTATTATTATTATTATTATTATTATTAATGAACTCAATGTAAAAGTAGCAATACGTATATAACACAATATGGCTACCTAAACTAAATAGCCGCAAATGATACACCCAGGAATGAACTGAAATGAGCTATCTGTTTAAGAAGATGAAATAAATAAAAGTGCTGCCAGTGACAGGATTGATATGTTGTTTAAATAGCCATTAAAACAGCCTGTATTTAAATGGTTTAATTAGTCTTGTCAATTATTTAACAATGTGTCCCGGTTTTCAGCTTTGAAAATCTGGTCACCCTATTTATTAGATATTAGGTTTAGATGCCATATTGATTTGCTGTTATTCATTTAGATATTAGGTTTAGACATCATGTTATTTGTTATTATGAAATGGGTAGAAACAATTGGTGAAAATACTAGATTCTCCCTAGCCATTAGATATCTGGTGATAACACAACAGTGCGGAACTTCTTTCTGTGAAGCGGCCTCATCACAGTGAATAAAATCGATACTCCAACTGCACCTGTACGCCTGGGTAAACAAAACCACTCGAGTCAGTCAGCATGACAGCAGTCCCTGAGATTAACTACAACACCACTCGAGTCAGTCAGCATGACAGCAATCCCTGAGATTAACTACAACACCACTCGAGTCAGTCAGCATGACAGCAATCCCTGAGATTAACTACAACACCACTCGAGTCAGTCAGCATGACAGCAATCATGAGATTAACTACAACACCACTCGAGTCAATCAGCATGACAGCAATCCCTGAGATTAACTACAACACCACTCGAGTCAGTCAGCATGACAGCAATCCCTGAGATTAACTACAACACCACTCGAGTCAGTCAGCATGACAGCAATCATGAGATTAACTACAACACCACTCGAGTCAGCATGACAGCAATCCCTGAGATTAACTACAACACCACTCGAGTCAGCATGACAGCAATCCCTGAGATTAACTACAACACCACTCGAGTCAGTCATCATGACAGCAATCCCTGAGATTAACTACAACACCACTCGAGTCAACATGACAGCAATCCCTGAGATTAACTACAACACCACTCGAGTCAGCATGACAGCAATCCCTGAGATTAACTACAACACCACTCGAGTCAGCATGACAGCAATCCCTGAGATTAACTACAAAACCACTCGAGTCAGTCAGCATGACAGCAATCCCTGAGATTAACTACAACACCACTCGAGTCAACATGACAGCAGTCCCTGAGATTAACTACAACACCACTCGAGTCAGCATGACAGCAATCCCTGAGATTAACTACAACACCACTCGAGTCAGCATGGCAGCAATCCCTGAGATTAACTACAACACCACTCGAGTCAGCATGACAGCAATCCCTGAGATTAACTACAACACCACTCGAGTCAGTCAGCATGACAGCAATCCCTGAGATTAACTACAACACCACTCGAGTCAGTCAGCATGACAGCAATCCCTGAGATTAACTACAACACCACTTGAGTCAGCATGACAGCAATCCCTGAGATTAACTACAACACCACTCGAGCCAACATGACAGCAATCCCTGAGATTAACTACAACACCACTCGAGTCAGCATGACAGCAATCCCTGAGATTAACTACAACACCACTCGAGTCAGCATGACAACAATCCCTGAGATTAACTACAACACCACTCGAGCCAGCATGACAGCAATCCTGAGATTAACTACAACACCACTCGAGTCAGCATGACAGCAATCCCTGAGATTAACTACAACACCACTCGAGTCAGCATGACAGCAATCCCTGAGATTAACTACAACACCACTCGAGTCAGCATGACAGCAATCCCTGAGATTAACTACAAAACCACTCGAGTCAGTCTGACAGCAATCCCTGAGATTAACTACAACACCACTCGAGTCAGCATGACAGCAATCCCTGAGATTAACTACAACACCACTCGAGTCAGTCATCATGACAGCAATCCCTGAGATTAACTACAACACCACTCGAGTCAGTCAGCATGACAGCAATCCCTGAGATTAACTACAACACCACTCGAGTCAGTCAGCATGACAGCAATCCCTGAGATTAACTACAACACCACTCGAGTCAGCATGACAGCGATCCCTGAGATTAACTACAACACCACTCGAGTCAGCATGACAGCAATCCCTGAGATTAACTACAACACCACTCGAGTCAGCATGACAGCAATCCCTGAGATTAACTACAACACCACTCGAGTCAGCATGACAGCAATCCCTGAGATTAACTACAACACCACTCGAGTCAGCATGACAGCAATCCCTGAGATTAACTACAAAACCACTCGAGTCAGTCAGCATGACAGCAATCCCTGAGATTAACTACAACACCACTCGAGTCAGCATGACAGCAATCCCTGAGATTAACTACAACACCACTCGAGTCAGCATGACAGCAATCCCTGAGATTAACTACAAAAGAAAATGTCAACATCTCAACATACTGAGGTAAATGAAGCAGATTTAGACAACCTAGAAACGAATACAACTGAGGGAAACACCAAGCACCAGACAGAATGGGCTATGAAAGTTTTCCGTGACTGGCTAACTGAAAAGAACATTGACATTGATTTAAACAAAACGTCACAACAGCAGCAGCGCCATCTACTGGACAAAACCCAGACATACACGTTGAAACAATGATCCAGTTCAATATCTACAAAGACTAAACAAGAAAATATTATCGAAGTCCCCGAAAAAGAAAATATTATACAAAACGGTTTGAAATCAATGTTTAATTGTTAATCTAACAATGTTAGTTACTGTGGAACTACTTCTCTCAGTGGAAGGGGAGACACATAACAAATATTAAAATAAAGTTTAAAGTCTTCTTCATTTACCAACAACAACACACTCACAGACCAATTTAATAATAACAATAATACATCCAGGGTCTGTGTGTTATCATGAGATATATCACCACTTCCTGGGTTTCTCCAACCCAGCGAAGGAAGCGTTTGTCCGGGATAACCACTCCTGTGATGAGCGGCGCTGCCATGACAACCTATGACATCACCCGCACGGCTCAGTATACTTTAATAATAATAATAATAATAATAATAATAATAATAATAATAATAATAATAATAATAATGTCTTTATATAGCACCTTTCATAATGGCCCACCATCACAAAGCGCTTTAAGAGGTTGTCTGTGAACTGTCACTTCCAATAGGACATTGATTTAACATCTCATCCACAGGATGGAGCACAAGGAGATTCAGTGACTTGCTCATGGTCACACAGCGAGTCAGGCAGCGGCAGTGGTGGGATGTGAACCCGTGACCTTCTGGTTACAAGAGCGGGACTTTAACCATTGAACCACTGCCTCCTCCTCAGTCTTTTTTTTCTGTAATACAGTATAAAGTGTTATTGTTTACACAAAATAACATCAATAAGATTATCAGATCAGCTGCTAGTGTGTACTAAACACAATCTCAAATATCAGTGAATAGATACAGAGACAAGCCGTGGCACCAGCAAGAGGTTCAAATGAAAGCACCAGTTAAAGTTTAAATAAATACATAAATAAATAAATTACGACATGAAACAAAAAATACATGTGGGTATATTTTAATCAAAATCCATGCATCTATAATTCTGAGTATTTATCCAAATAATCTCACAGCAAATTCTTTCCAAATGAATCATTTCTGTTTCCCCCGAGTGCTAAAAAATGTGGCGTTATAGTTTCTTAACACATTGTAGCGTTTCACGCAGTAGACAGAAGAGAAGGAGACAACAGGCTGCTTTCAGGGTCAAAGCTTTATTTAAACTGCCATCTCTCAGCAGCACCCTGCAGAGCACTGCTCTAAAAGCTTTGCTGCTTAACCTGGAACAACAACAAAACATAGCGTGCAACGCCCCCTTTTATAACTCAGCCCCGCCCCTTTATGCTAATCGAGTGCCGGAGCGAACAGCTATCCCATTGGTCCCCAGCCGCACACCAGGACCAATGGGCACACACAACTAACAGCCAATGACAGGGAGCAGGGCGCACCCTGCGTGCAGGACAGCTCGCACAGCCACAGAGACAGAGCGAACCCGCAGCTACAGGGAATACAGACGAGGGGAGGAACACAATACAGCGGTAATAACAGCACCCAGACAGGGGAGACAAGAGCGAATACACAACACGAAACACAAATACACGGACCGCCTCAATACTACTGGATTTTACAAATCACCTATGCGAGTCTGCACCTCAAACACTTTGAAATATCATTTTAGATTAATACGGCAGTTAGTATATAAATCCATTTCTAAAACGGGTCGCATTTTGTAATTTAAATACGTATGAGCTACCAAAACGTATTTTTGTTTCATGTCGTTATTAATGTATTTATTTATTTATTTGGTTAAACTGTAATTCAGCCTTACATTTTAACTTCTTGAAGTTACCACAGCGTGTCTATGTATGAATTACTGACGAGTAATATTGAGATTTGATTACACTAGCAGATCAACTGATAATGTATGGATGTTATTTTGTGAAAACAATAAAATATTAATATTAACAACATTTTATAAACACACTACAACATTTTATAAATACATAAATTATACACCAAACTGTAGCACATTCGTTTACTCTTAATATCATAACAAATATACTTCTTATAAATACGTACCTTATTTTATTTGTTGGAAAACGGTCTGGACCTGAAGTTTATTTAAAATATGGTTATATTCAAAATTAAAATGAATATCAGTAACGGTGTGTTAATTAAACGAAGCGCCTGACGCCGCTCGGAACTTTCGCATTTTTAAATCCTAACGGTCTCTGCTCAGCGGAGTGGAATGTTCAGGAGCCGGTTGCCTAGCAGCGTCTCCGCCTCCTTCTCTGCCCCGCCCCCTCTCTCCCTCTCTCGTTGCTCCAGCTAGGAGTTCACATTCAGCTTCCTTAGATTATATAGCGCCATTCTTTACTAACTTTTTACAAATGAGCTTATTGGAGGCTTCGTGTTTTTAAGATGGTTCAGGTGCAGTCCGGGCAGACTGACTGCAGCATCATTACAGTATACCGCACTGCGCTCGGCTTTGTGTGGCGGCTGACACACAATTATGAAATATGTATGTAGTATTCAAAGATATTATGTACAATTTATATTTCAGCTGTATTCATATTCAGAATGTGATAGAGTATTAAGACAGGGTCCAGTATTAGAAATAAATAAACACGCTTTAAGAGAAACAGCAGTGATGTTTATTGCCCATTCCCATCCATTCTCTATGTTTCTACATTGTGGTTTCAATCCACAGGGACAAGGGACTCAGCGATGTTAAATAAAAAACTAGAGCCCACAATTAACCAATATAGAAAGGAAGGGGGAGAAATGTATTGCCTGCGTGCAGCACCTTCCACTTTCCTCTATTAAATGTCATTTGCCATGTGTCTGCCCAGTTCTGAATGCTGTCGAGATCATTTTGAATGACCTTTGCTGCTGCAACAGTGTTTGCCACTCCTCCTGTTTGGAGCTGCAAACACAAGTCAAAAAGGAAGTTAGAAAGGCCAAGAGAGAGACAGAAATGAACATTGCTAAGGGGGCTAAAACCAATTCCAAAACGATTTTCCAATATTATAACAGTAAGAGAGGAGGTTAAATGTCTAAGAGACACAAACGGCAAAATCACAGACGAAGGAAAGAAAATAGCGAGTATATTAAATGATTACTTTTCACAAGTTTTTACAAAGGAGGACATGGACAACATGCCCCACATGTCGACCTGTTCCTATCCAATTTTAAATAACTTTAGCATAACAGAGGCAGAAGTGTTAAAGGGACTAGGAGCTCTTAAAATAAACAAATCCTCTGGGCGGATGAGATCCTCCCAATAGTACTCAAAGAAATGAAAGAAGTTATTTACAAACCGCTAACCAAGATCATGCAACAGTCTCTTGACACAGGGGTTGTACCAACAGACTGGAAAATAGCAAACGTAATACCGATCCACAAAAAGGGAGACAAAACCGAACCAGGTAACTACAGACCAAGAAGCCTGACTTCTATTATATGTAAACTTATGGAAACTATAATAAGATCCAAAATGGAAAATTGCCTATATGGTAACAATATCCTGGGAGACAGCCAGCATGGTTTTAGGAAAGGAGATCATGTCTAACTAACCTACTTGACTTTTTGAGGATGCAACATTGAAAATGGATAATTGCAAAGCATACGACATGGTTTATTTAGATTTCCAGAAAGCTTTTGACAAAGTCCCCATAAAAGATTAATTCTCAAACTGAACGCAGTAGGGATTCAAGGAAATGCATGCACATGGATTAGGAGTGGTTAACATGTAGAAAAACAGAAAGTACTGATTAGAGGAGAAACCTCAAAATGGAGCGAGGTAACCAGTGGTGTACCACAGGGATCAGTATTAGGTCCTCTGCTATTCCTAATCTACATTAATAATTTAGATTCTGGTATAGTAAGCAAACTTGTTAAATTTGCAGACGACACAAAAATAGGAGGAGTGGCAAACACTGTTGCAGCAGCAAAGGTCATTCAAAATGATCTAGACAGCATTCAGAACTGGGCAGACACATGGCAAATGACATTTAATAGAGGAAAGTGTAAAGTATTGCATGCAGGAAATAAAAATGTGCATTATAAATATCATATGGGAGATAGTGAAATTGAAGAAGGAATCTATGATAAAGACCTAGGAGTTTATGTTGACTCAGAAATGTCTTCATCTAGACAATGTGGGGAAGCTATAAAAAAGGCCAACAAGATGCTTGGATATATTGTGAGAAGTGTTGAATTTAAATCAAGGGAAGTAATGTTAAAACTTTACAATGCATTAGTAAGACCTCACCTAGAATATTGTGTTCAGTTCTGGTCACCTCGTTACAAAAAGGTTATTGCTGCTCTAGAAAGAGTGCAATGAAGAGCAACCAGAATTATCCCAGGTTTAAAAGGCATGTCGTATGCAGACAGGCTCAAAGAATTGAATCTATTCAGTCTTGAACAAAGAAGACTACGCGGCAATCTGATTCAAGCATTCAAAATCCTAAAAGGTATAGATAATGTCGACCCAGGGGACTTTTTTGACCTGAAAAAAGAAACAAGCACCAGGGGTCACAAATGGAGATTAGATAAAAGGAGCATTCAGAACAGATAATAGGAGGCACTTTTTTACACAGAGAATTGTGAGGGTCTGGAACCAACTCCCCAGTAACGTTGTTGAAGCTGACACCCTGGGATCCGTCAAGAAGCTGCTTGATGAGATTCT
>CM072681.1:15537080-15554743 GCA_036884735.1 Huso huso | reverse complement strand
CACTACTGCGATGCGAGGGTGGATCGGGTTACACCTGGCCTGGAGGATTAAGGCTGTCCAACAACACATCATGGGACAAGAAGAGATCCATGTCCACATACCAAGATGGTCCAAGGCTAAGCGGGCTTCACATTCAACTGTTGTGAATGGAAGCGATATCTGTCTTCAGCATTCAACTGACGAGTCACTGGTCCAAAGGAAGATGAGGCAACATTCAAGCATAGACAGAACTATGCAGGATCAGGGGTCCTCAACCATCTTGGTCTTCCCCTGTGACATACCAGGCTTGGTAATTATGATTAGAAGCAAGCTTTTGCCATATTTTGTAGATTTAAAGAAGAGTTTTGTGAAGCAATGTTGGTTCAATATTTATCAGATCGACCAAGACTTCCTGGCTTTTGTTTGGAGAGATGCATCTGGCAAGTTCCTGAATAGCCTCCTTGTTCAGACAGGGTCATGTGCAGACTGCAGAACCTACCCCAGTGCTGCCATTTGGAAGCCTCCTCTCTTCTACTTGTACGACTCTGATGATTTGGGTACATGAGTACATCATTTCTGCTTGACCACCAAATAGTTTAAGTCTTACTAACATGTCATGTGAGCTTCAGGTTTTACTGTAGCGTTTACATAGCGTTGCTCTACTGTGTTTATATTCCTAAGACTAGGATGGGACAGTGACTTGTGGTGTTCTGTTGCTGCTGCATCTGCTACCCCGACCTCAAAGGCAAGAGGGCTACCCAAAGATCGCTGTCTCTCAAACTGCTGACCATCTGGTGAAATATGAGTATGCTCTCTTATTTTGGTTGTGCTTTTCTGTACCCTCTCCTTTTATCTAGCAGTGCCTCCTTGCCATACACAACCCCTAAGCCCCTCTCCGCCCCTTGCTCGACAGTTTCACCAAGGTGGAGGTGCATTGCAGACAGCAGCTGTATCGTATTAATCAGCATGTTTTGCTCCAAGCTCTGAGTGCAATAATGAGCTACTTTGTACCTCAGGCTACTGTCTTTGCGTATGTGTGACAGAAATGGAATGGCTGTGGGTTTCCTATGTTCTTTCTTTCTGGTGGGACGAGCATGGCGGACCTTCCTTGCGCAAGTTAACGTGAACAGCCCTTCCTCCCCTGTGTCGGCGAACAGAACATCAGAAATTTACATCGCCGCTGACCAGAAGGTCAGCCCGCAAGACCCAAAACATCAGTGGCAGTTGAGCTCTTCAAGGCACACTAATACGCCTCGTCCTGTGAAGAAGCTTTGGGTAGTTTCTACGTTCATTCAAACCACAGTGTATAATATTGATGTAGAAATGCAAAGGAGAGCCCAAAGGGTCCAAAATTAAACAAGGCTGCTTAAGAGACACTTGAATTGATACACATCTTTGGGCTTAAAGATGTTTACTTGTTTCATTTGTAAAGTACACCACAGAAGTTGTGCGTTGCTTTGTCAGCAATGCAAGTTCCATCAGGAAGGACATTGCATTGAAATCACGGAAGTCCTGAGTGTTCCTCCGTTACGGCACTTATTCTGGCTTCAGAAACGCTTGGTTCCATTGTACATGGTGACTGTGTTACTCAAATACCGTGACAATGTTGAGACTTTGAGCAATAATGATGTTGAGCTATTCATGTTGTCAGTGGTACAGACTCCTACTACTCAGGTTCCTATTGAGAGGAGGCAATTGCTGGACATGTGTGGGTCTGTTGTAGCTCAGTTACAGGCATCGGGGTTGCTAGTAGTACTGTTCAATCTATGGTTGGATGGAAGAACTTGTGAATGACATCCATGCTCCAAACAAGGGAAGCTGTACTAAAAGTATTTCATCAGAGACTCAAGGTCAAGACCTGGGTGAAAAAAAGTTGAGGATTGTTTTGGTCAACGAAAATCCTTTCTCAGTCTTGAACACAGGAGCCAGCGACAGAGGTATTTTGAGGAAAATGGAAATAGTTGAGCCTGTGAGCATGTTCTTGGAGTGCGGTTTGATATGCGGCTGAGATGGAACACCTGGTGTGTGTGCAGTCAAGTTCCAGTAAATGATAAGTTTATTGATGTACCTATCTTAGGAACTCTGAAGTCTATGTTTAAGAACAGTGAAGTGTGTAAAAGTTTCCAGCAGGTAAGAGAACATCAGAAAGTACTTACAAAGACATTAATGATGGTTCCTACTTCCAGAAATCATTGTCTGGCCACTACAACAAGAATATGCTCTACAGATTCAGCTTTACTATGACGATTTTGAAACTGCCAATCCTTTAGGCTCAAAAGAATACATAAACAGCTGTGTTTATTTTATTTTTGAAAACCTACCACCAAAATTGAACTCTGTGTTGATGAATATTTATCTTGTTGCTCTCTTTCACTCAGAGACTTAAAAGAAATATGGTTGATAATCCTAAAACCACTTGTAAATGATTTAAAAGTTTTGAAACCGAAGGAATTCATATCTCCTTTCAGACCTTTAGTGAATATTGTTCTCACCAATTGTAACAAATGGTATGACATATTATTTGAAGCATTTGATTTGTGATCACCACAAACTGTTTAAGTCTCTGTTTCCAGATGAAACTTGATTCTAGTACCACTTCATGATACATTATCCAGTGTGTTTGCAAAATCGATCCACTTCTACACACATGGTGCATGAGGTTGAAGGAAACTGCTTCTTCAAAGGTCTGTTAAGAATTTTAAGAACATCACTAAGACTTTGTAAAGAAACATCAGCATCATTTGGCTTTTTCATTTTCGAAATTTTATTTCCATGAGTTTCCAGTTTGGTCCCATTAAGTGAAATGATCCAACAGTTTGGAGGAGTGATGATATTTAGCAAATATTGCGTTGAAGTTTATACTCCTGATGTTTCCTACAACTAGTTGGGTGAAGAACTATGGGCGAATCACATTGGTGTGTTTGTTTGCTCGGGTACCAGAAAGTGAAATGCCTGTATTCAAGAAGATCATTAATGTGATTGTAAAAAGATGACCAAGCTTTTCTTTTGACCTCGAATGTTGCTTTCGTTGTGTTTTGATGATCATAAATGCATTCAGCATTGAAGAAATAAGTGACCATTTACTGTGATATAATGTGAAGACCTGGTTTACCATCGACCTCATGACAGACGGTTTTAAATTATGACAGGGATGATGAGAGAACATGCGTTGTCCCATACTGTCACGTGTATGACTTGCATTTTGTTTTTGATGTGTTAATAGAAGTGCTGCTTTACCATGTTGCATTACATCAGACACATGTCGTACTGATAGAGAACACATTGTCTAAGTTGTGTCATGTTTACCTGTTCAATGTGGAGTCAGGAGGTAATATATCGCACGTGTTGAATGTAAGTGTACATGTGAGATTAAAAGAAATAACAACAATTCTGTGCTGTGTTTATTTTAGTTGTAAGTACACTAAGGTTAAAGGCACAACGCATTGGGGGTACAGGGGTATTATATGGCTGGAATGGTTGCATAATTCAAGTTTACATCCTATATGTGAACTCTATTAAGTGAAAGTACAGTGTGAGTGATTTTATGTTTACACCCTACAGGGTTTGAAAGGTAGAAAACTGGCAGGTAAAATGTCCTCGCGGTGTGGATCTGGCAAGTACTTATTGTCCCTCTCTCCTCCCTCTCTCACAGAGGTGTGGATCTGTAGTACAGCCCGGCTGTCTCCCCCCTCCCTCCTCTCCCCCTCCCTCTCTCCTGTGGTGTGGATCTGTAGTGCAGCCCCAGCTGTCTCCCCTCCTCTCTCCTCAGCGGTGTGGATCTGTAGTGCGAGTTTCTCCTCCATCTCTGGATGGATTGTGAAACAGGCTACATGCATCGGGGGGTCCTCGTGTGAGTCGGCCTCTTCAGGTTTGTTCGACAGGAACCCCGTGCAGCGGAAGTCCTTCATGGATGCTGCTGCACTGGAGGGTGTGAAACACAGGGGTCAGACTGAGGGCATAGACTAGAACACAGTGTGTGGAGATTGCTAACTATAACCAGCTAAACTAGAGCACAGTGTTGATTGACCTGTAGCTAGACTAGGCTGGTGTCTCTGTGAAGAATCAGTTCATGGACCCAACAGGCTTGTATTGTTGCTGAATCACAATTAAAATGTCCAGTTTAAGTACAATTCATTCATATGTACAATAGTCTCATTTAATCAGCACTCTGCTGTCATGAATGTCTTTCTTTTACGAGTTCAAATTGCCGAGGTAAACAATTGAGCAGTAAATCACACAAAGACACGTTATATCTTTTATACATTTTATCAGAAAGAGAGAGAAAATAGATGCGCTACAAAAAACAGAACAGAAGATTCATATCAAAATAGCGAAATCAGTTCACTAAGTTTAGCAATGAATAATATTCAAGGAGCATCTCCTTCAGTGTAAATAATGATTACTTGAAAATAATCATTCATCTATTGTCTAGAAAGTATTTTATAATTATTTTATTTCTTAGCAGACACCCTGTCACAAAAGGCGGCGGTGGGTGGCGTCAGACCGGAATACGAAATAAAAACAACAGAGAGGTGGTTTTGGTGAAGCGCTGAAGCGAATGCTGGCTCAGCATTTAACAAACAGAACGAAAATAAAGGTTTTAACACAAAACAGGATGACTTTCGACCAAAACAAAAAAAGACAAACAACGTACTACACTTAAAAACAGACAGACGAACAAACACGGTGGTGAAAACAACTACACTTCTTATTCTTTTCATTAACATTGCCTCCGCTCCACCCGTTCTCCTCACCGAACACCCAGCCCAGTGCAGAAAAAGCGTGTCTATATATACTGTTGTGCTGATTCAATTACTAATTAATTATTCACTTGAATCCCAACACGTGAATTAATTCTGTGCAACCCGTGCTCACATATTACATTTAACCAACACGTGAAGTGATTTGTCTCCTGGTGCCTAAATCTACACTTTTTAAATACGTGAAACACCAGACCATTTATATCACGTACCAATGAGCTATACACAACATTAACACCACGCCCATAACATATACAACACATAATATGCACAGAGGCGCATTACACCTGCCACTTATCAGGGAAGACTTACAGCTGTTACAAAAATATCACAGTACCAAAATTAGAGGAGCAGGGAGGAGAGAGAGTGAGGGAGAGAGGAGGTGAAGGCAGGGAAGGAGGAGAGTAGAGAGGGCAGGATGGAGAGAGGGAGAGTAGAGAGGATGAGGAGAGAGGGAGAGTAGAGGATGGAGGAGG
Source organism: Huso huso (assembly GCA_036884735.1). Lineage (NCBI taxonomy): Eukaryota > Metazoa > Chordata > Actinopteri > Acipenseriformes > Acipenseridae > Huso > Huso huso. The sequence continues at coordinate 15,549,528 of CM072681.1, read as the reverse complement.
GAGGAGAGTAGAAGACAGGGTGGAGGGAGGGAGAGTAGAGAGGGCAGGGGAGGAGGGAGAGTAGAGAGGATGGAGGAGAGTAGAGGCAGGGGTGGAGAGAGGGAGAGTAGAGGATGGTGGAGAGAGGGAGAGTAGAGGCAGGGTGGAGAGAGGGAGAGTGAGGGAGGATGGAGGAGAGAGGAGGTCGAGAAGATGGAGGAGGGGGAGAGTGGGGGATGGAGGAGAGGAAGTGGGGATGGAGGAGAGAGGAGAGTGAGAGAGGATGGAGAGAGAGGAGAGTAGAGAGGAGAGAGGATTTCTTCTCATCAGCCCAGAAGAGTGCAGAGAGAGTGTCAGTGAAAGTGAAGAGGAGATTGTCTGAGCTGTTTGAATAGTTTCCCACAGACAGCAATGTGTGTTTAATTTGCAGCGCTTGACAGGTCAGGGTCAGGGACCCAGTACAAGGGCTGTATTACTGTCCCAAGTCCAGAAAAATGGATAGAGTTTCTCATTGGGATTGAACTCATGTCATTGAAAGTGTAGATGTGAGATCTGGTGTCCGCATTAAAAAGGAGAGCTGCCCTTCCTCATAATCCAGATACACCCCCAGCTTCTGGGGCTTCAGGCTCCGGGAGGGGGGTCTCAGGGTCAGTGACAGCAATTAACTCATCTCTATATCCATCCCTATAATCACTCCACCACACAGTCCAGTAACCCTGCTGGGGGGTCATGCTGATCACCCCCTTCCTCTCGGCAGACTCTCTGCTGACTCCTAATCTCCACAGTGTATTCCACCCCACCTGCACCTGCCAGTAGCGTCTCCCCGAGGTGAAGCTCTCCCTGCCCAGCACACAGAACTTGTTATTAAATCTCTCTGGATTGTGACGGGGACGCTGTAGAGTCCCTCCCATCTCACCTGTTTCTCCGCAGACAGGATGAGCTCGGGGGTGCTGTATCAGGGTCCAGAGTCACATCAACTGTGGAGCAGAGAGGGGACATTATTATTATTATTATTATTATTATTATTATTATTATTATTATTATATGAAGGACTGTGATGGGGTGCAGCCTATTTTGTGGTGGTTTTGTGTTTTTGTATTGTTTAGAGTGAGTTTGGGGTGGTTCAGTGAGTTTTGTGAGGAATGTGGAATGTGCCTGGGCTAATGAGGTGCGAATTGCCCAATTAGCCCAGGCACCTGTATAAAAGGGAGTGGTTGGGTATGTTAGTTAGTGTTTGTGAGAGTGAGAAGATCTGTATGAGAGAGTGAGTGGTTATTTTTTTGGTATAGTTTGTTTAGAGCCTGTTTTTGTGTTTGTGTTTTTTGGTTGGCCATCGTGTGTTTTTTTTTTTGTGTATTTTGTTTAATTAAAAGTCTTTATTTTCCCTGCACATCCTGACTCTGAGTTTCCTTACCTTGGTCAGCCTGTCACAAGGACGTATGAAGGTACCTCCTTCATACCTTCACTGTTAAGATGAGCTCCTAATTAAAATATCATTTATATTGTTTTCTAATTAAACAAAATGCTGAAAAACATGACATCAGTAAATTGAATATATACTAAACTAAACCAGAGGGAAAAAACTACTAATGCAGAAGAAACGACAAACAAACTGAGGATTACAAGAGGACCAAAGAACCAGGAATACGAGAGAAAAGAGGAACTAAAAGAGAAAGAAAGAAAGAAAGAAAGGTGACAAAGGCAGAAGGTGAGCCTTACCTCAATTAAAATTAATCTTGAAATAATATTTACTAGATATAAATATTAACTAAACCCAAGATCGCCTCGTACAGTAAAGTCTCTTAAATTGACAGGCTGAACTCTGCTGCAGTTTGGAATCGCAGTTGGAATTGTAGCAGTTTTTCGAATTTCGAACTGTAGCAGTGTTCTGTTGTCATGGAAACCGCAGTGAACGCAATGAGCCGTGAGATACGCGATCCTGAAGAGGGGAGAAGAACAACACAAACTGAAAGTGTGAGAGAAAACCTCGACTGGAGGCTCTTCCGTGACCGGCGAGTGAACAAGATCTGGAGCCCAAACATCTTAGCCTTTTCAGACCAGCACACCGAGCCGAGCCGAAGCCGAGCCGAGCCCCCCAGCGCGGGGTGTGTTCACACTGCTGCTCAAAGAAGAGGCTGCCTGTGGAACGTGACGTCAGATTCCACGGACACGCGCGCGCACAGAGGAGTGCTGTGGATTTGTTTTGAGAATGGATCCCGAGGTCGGACTGTCCCAAACGATAAAGTACCAAAAGATTTCACACGAATACACAAATATGGGTTTGTGTTTCACATGCTGCTGACTGCAAATACAAACCGAATAATTTCATTTCATATTATTACAGTGAGATTAACTACTACTAATAATAACTTTAAAAAGTTACAGATAGTATTTAAAAAATGTCAGTAAACACGCCAGAAAAATAGATTTAAAGCAGGCCTATTAAAAACAAAATCTAAACATAACATTAAAGAGATTTTTCTTTACAGCTTGTTTTTATACATGCAATGTTAATAGATGGGATTTTTTAAAATGACCGAATTGAATGTGATTTTCAGATACTTTGCACATTTCCAACATACGGAGATTATTTCTTTATTTATTTATTTTTCTGTTAAGGACCGGTTTATAAAGTAACCACAAAATAATCTGCACGATTACTGATCACTTTATTCATTAGAAAAAATGATAATGCTTTATATTGCGTGGCATAAATTAATATTAAACTGATATTAAATGAATGTTAAATTGCATATTGAATTTACATTCAATTATTCCTTGTTACTTTCCATTGACATTCAAGTCAGATTAACTGTATTTTCAATAAGGGGAAATTATTACATATTTTCAACGGTAACAAAACGTAATATAAATGGCCGTGACGTGCCATTACATTTTCAATCGATATTTGGGTAACATTTAGCAAGAAACCAGCTTGTATTCGTTCGTTGGTTTGTTTGAAATCTATTCTAATCTACTGTGTTTTGAAGAAGAGAACACTCAGGAAAGAAAGAGTATCTCAGACTTTAACCCTGATTATAATTATCTTCTTGAGCTGAGTTTTGTTTGGCATTTGTAAATTAAGAGTAATGTATTAATGTTTTTATCCCCCATCCGGATCTCTGGGCCTCGTCTCACCAAGCTGTTCCCGGTTTCCTCTGGAAGGATTATTCAAGGATTATTCAACCAATCTATATGTCCAAAGGGAAATCGTTTGTTGGGAGGACTTTTCTTACAGCAGAGGAACCCTAACTCTGATGCTGCATCATTTCCTGAACTCTGGCTGAGAGATTACCAATTTGGGCAAGGACCATTTCAATAAGGACATTATTTTTTCTTTTTGGACATTTGTATTGGTTTGGGTGAATTCTGCCCTGTGGAGAAGGTCTCTAATTGGATGATTTGTTGTTCATATTTGATTGTGTTTTGTTCTAATTGTGGATGTATTTTTCTTCATTTGTTTTTTTTGGCAGACTCACAATCAGTATTTCTATTTCTATTGTGTTGTTCTCCACACCTCGATACACATTTATTACACTGATTACTGTCTTACCCTGCATTTTTATTCTTGGTTTCTGGCACTCAGCTCACCTACCTTTTAATTGTTTGTAATTTACCTCCCTTAGACGGCTTGCTCACTAAATATCGAGCTTTCCCTAGAAAGGTTATCATCTCCTCTGCAAAAACAGTAAAGATTTTAGTGAGCAAGCCGTCTAAGGGGGGTAAATGGGTCATCCAATGACGTGTCCCCATGCATTCTGTATAGGTTATAATGGGCTACATTTTGGGGTGCTGCTGATCGTGGGTATGGTTTGCTCACTAAAAAATCTTTAGTGTTTTGCAAAGTGGGGGGGTTATAACCTATCTAGGGATACCGATATTTAGTGAGCGTCGCTCAATGGGTTAAATGGGGCGAAACAAGCCGGTAATACAGGGTACCGCTATGCTGCTGATACAGATTTGTTATTAATATTTACGCTTTTTTTTTTTTTTTTAAAGAAGGGTTTATTTATTTTTTTTAAATAGTGGCAATATATTAATTGAGCAAGATGTGTAAGTGAGTTAAACACACAGAAAAAGGACGCGCTGCTTTGTCAACTACACCGCGAATAAGGAACCGGGAATAAGTAACCAACTTCCAGGTGTTGCATAGCAGTAATATAGAATTGATCAAGTTCAAAACCGAAAGTTGTGAAACACGCCCATCTGTTTGCTTTGGAGCGTCCCACACTGCACTAAAAAAAAGTTAACAAAACTATTTTTCAATACAATTAGATAAAACAATACTTAATCCAATGAAGACGAACGCAAACCAAATGGAAAAAGTAGAAGCCTGTAGGTTTACGGTTTTGTGTTGTTCACCTTGCCCGCGGTGTGAATAAGTTCATTTAAAATTAACTGAATTACATTTTTTTTAAATGGTAAAAACGGAACTCAGAAAAAAAGGGAATCGGAATAAAATAACACGAATTCCATCGGGCCCTAGTGTTAGTGCTGTACATTATTTCAGTAAAGTGAATAGCCTGTGTGATTCCATAGGGCCCTAGTGTTAGTACTGTACATTATTTCAGTAAAGTGAATAGCCTGTGTGATTCCATAGGGCCCTAGTGTTAGTGCTGTACATTATTTCAGTAAAGTGAATAGCCTGTGTGATTCCATAGGGCCCTAGTGTTAGTACTGTACATTATTTCAGTAAAGTGAATAGCCTGTGTGATTCCATAGGGCCCTAGTGTTAGTACTGTACATTATTTCAGTAAAGTGAATAGCCTGTGTGATTCCATAGGGGCCCTAGTGTTAGTACTGTACATTATTTCAGTAAAGTGAATAGCCTGTGTGATTCCATAGGGCCCTAGTCTTAGTGCTGTACATTATTTCAGTAAAGTGAATAGCCTGTGTGATTCCATAGGGTCCTAGTGTTAGTACTGTACATTATTTCAGTAAAGTGAATAGCCTGTGTGATTCCATAGGGCCCTAGTGTTAGTGCTGTACATTATTTCAGTAAAGTGAATAGCCTGTGTGATTAAGGCACCTCACGGCTCCATTCACGCCACAGTAAAACACTGTAACACACTGGAAAAGAAAAACATGTAGCTACTGTTTATTTATTTATAAAAAGAACGGCGAATAAGATGTCTGTTACAAAGTGCGCACACCTTTTATCTGTCCATAATTTATTGTTAGTATAATTTACAGGACATCTGCAATTACAGAACAGCTTTTAATTATTCAAGCGAGCTGAACAGAGAAGCCGTGAAAGAGAGGGACGCTGGGAAATGAAGTCTTTATTTTTTTCACGTGAATGCTCATGCACCGTCGTGAAGGGAGGGACGCTGGGAAATGAAGTCTTTATTTTTTTCACGTGAATGCTCATGCGCCGCTGTGAAAGAGAGGGACGCTGGGAAATGAAGTCTTTATTTTTTTCATGTGAATGCTCATGTGCCGCCAGAAAGAGAGGACGCTGGGGAAATGAAGTCTTTATTTTTCATGTGAATGCGCAGGCCGTTGTGAAGGGGAGGGATGCTGGGAAATGAAGTCTTTATTTTTTCATGTGAATGCGCAGGCCGTGCTGTGAAGGGGAGGGACGCTGGGAAATGAAGTCTTTATTTTGCACGTGAATGCTCATGCCGCTGTGAAAGAGAGGGACCTTGGGAAATGAAGTCTTTATTTTTCATGTGAATGCGAGGCGCCGTTGTGAAGGGGAGGGACTGGGAAATGAAGTCTTTTTTTCATGTGGAATGCCACCGCCTGTGAAAGAGAGGGACACTGGGAAATGAAGTCTTTATTTTTTCATGTGAATGCCAGGCGCCCGCTGTGAGGGAGGGACGCTGGGAAATGAAGTCTTTATTTTTTCACGTGAATGTTCATGCTGGGCTGTGAAGGGGAGGGACGCTGGGAAATGAAGTCTTTATTTTTCATGTGAATGCGCAGGCCTGTTGTGAAGGGGAGGGACGCTGGGAAATGAAGTCTTTATTTTTTCACGTGAATGCTCATGCGCCGCTGTGAAGGGAGGGACGCTGGGAAATGAAGTCTTTATTTTTTCATGTGAATGCGAGGCCGTGCTGTGAAGGGAGGACGCTGGGAAATGAAGTCTTTATTTTTTCATGTGAATGCGCAGGTCTTGCCAGAAGGGGAGGGACGCTGGGAAATGAAGTCTTTATTTTTCCATGTGAATGCTCATGTGCCGTTGGAAAGAGAGGGACGCTGGGAAATGAAGTCTTTATTTTTTCACGTGAACGCAGGGTTTCGTTGTGAAGGGAGGACGCTGGGAAATGAAGTCTTTATTTTTCATGTGAATGCGCAGGCGCCTGCCAGAAGGGGAGGGACCAGAAATGAAGTCTTTATTTTTCATGTGAACGCCAGAAAGAGAGGACGCTGGGAAATGAAGTCTTTTTTTTTCACGTGAATGCGCAGGCGCCTGCCAGAAGGGAGGGACGCTGGGAAATGAAGTCTTTATTTTTCATGTGAATGCGATGGTGCTGTGAAGGGGAGGGACTCTGGGAAATGAAGTCTTTATTTTTTTCATGTGAATGCTCATGCTACCGCTGTGAAGGGAGGGACGCTGGGAAATGAAGTCTTTATTTTTTCATGTGAATGCAGGCGGTGCTGTGAAGGGAGGGACGCTGGGAAATGAAGTCTTTATTTTTCATGTGAATGCGCAGGTGCTGTGAAGGGAGGGACGCTGGGAAATGAAGTCTTTATTTTCATGTGAATGCGAGGCGCGCTGAAGAAGGGAGGGACGCTGGGAAATGAAGTCTTTATTTTTCATGTGAATGCGCAGGCGCAAGTTAGAAGGGGAGGGACGCTGGGAACGCAGTATTGTATCAGACAACGGCTTCGATTTTTAATGAAAAAATACATCAAGTTTTTTGGTTCTGGACATGTTTTGTTTCCTGCCAACAATATACAAGTGAATTAAACAAAAAAATGTGGTCTTGTCTGTCATGTTCGAGGCCCTACAGTTTACATGAGACTCACTGGATTAATTAGGCTGCCGTTTCAGCTCGCCTGGTCTCGCGGTCTTCACAGTCCTTGTAGTCTCTATAAAGTAGAAACGTTGCTCTGGAGATACACGACTCGGACAGGTGTAACTTTGGAACAATACCTCAAGTTTTATTAGCGAAGTCATGTAACGCTGCATACAAACCAACATGCTCTCCGTCTAAACCTAGCCCCGCGCCAACAGCACGCTTGGCCCTGCATAGTGACGCGGCTCAACATGATGCATAATGCATTATGTGACATCCCTTTTTTTTTTTTTTTTTTTTTTTTTTTTTTTTACAATTACTTTTACATAGTGTAGTCGTTGTAACGACTTGGCAGGACCACTTGTCTGCCAGACCTGGTAGCTGTAACTTCAGCTCCAGCTTGTACAGAAGTATGAGAAACATTTTGTGAAACATCAACAAAAACATCATCATTTTTCAGCATTAGACACAGGAACAATGTCAGGAATAGAAACCACAGATGAGGCCTTAGAGAGAGTCACTAGTCGCTCACTGTGGTCAGCCTCAGGTGCCTCCTGTTATGTCTATATTTCCCGCCGGAGGCAGTTACAACATCATAGGACCTGGGCTCCCTAGGAACATTTTGAACTGTGGCCGGAACCACCCTTGTGTAGTCTCTAGGGCGTACTGGATCCCCTGCTTTGAATGGTTTCAGAGGTGCAGCATTCCTATCATAATAAGCTTTCTGCTTAAGTTGCTGTTTGGCCAGCTGTTTTAGGACATGGCGTGCTACACACGGTTTCAGTTTATGTGACATCACAGGAATGACCCCTCAAGACCCTGCCCATGAGCAGCTGTGCAGGAGAGTACTTCATACCTGAGATTGAGTGTCTTGAAGGGTAAGAACAGCCAAATGGGGATCAGTGCCGGATCTCAAAGCCTTTTCTAACACATGCTTGACAGTTTGTATGGTACGCCAGCTAAACCGTTACTTTGGGCGAGTTGGGACTGGAGTGACTAAATGTAAACCCCCATTCAGCAGCCATCAGGTGTACTTCCTTGCTTGCAAAGGGCATGTTATCTGCCACTACTACCTTAGGAATGCCATGTCTTGCAAAAATAGCTTTCAATTTGCCTATTACTGTTGCACCTGTTTTGTCTGGCAGCTGCTGAATTTCAGGGAATTTGGAATGGTAATCCACAACTACTAGGTAGCTATGTGAGTTAAAATCAAATATGTCAACCCCAACTTTCAACCATGATTTCCATTACACGAGAGTAGATGTTAAAACTTCATGCTGATTTGAACTCGGCTCTCGCCAAGATAAGCACCAACTAAGACGTAGCTTTACAGTAAACTAATGTGATCCATATGTGTCTCCATCCATTTACGTTTCCTTCCATATGATGATGTAGATATCCTTCTGTCTGGTGTTAATGGCTGAAGTGTAATGCTGGCTCAGGGATCAGCTTATTTTGCCTCCCCTGGCGATCAGTACACACGACGCTGCGATGCTGGCCCGGGAACAACCAGTGCGGCCTCCCCAGCGCATCAGCATGACAACCGTCTGGATTGAGCTAAGTAGGGTACATCTCTGGGGTTTTCAAGTGGGCACCTTCCATCCTCAGTGTTTCGTCGACCAGCCCACGACACTTCAAGAGGGCTCGACGGTGATTCTGGCGTCCCAGCATCACCCCTCCGTCCCCACCTCAACTCAGCCCAGCTTACTTACCTGTACATCATCGTTGCTTTTCTTTCTATTGTGCTTGAGATCAGCCAGAATCTTTTCCGCCTCAACCACAGCCAGTTGCTGCTCCTCTCTGCTGCTTCAGATAAGTTCTTCACTGTGCGACGCAACTCTTGGTCAGCTGAACCGACGCCTCTGAGAAACCGGGTTGTAGAGTGTGCCACAAATCCTCGACAACCCACTTCCACTGGGTAAACCCGAACTCTCCATCCTCGCTGTTCCACTTCAGTGGCTAGTTGAGCATACCGCAGTCTCTTCCTCTCATATCGCCTCATCTACAGCATCCTCCCATGGCACTGTTAACTCTACCAGGTGAACAAGGCGTGCTGATCCAGACCACAAGACAATATCTGGTCGAAGGTTAGTGGTGGCAATCTCAGGTGGAAAAATAAGCCGTTGACCAACATCTGCCAGCATTTTTCCAGTCTCTAGCAGCTTCCAGTTGTCCTGGGCGAGGATTGGTTTTCACACCTTTTCTTGGTGGTTGCTCTCCTGGGCGGAGGAATGTTGTCTTTTGTGTGTAATGTTTTGATGGAACAGGTGACAACTTATTGGTCATGTTACGCTTTGTCTTCCAATGCTAAGGCCAAACATCGCAGCACCTGGTCATGGCCAAGTAAACCGCCCTTGGCTAAGAGCCACCTTACATCCTGTCAAAATGTGCCTTAATGTTGCAGGTGATGAACACAAAGGACATGAGGGATCCTCTCCTACCCAGAGGTTTAGGTTCTGTGGTGATGGGAGAACATCATATGTTGACCTGATGAGAAAACTGATCCTGCTCTGTTCCATTGACCATAGGTCTTGCCAGCCAATCTTTGTTGTTCCACACTCTCCCATCTCATCCATTCTCTCCCTGCTTGGCCTGGGAAATGGCCTTATACACCCATCCTCTCCTCCTGCTTTTGCACCTCGTTGACTACCAGCCTCCTTTGAGCTGGGGCTGCCTTTGTGCCATATAGGAGGAGCTGAACTGAAACCAAGACCCCCCTCTTCCATGCTGAACTTGCCCCATGATATCACCAATTTGAAGGGCAGCCTTTGCATCTTCCACAGCTTTCTTTGCCGCCCACTTTCTCTCAATGTCAGGAATGTTGTGGTTAATGAGCGGCTCTTTGTGGTTGGCTGGAAGCAGTGCCTGGCCATGTTGGGCCAGAACATATACTCTCAAGCATATGCCTTGGTTCTATTGACACCTTGATGTGCTACATGCAATCTCTCTAACATCAATGTTCTAAGTTTAATAGGAATTACCACTCTATCACTGAACAGTATCACTCCGTCTTGAACTCGCAGTAGATGCTTGATTGACCAAAATGGTTTGGCAAATGGATGGGTTTTGGACAACCTGTCTGGCCAGGCACTGGTCAGCAGTTTCTTTACTTCACTGAGCTGAGGGTCTTTGTCTGTTTCCTCACATATTTTGTCAAACAAATTACCTGGCAATGAAACACTTTTTTGTATGCTATTGATAACTCTATCTTCAAACTGCTCTATGTTCCATTCTGTACTGTCTCCAGGGAGAGAAGCCCTGGACAGAAGATCAGCAATGACTACCTTTGACCCCGGGACATAAGCTATTGACAGATCGTATTTTTGCAATTGTAGCAACATGCGCTGTAAACGTGCCAGGGTTTGTGCCATTGATTTGAGGAATATTGCCTCTAAGGGCTTGTGATCGGAGTGTACTACTGTAGTTCTACCATAGACATACTGGTGAAATTTGCGATAGGCGAATACTATGGCCAGTAATTCCTTCTCAATTTGCGCGTAGTGTTGCTCGCATGTGCTCATAGCCCTGGAAGCAAAAGCTATAGGTTGCCCTTCCTGCAGTAGACACGCACCCAGCCCGTCTTTTGACGCATCAGTCTGGACCACTAGTGGCAGGGATGGGTTGTAAAATCTGAGTACAGGTGCTTGACAGATGACTGACTTGAGCTTAAGAAGCGCTTGTTCTTGTTCCCGGACCCCATTGCCAGATGATGTCCTTATGTAGCAGCAGTCTAAATGGGGGCTGTAATATCAGCCTCGCTTGGGATATACTGTGCTAGATACCTTGTCATGCCGAGGATTCTCTGCACCCCTTTTTTTGTCTGTAGAGAGGGAAAAGCCCTGATTGCTTCAATTTTGGCAGGATCTGGTTGCACTCCTTGTGCTGACACAATGTCCCATATAAGCTACCTGCTGCACTTTGAATTGTATTTTTCACTATTGAAAATCCTACCCGGCTCTGTTGAGCACCTGTAGTAGGATTTTGTCATGTTCAGTGTGTGATTCTGCGGAGATTATCATGTCATCTGCAATTGTGTACGCCACTGATGTCACCAAAAGCCTCGTAGTTTTTTCAGTTGAAATACCTCACTAGCAGATTTAATGTCAAAAGGCATTCTGCAGAATTGGTATCGCCTCATGGTGAGATAAAAGTGCACAGATCTGCTGACTGTCTGTTCAACTGCACCTGCCAGTAGCCATCTTTTTGTCTAGGATGGTGAAGATGCGCTTGCCTGACAATTTGCACAGAACCTCATCTACTGTAGGTATGGGAAAATGCTGCCGCTGTCTGGCTTTGTTCAGGGCTCTGGGGTCTAAACAAATGCGCAGTTTGCCACTGGATTTTTTTCTGTTACCACCAGGTTATTGACCCATGGGTGGGCTTGTGACCTTGCGGATGACCCCCGTGCTTCTAGTTTTGTCAAAACATCCCTGAGCCTGTCCAGTACAGCTATCGGTACCTTTCTGCAGCCGTTTATAACAGGAGGTACACTGGGGTCTACATAGATATGGTGAGTACCTGGGAACTGCCCAAGGTCATCAAAAAATATCATTGTACTCTTTTCAGCATCTGTTCTCTCGTGATGTCAGCCTGATTGTCAATGCTAAGTACGCGCAAGACCAGGTCTAGAGCCGCATGCATGCCTCTGTCAAGAATGGGTGTATCTGACACACTGGTGACAAAGAATGGTAATAAGTGTACAGTGTTGTCCCGTTTTTTTTAACATCTAGCTGTATAGTACCATGGAGCTTTATTTTAAGACCTCCATAGGCTGTTAACGTTATAGTTGTATGTTCCAATGGTTTGTTTGCAAACCATGCCTCATATAGTGCTAAGGGAAGAACATTGGCGTCAGCTCCCGTGTCAATTTTAAAGTCAATATTTTTATTTTGGACTGCGAGTTTGATTTTCCATTGATCTTGTGTGTGTGTTTGTATCCGTTTCTGAATCTGGCCAAAGTTCCCATGAAAACCTCATTGACGTGTCGTGTCGTGTTTCTACCAGTAGAGGTCGCCCTACACACAGTCGCAAAATGATTCCTTTTGTTGCACGCTCTACATGTTAATCCATATGCGGGGCACGCTCGGGGTTTGTGTGTTTGCCCGCGGTTACCACAGGTTTTTTGAGGCGATTGCCGTGTCGGTTTCTGTCTAGAAATGTGATCTACGGCTGGGAGATCTACACCATCCGACGTTTGTGCTGCGAGTGTCATTACAGCCTGAGAGATCTGACCCTCCAGCATTATTTTTAATTGTGTCTGCGAGGTCTCTTTGGCCCTGCATTCAACAATGTTAAATCCGGAAGAGTGAGCAGTTTCTCTTTGAGACGGGAATCCGTTATGCTGAACACTATTTTGTCCCTCATCATTGTATCTGCAGTGGTGCCGAAACCACAATTTTTAACTTTTACCGAGTTCGGTCACAAATTTGTCTATGGTATGTGATTCTGACCACCAATGGGCCCAGAATTGGTGTCGTTCGAATATTTCATTGCTTTTCGGCTCA
>CM072681.1:15510285-15536580 GCA_036884735.1 Huso huso | reverse complement strand
ATAACACGAATTCCCTAGGGCCCTAGTGTTAGTACTGCACATTATTTCAGTAAAGTGAATAGCCTGTGTGATTCCATAGGGCCCAAGTGTTAGTACTGTACATTATTTCAGTAAAGTGAATAGCCTGTGTGATTCCATAGGGCCCTAGTGTTAGTACTGTACATTATTTCAGTAAAGTGAATAGCCTGTGTGATTCCATAGGGCTCTAGTGTTAGTACTGCACATTATTTCAGTAAAGTGAATAGCCTGTGTGATTCCATAGGGCCCTAGTGTTAGTACTGTACATTATTTCAGTAAAGTGAATAGCCTGTGTGATTCCATAGGGCCCTAGTGTTAGTACTGTACATTATTTCAGTAAAGTGAATAACCTGTGTGATTCCATAGGGCCCTAGTGTTAGTACTGTACATTATTTCAGTAAAGTGAATAGCCTGTGTGATTCCATAGGCCCTAGTGTTAGTACTGCACATTATTTCAGTAAAGTGAATAGCCTGTGTGATTCCATAGGGCCCTAGTGTTAGTACTGTACATTATTTCAGTAAAGTGAATAGCCTGTGTGATTCCATAGGGCCCTAGTGTTAGTACTGTACATTATTTCAGTAAAGTGAATAGCCTGTGTGATTCCATAGGGCCCTAGTGTTAGTACTGTACATTATTTCAGTAAAGTGAATAGCCTGTGTGATTCCATAGGGCCCTAGTGTTAGTGCTGTACATTATTTCAGTAAAGTTGTAGCAATTCCCATGCTACATAATGTGGGTGTAAGTCTCACCCACCTGTCCCTTTAATTAGGGTCAGTAGCCTGGCCAGGTTAAAACTTCATTTCCCATAGTTCCTTGCAACCACCCTCTGTTCATCCTCTCCCCATTGGCTCATTCAGATTTCCACCCTCCAATCTCAGAGCTCCTTAGTAGCCAGCACTTGTATTAAAGCTGGCTAATCAGGGCCTGAGGGGGGCCCTTTCTCAGAGGAATCCATTAACCTACAGCATTTTCTTTACTTAAATTTCAGTGAATCCATTAACATCCTTAGATAATTCCAGGGCATCCGTTCATTTTCTTTTGTCGCTGCGCTTTGTCTAAACTGCTCTTTTTGTTTTCACTGTTACTTGTTTAAGTTTAGCTGTTTTTCTAGGTCTGTTTAGTGTTTGTTGTTTTATGTGTGACAGCCGTTATTTTTTCCTGATCCTCCTGATTTTTTCCAAACAACTGTTCACCATTCAACTCAACACTACTGGACAGTCTCAACAATTTCAACGTACTCAATGTTTTCAACCTTCTACAATCACCATCATTTCGGGACACTTTGCTGGACTGCCTTATTTGTGGGTGAGATCATTTCTTTTTTGTTTGGATTTTTTCTACTTTAATTTGATACTTTGTTTCCTGTATTTTTTGTTATTTTGTTACTTTGTATGGATTTCAATTACCCTGCTATTACTGGACTTGTTGGGCCTACCTGTCATTTTCCCACCATTGCCATAGAGACTGTTAAATGTAATTGTTTCCACAAGTCACTGTTTTTCATCTGTATCTATTTATTTATCCTTGGTCTTTATCTGTGTGTGTTGTGTTTGTGAGTGTGGATTTATTGGAGACCCTCCGGACACTACATTCATTTCTATTTGGTGATACTGTTTAGCCTTCTGTTTGTCCCTACATACTTCTCTGTACCAGCTTTATTCTTACCTGTTACCTGCAATTATTTGAATTCCTTTCTTACCATTATTCATTTCATTCATTTGTTCATTTTTTCATTTGTTGACATTATTGTTCACAATAATAAACCGATTGTTCGTGAAATTGACACCTCTGACGTCCCTGCTTTTGCTGTCTGTCACTCTTGCTGACTTATTTAGCTATAGGAATAGGGCCAGTAGTATCTCCTTAGGAGGACAGTGCAACTGCTTCTCAGTTGTGCAGAGTGATCGTTACAGAATTGGTGGCCTGCTGAGGACCCTTTGTGTCATTAAATTCAAATCTAAATTCATCAGTTTAAATTGTTGGGAACTTAATGTCAGAAATGGAAAATCAGACCTTGACTTCGCTAAACTTCTCTGAGATTGGAGATAGACCCCATGTGACTATCAGAGAGCCTATCACAGAGAGAACCACCCGCATTAGTGACCTGTACATTACCCAGGAAGGGGCAGATCTTTCTGGAGGCGATGATGATGAAGGGAACCTTACTGACAGTGTTGCGATAGGGCAATTGACTGAGCACTGTTCCCATCTCACTGACCGTGTTGAGCAACTGGAAACACAGCTGTCTGAATTACAGGAGAGCAGCATTAATCGTGAACAGGTCCTGCGAGGTTACATTGAAGGACGCTTCACAGATATGGAGAATCGAAGGCAAGAGGCCCTTGACGAAATGGATCTGGAAGTGGTGAAGTGCCTGAAACGCCGCGATGTGCTGTGGGGAGAAGAGCTGAAGAAACTCTTCAAAAAGACCAGCACCCCTCGTCTGCCACTTTCTTTGCCGTCTCTCTCCTCTAGAAAGCAGTCTGCACCACAACAATTCTCCTTTGACGGTGGGTCTGCTCATTACCATGGCTCCACAGCTGAAGGAAGTCTTTCCCAAGCAAAGCTGCCCATTAAAATCAACTTCCCAGAGTTTGGCGGGGAGACCAGCAGCGATGCCATTGACTTCCTGGACAAATGTGATGAATTCCTTGCGTTATGGCCCATGACACCAAATGAGATCATGGCAACCATGTCCAGTGTGCTGAAAGGCTCAGCAAAGAGCTGGTGGTTCGCGGAGCGCAAGGGAATCCAGTCCTGGGAACAGTTCAAGACGGTCTTCCGTCAAGCCTTTCTGCCGTCTGACTACCAGACCGAAGTGGAAGACCGACTTGCTCCAGATTCCAACTTCCTGACGAAGCGAATCCTTGACTTCGCCTATGACTACCGTGCCCTATGTCTGCGCTGGAAGCCAGACTTGGAGAAGACTGAGTTGGTTTGTCGCATTCTCAACAGCTGTAATCCCAAACTGGCAAGCTCCCTTAGGGGAACAGTGAAGACAGTGGCAGAACTGCGCGCATCGGGACCCAGGTGGAGAGAGACAACACTGCCCAGCGGGAATACTGGGTCAAGTCAAACTCCAGCAAAGCCTTTCAGGACAATAGGAGCCATAAAGGAGCTATGAAGAAGCCAGCAGAGGTCAGCATGGTGAGAAGCCAGGAGAAGAAAAATATAGTTCCTGCTGCAAGCCTGACTCTGCTGATCGTGGATGTGGGCGTTCAACGAGGGCTCCAAGGGCCTGCAGTCCTGGACACTGGGAGCACCTTCACTCTGATGAGAGAGAGTCTCTGGAGGAAGATCGCTCATTCAGGGGAAGAGCTGGAGTCTGCACAGGACCAGTATTTCATGCTGGCGGATGGACAGTCACACCAGGCCAAAGGTCAAGTTCGCCCTCACTTACCTTCTCCACGGAGAGATCTGGTTTCTAGGCACATATGTCCTACAGGATCATCACCTGACGTTTCCCCTTGTTCTAGGCTTGGATTTCTTGGAGAAAACTCATACCCAGATTGACATTGTCAATAGGCAGTATGGTGTCAAACATCAGAAGGATTTCTCCTACCATCCTTTTTTGCCACGGTATGAGGGGGAAGCTTCCTGGGACAGGTCCTTATCGAGTGTCAGCCTCTACTTCCATACATCTTGCCAGCCACCTACCACCTCTGATCCAAAGCCATGCCAACCGGCGAAGGTGACCATGACCATCACTTCAGCTGAACCATCTCCTGTCGAGCAACAACTCCAGAACCTCCAGCAAAAGTGGTCATCGGTCTGCACTGATCAGTTGGGAATGACCACCGTCACCCGTCACTCCATCTCCACTGAGGACGAAGTCCCTGTTCGGGGTCGACTGTATAGAGCGTCTCCACTGAAGAAGGCTTTAATCAAGGAACACGTCCAAGACATGCTTCTGGACTGAGTTATAGAACCATCTAACTCTCCATGGTCCTCTCCAGTGGTGCTCACAGAGAAGAAAGATGGTGGTTACAGGTTCTGTGTGGACTACCGAAAGCTGAATGCCAAGACCATCTTTGATGCATACCCCATGCCCCTCATTCATGACATCCTGGAGTCCCTGAGTGGTGCTGCGGTATTCAGTTCCCTTGATCTACGCGGGTTACTGGCAAGTGGCGATGGACTCAGCAAGTAGAGCGGGACTGCGTTTACCACACCCTTTGGTTTTATCAATTTAATGTAATGCCATTTGGGTTAAAAATGCTGCAGCCACTTTTCAACGGCTGATGGAGAGAGTTTAGGAGACCTCCGGGAAGATCTGTTTCGTCTACATAGATGACATCATTGTCTATTCACCAAACTCAGCGCAGCATCTTCAAGACCTCAAGCTGTCTTCCACAAACTTCATCTGGCCCGTCTTACTCTCAATCTCAAAAATGCCACTTCTTTAAACACACACTCCATTTCCTTGGTCATGTGGTTTCAGGTGAGGTGTGTAGCTGCTGATCCCCCACAAGCTCCAAGCCATCCAGGAATATCCCATTCCTACCAACTTGAAGGAGGTTCAACGGTTCCTAGGTTTGGCAGGGTGGTACCACAAGTACATCCCAGGTTTGGATATTGCTGCCCCACTAACAACTTGAAAAAGAAAGATGTCCCCTGGAAATGGACAGGAGAGTGCCAGAAGAGTTTCAAACTCCTCCAAGAAGCTTTGATCAGTCCTCCAGTCTCGCTCACCCGGACATCAACAAGACGTTCAGAGTCTTTACTGATGCCAGCGATATAGGACTAGGAGCGGTTCTGACTCAGCTAGAAGGAGATGATGAGAAGGTAATAGCCTCGCCTCCAAATTACTGAACTCTGCCGAAAAAAAACTCCCACATCCGAAAAGGAGTGTCTCGCTGTCGTGTGGGCAGTAGAAAAATGGCGGCATTATCTGGAGGGGATGGAGTTTGAGGTTGTCACTGACCACGCTGCACTCTCCTGGGCATTCAATAACCCAAAAACCTCTTCCAGACTGACCCGCTGGACTCTTCGCCTACAACAATTCACTTTTACCGTTATTTACAGGAAAGGTAGTCTGAATCTTGTACCTGATGCACTCTCCAGAGCTCCACTTGTACCACCTTCAACTCCTTCTGCATCAGTGTGTGCTAGCAATGCCCTGCGAGTAGCATGGATCTTCCCACCACCATGGATCAGATTACGGCGCTCGGTCCAAAGACCCAGCTATCTCTGACATCATCAATGACATTGCTTCCAATACTGCCAATGATAACCGCATCTCCTTCATCCAACAGCAGGGACTTGTGTATCGCCGGGTGCCCATTCCTAAACAAGGATTCCGATACCAGCTGGTTATTCCGGAACAGCTGACGGATTCCTTCCTCCACCACTACCATGACAACCCTTTGGGAGGTCACCTGGGCAGGATGAAGACCCTGTTGCGCATGCTGGAGGTTGCATGGTGGCCTCCATCCGTAAAAGATACATGGCACCACATAAAGGAGTGTCAAACCTGCCAGAAGTACAAACCGTCCAACACCAAACCTGCAGGTCAACTCCAGTCCACTACTGTGAAGGAGCCCGGAGAGATGCTGGGTCTGGACCTAATGGGACCTTTCCCAAGAAGTAAAAAGGTAACACTTACATCCTGGTCATTGTTGATTACTTCACAAAGTGGGTTGAGCTGTTTCCATTGCGGGACAGTAAGACCACCAAATTGTGAACATTTTGACGCAGGGAAATATTCACTCGATGGGGAACACCGCAACACATTCTTTCAGACCGTGGACCTCAGTTCACGAGCCAGCTACTCGCAGAGGTGTGCAAGACCTGGGGAGTCGTATAAAAAACTCACCACCAGTTACCACCCACAGACCAACCTGACAGAACGCGTGAACCGCACCTTAAAAGACCATGGTTGCATCTTTCGCCGGAAAAACCATCAGCTGTGGGATCAGTGGCTACCGAGTTTCGTTTAGCCCTCAACACCGCCAAACATGAAACCACTGGCTTCTCCCTGCAGTTCTAGCGCGGAAGGACCATCAGAGGCCCATTAGACCGATTAATCGCTGTTGCTCCTGCTCCATCCACCGATCCCTACCAACTGCTAGATCGCCAGCAGCAGATTGCGAAGAGGTGAGGATCACGTTGCCAAAGCTCAGAAACGGCAAGCTCGGAATTACAATGCCGGGAGAGCACACTGTCAGTATGAAGAAGGTGAGTTAGTCTGGATAAGATCTCACCCCTTATCTGATGCCTCCGGAAAGTTTTCCGCAAAACTTGCCCCTAAATGGTTTGGGCCAGCTCTTGTAACCAAGAGACTTGGACCCAACAACTACAAAGTCAAGTGGGGGGAGCCAGATTATTTCAAAGAGGATACTGTCAATATTGTTAATTTAAACGCTACTATGGCGTTTAATCCCTTGCACCTCCAGTGTGGGGGGAATATGTAGCAATTCCCATGCTACATAATGTGGGTGTAAGTCTCACCCACCTGTCCCTTTAATTAGGGTCAGTAGCCTGGCCAGGTTAAAACTTCATTTCCATAGTTCCTTGCAACCCTCTGTTCATCCTCTCTCCCCATTGGCTCATTCAGATTTCCACCCCTCCAATCTCAGAGCTCCTTAGTAGCCAGCACTTGTATTAAAGCTGGCTAATCAGGCCTGAGGGGGCTCCCTTTCTCAGAGGAATCCATTAACCTACAGCATTTTCTTTACTTAAATTTCAGTGAATCCATTAACATCCTTAGATAATTCCAGGGCATCCGTTCATTTTTTTTTGTCCGCTTTTGTCTAAACTGCTCTTTTTGTTTTCACTGTTACTTGTTTAAGTTTAGCTGTTTTCTAGGTCTGTTTAGTGTTTGTTGTTTTATGTGTGACAGCCTCAATTTTTCCTGATCCTCCTGATTTTTTCCAAACAACTGTTCACCATTCAACTCAACACTACTGGACAGTCTCAACAATTTCAACGTACTCAATGTTTTCAACCTTCTACAATCACCATCATTTCGGGACACTTTGCTGGACTGCCTTATTTGTGGGTGAGATCATTTCTTTTTGTTTGGATTTTTCTACTTTAATTTGATACTTTGTTTCCTGTATTTTTTGTTATTTTGTTACTTTGTATGGATTTCAATTACCCTGCTATTACTGGACTTGGGCCTACCTGTCATTTTCCCACCATTGCCATAGAGACTGTTAAATGTAATTGTTTCCACAAGTCACTGTTTTCATCTGTATCTATTTATTTATCCTTGGTCTTTATCTGTGTGTGTTGTGTTTGTGAGTGTGGATTTATTGGAGACCCTCCGGACACTACATTCATTTCTATTTGGTGATACTGTTTAGCCTTCTGTTTGTCCCTACATACTTCTCTGTACCAGCTTTATTCTTACCTGTTACCTGCAATTATTTGAATTCCTTTCTTATCATTATTCATTTCATTCATTTGTTCATTTTTTCATTTGTTGACATTATTGTTCACAATAATAAACCGATTGTTCGTGAAATTGACACCTCTGACGTCCCTGCTTTTGCTGTCTGTCACTCTTGCTGACTTATTTAGCTATAGGAATAGGGCCAGTAGTATCTCCTTAGGGAGGACAGTGCAACTGCTTCTCAGTTGTGCAGAGTGATCGTTACAAAGTGAATAGCCTGTGTGATTCCATAGGGCCCTAGTGTTAGTACTGTACATTATTTCAGTAAAGTGAATAGCCTGTGTGATTCCATAGGGCCTAGTGTTAGTACTGTACATTATTTCAGTAAAGTGAATAGCCTGTGTGATTCCATAGGGCCCTAGTGTTAGTACTGTACATTATTTCAGTAAAGTGAATAGCCTGTGTGATTCCATAGGGCCCTAGTGTTAGTACTGTACATTATTTCAGTAAAGTGAATAGCCTGTGTGATTCCATAGGGCCCTAGTGTTAGTACTGTACATTATTTCAGTAAAGTGAATAGCCTGTGTGATTCCATAGGGCCTAGTGTTAGTACTGTACATTATTTCAGTAAAGTGAATAGCCTGTGTGATTCCATAGGGCCCTAGTGTTAGTACTGTACATTATTTCAGTAAAGTGAATAGCCTGTGTGATTCCATAGGGCCCTAGTGTTAGTACTGTACATTATTTCAGTAAAGTGAATAGCCTGTGTGATTCCAGGCACCCTAGTGTTAGTATTGTACATTATTTCAGTAAAAATAGCCTGTGTGATTGGAAAACCTCAAAACATTCAACCACTGTTTATATTTGGAAAAAAAACAGCGAATAAGATGTCTGTTACAAAGTGCGTACACCTTTTTATCTATCCTTATTTTATTGTGTGTGTGTTCAACAGGACATCTGCAATTACAGAACAGCTTTTAATTATTCAAGCGAGCTGAACTGAGAATCCGTGAGAGAGGGACGCTGGGAAATGAAGTCTTTATTTTTTCATGTGAATGCTCATGCGCCGCTGTGAAGGGGAGGGACGCTGGGAAATGAAGTCTTTATTTTTTCATGTGAATGCTCATGCACCGTTGTGAAGGGGAGGGACGCTGGGAAATGAAGTCTTTATTTTTTCATGTGAATGCTCATGCGCCGCTGAAGGGGAAGGACGCTGGGAAATGAAGTCTTTATTTTTTCATGTGAATGCTCATGCACCGCTGTGAAGGGAGGGGACGCTGGGAAATGAAGTCTTTATTTTTCATGTGAATGCTCATGCGCCGCTGTGAAGGGAGGGGCGCTGGGAAATGAAGTCTTTATTTTTTTCATGTGAATGCTCATGCACCGTTGTGAAGGGGAGGGACGCTGGGAAATGAAGTCTTTATTTTTTCATGTGAATGCTCATGCGCCGTTGTGAAGGGGAGGGACGCTGGGAAATGAAGTCTTTATTTTTTCATGTGAATGCTCATGCGCCGCTGTGAAGGGGAGGGACGCTGGGAAATGAAGTCTTTATTTTTCATGTGAATGCTCATGCGCCGCTGTGAAGGGGAGGGACGCTGGGAAATGAAGTCTTTATTTTTTCACGTGAATGCTCATGCGCCGCTGTGAAGGGGAGGGACGCTGGGAAATGAAGTCTTTATTTTTTCATGTGAATGCTCATGCGCCGCTGTGAAGGGGAGGGATGCTGGGAAATGAAGTCTTTATTTTTTCATGTGAATGCTCATGCGCCGCTGTGAAGGGGAGGGATGCTGGGAAATGAAGTCTTTATTTTTTCATGTGAATGCTCAAGCGCCGTTGTGAAGGGGAGGGACGCTGGGAAATGAAGTCTTTATTTTTCATGTGAATGCTCATGCGCCGCTGTGAAGGGGAGGGATGCTGGGAAATGAAGTCTTTATTTTTTCATGTGAATGCTCATGCACCGTTGTGAAGGGGAGGGACGCTGGGAAATGAAGTCTTTATTTTTTCATGTGAATGCTCATGCACCGTTGTGAAGGGAGGGATGCTGGGAAATGAAGTCTTTATTTTTTTCATGTGAATGCTCATGCACCATTGTGAAGGGGAGGGACGCTGGGAAATGAAGTCTTTATTTTTTCATGTGAATGCTCATGCACCGTTGTGAAGGGAGGGACGCTGGGAAATGAAGTCTTTATTTTTTTTTCATGTGAATGCTCATGCACCGTTGTGAAGGGAGGGACGCTGGGAAATGAAGTCTTTATTTTTTCATGTGAATGCTCATGCGCCGCTGTGAAGGGAGGGATGCTGGGAAATGAAGTCTTTATTTTTTCATGTGAATGCTCATGCGCCGTTGTGAAGGGGAGGGACGCTGGGAAATGAAGTCTTTATTTTTTCATGTGAATGCTCATGCACCGTTGTGAAGGGGAGGGACGCTGGGAAATGAAGTCTTTATTTTTTCATGTGAATGCTCATGCGCCGCTGTGAAGGGGAGGGACGCTGGGAAATGAAGTCTTTATTTTTTCATGTGAATGCTCATGCACCGTTGTGAAGGGGAGGGACGCTGGGAAATGAAGTCTTTATTTTTCATGTGAATGCTCATGCACCGTTGAAGGGAGGGGCGCTGGGAAATGAAGTCTTTATTTTTTCATGTGAATGCTCATGCGCCGCTGTGAAGGGGAGGGACGCTGGGAAATGAAGTCTTTATTTTTTCATGTGAATGCTCATGCGCCGTTGTGAAGGGGAGGACGCTGGGAAATGAAGTCTTTATTTTTCATGTGAATGCTCATGCACCGCTGTGAAGGGGAGGGATGCTGGGAAATGAAGTCTTTATTTTTTCATGTGAATGCTCATGCACCATTGTGAAGGGGGGGACACTGGGAAATGAAGTCTTTATTTTTTTCATGTGAATGCTCATGCGCCGCTGTGAAGGGAGGACGCTGGGAAATGAAGTCTTTATTTTTTCATGTGAATGCTCATGCGCCCGCTGTGAAGGGGGGGATGCTGGGAAATGAAGTCTTTATTTTTTTCATGTGAATGCTCATGCGCCGCTGTGAAGGGGGGGATGCTGGGAAATGAAGTCTTTATTTTTCATGTGAATGCTCATGCGCTGTTGGGAAATGAAGGGGAGGGGACGCTGGGAAATGAAGTCTTTATTTTTTCATGTGAATGCTCATGCGCCGCTGTGAAGGGGAGGGACGCTGGGAAATGAAGTCTTTATTTTTTCATGTGAATGCTCATGCGCCGCTGTGAAGGGGAGGGACGCTGGGAACGAGTGTTGTATCAGACAACGGCTTCGATTTTTAATGAAAAAAAATACATCAAGTTTTTTGGTTCTGGACATGTTTTGTTTCCTGGCAACAATATACAAGTGAATTAAACAAAAAAATGTGGTCTTGTCTGTCATGTTCGAGGCCCTACAGTTTACATGAGACTCACTGGATTAATTAGGCTGCCGTTTCAGCTCGTCTGGTCTCGTTGGGTCTTCACAGTCCTTGTAGTCTCTATAAAGTAGAAACGTTGCTCTGGAGATACATGACTCGGACAGGTGTAACTTTGGAACAATACCTCAAGTTTTATTAGCGAGTCATGTAACGCTGCATACAAATCCGAACATGCTCTCCGTCTAAACCTAGCCCCGCGCCAACAGCACGTTGCGTCCTGCATAGTGACGCGGCTCAACATGATGCATAATGCATTATGTGACATCCCCTTTTTTCAGCTTTTTTTTTTTTTTTTTTTTTTTTACAATTACTTTTAACACAGCGTAGTCGTTGTAACGACTTGGCAGGACCACTTGTCTGCCAGACCTGGTAGCTGTAACTTCAGCTCCAGCTTGTACAGAAGTATGAGAAACATTTTGTGAAACATCAACAAAAACATCATCATTTTCAGCATTAGACACAGGAACAATGTCAGGAATAGAAACCACAGATGAGGCCTTAGAGAGAGTCACTAGCCGTTCACTGTGGTCAGCTCTCAGGTGCCTCCTGTTACGTCTATATACCCTGCCAGAGGCAGTTACAATATCATAGGACCTGGGCTCCCTGCGAACATTTTGAACTGTGGCCGGGAACCACCCTTGTGTAGTCTCTAGGCGTACTGGATCCCCTGCTGTGCATGGTTTCAGAGGTGCAGCATCCCTATCATAATAAGCTTTCTGCTTAAGTTGCTGTTTGGCCAGCTGTTTTGTGACATGGCGTGCTACACACAGTTTCAGTTTGCGTGACATCACAGGAATGACCCCTCGCAAGACCCTGCCCATGAGCAGCTGTGCAGGAGAGTACTTCATACCTGAGATTGGAGTGTTGCAAAGGGTAAGAACAGCCAAATGGGGATCAGTGCCGGATCGCAAAGCCTTTTCTAACACATGCTTGACAGTTTGTATGGTACGCTCAGCTAAACCGTTACTTTGGGCGTAGTTGGGACTGGAGTGACTAAATGTAAACCCCCATTCAGCAGCCATCAGGTGTACTTCCTTGCTTGCAAAGGGCATGTTATCTGCCACTACTACCTTAGGAATGCCATGTCTTGCAAAAATAGCTTTCAATTTGCCTATTACTGTTGCACCTGTTTTGTCTGGCAGCTGCTGAATTTCAGGGAATTTGGAATGGTAATCCACAACTACTAGGTAGCTGTGTGAGTTAAAATCAAATATGTCAACCCCAACTTTCAACCATGGAATGTCAGGAATGTTGTGGTTAATGAGCGGCTCTTTGTGGTTGGCTGGAAGCAGTGCCTGGCATGGGTCACATTGTTGAATGCATAATTCTATGTCAGCACCCATGTTGGGCCAGAACATATACTCTCGAGCATATGCCTTGGTTCTATTGACACCTTGATGTGCTACATGCAATCTCTCTAACATCAATGTTCTAAGTTTAATAGGAATTACCACTCTATCACCGAACAGTACCACTCCGTCTTGAACTCGCAAAATGGTTTGGCAAATGGATGGGTTTTGGACAGCCTGTCTGGCCAGGCACTGGTCAGCAGTTTCTTTACTTCACTGAGCTGAGGGTCTTTGTCTGTTTCTTCACGTATTTTGTCAAACAAATTATCTGGCAATGAAACACTTTTTTGTATGCTATTGATAACTCTATCTTCAAACTGCTCTATGTTCCATTCTGTACTGTCTGCAGGGAGAGAAGCCCTGGACAGAAGATCAGCAATGACTACCTTTGACCCCGGGACATAAGCTAATGACAGATCGTATTTTTGCAATTGTAGCAACATGCGCTGTAAACGTGCCGGGGTTTGTGCCATTGATTTGAGGAATATTGCCTCTAAGGGCTTGTGATCGGAGTGTACTACTGTAGTTCTACCATAGACATACTGGTGAAATTTGCGATAGGCGAAAACTATGGCCAGTAATTCCTTCTCAATTTGCGCGTAGTGTTGCTCGCATGTGCTCATAGCCCTGGAAGCGAAAGCTATAGGTTGCCCTTCCCTGCAGTAGACACGCACCCAACCCGTCTTTTGACGCATCAGTCTGGACCACTAGTGGCAGGGATGGGTTGTAAAATCTGAGTACAGGTGCTTGACAGATGACTGACTTGAGCTTAAGTAGCGCTTGTTCTTGTTCCGGACCCCATTGCCAGATGATGTCCTTATGTAGCAGCAGTCTAAGTGGGGCTGTAATATCAGCCTCGTTTGGGATATACTGTGCTAGATACCTTGTCATGCTGAGGATTCTCTGCACCCCTTTTTTGTCTGTAGGAGAGGGAAAAGCCCTGATTGCTTCAATTTTGGCAGGATCTGGTTGTACTCCTTGTGCTGACACAATGTGTCCCATCTAAGCTACCTGCTGCACTTTGAATTGTATTTTCTCACTATTGAAAATCCTACTCTGGGCTCTGTTGAGCACCTGTAGTAGGATTTTGTCATGTTCAGTGTGTGATTCTGCGGAGATTATCATGTCATCTGCGATTATGTGTACGCCACTGATGTCACCAAAAGCCTCGTAGTTTTTCAGTTGAAATACCTCACTATCAGATTTAATGCCAAAAGGCATTCTGCAGAATTGGTATCGCCCCCATGGTGAGATAAAAGTGCACAGATCTGCTGACTGTCTGTCTAACTGCACCTGCCAGTAGCCATCTTTTTCGTCTAGGATGGTGAAGATGCGCTTGCCTTACAATTTGCACAGAACCTCATCTACTGTAGGTATGGAAAAATGCTGCCGCTGTATGGCTTTGTTCAGGGCTCTGGGGTCTAAACAAATGCGCAGTTTGCCACTGGATTTCTTTTCTGTTACCACCAGGTTATTGACCCATGGGGTGGGCTTGGTGACCTTGCGGATGACCCTGTGTGCTTCTAGTTTTGTCAAAACATCCCTGAGCCTGTCCAGTACAGCTATCGGTACCTTTCTGCAGCCGTTTATAACAGGAGGTACACTGGGGTCTACATAGATATGGTGAGTACCTGGGAACTGCCCAAGGTCATCAAAAATATCATTGTACTCTTTCAGCATCTGTTCTCTCGTGATGTCAGTCTGATTGTCAATGCTAAGTACTCTGCACACTAGGTCTAGAGCTGTGCATGCATCTCTGCCAAGAATGGGTGTATCTGACACACTGGTGACAAAGAATGGTAATAAGTGTACAGTGTTGTCCCGTTTTTTAACATCTAGCTGTATAGTACCATGGGGCTTTATTTTAAGACCTCCATAGGCTGTTAACGTTATAGTTGTATGTTCCAATGGTTTGTTTGCAAACCATGCCTCATATAGTGCTAAGGGAAGAACATTGGCGTCAGCTCCCGTGTCAATTTTAAACTCAATATTTTTATTCTGGACTGCGAGTTTGATTTTCCATTGATCTTGTGTGCGTGTGTGTTTGTATCCGTTTCTGAATCTGGCCAAAGTTCCAATGAAAACCTCATTGACGTGTCGTGTCGTGTTTCTACCAGTAGAGGTCGCCCTACACACAGTCGCAAAATGATTCCTTTTGTTGCACGCTCTACATGTTAATCCATATGCGGGGCACGCTCAGGGTTTGTGTGTTTGCCCGCAGTTACCACAGGTTTGTTGAGGCGATTGCCGTGTCGGTTTCTGTCTAGAAATGTGATCTACGACTGGGAGATCTACACCATCCGACATTTGTGCTGCGAGTGTCATTACAGCCTGAGAGATCTGACCCTCCAGCATTATTTTTGATTGTGTCTGCGAGATCTCTTTGGCCCTGCATAAGTCTATTGCTTTCAATAATGTTAAATCCGGAAGAGTGAGCAGTTTCTCTTTGAGTCGGGAATCCGTTATGCTGAACACTATTTTGTCCCTCATCATTGTATCTGCAGTGGTGCCGAAACCACAATTTTTAACTTTTACCCTGAGTTCGGTCACAAATTTGTCTATGGTATGTGATTCTGACCACCGATGGGTCCAGAATTGGTGTTGTTCGAATATTTCATTGCTTTTCGGCTCACAGTATGCTTTCAGAGCGCCTAGCACCTCGCCCGCTGTCTGTTTAGTCGGGTCTGCAAACACAATGTTCAGCCCGTTGTATATGTCAAGACCATCTTATCCTAACATGTGTAAAATGGTGGCAACTTGAATTTCGTCAGATTTTTTGTTTAGCCCTGACACAACTGAATATATTTCGAATCGCTGTTGCCATCGTTTCCAGTTTTCAGTGAGATTCCCCTTAATTTCTAAGGCAGGGGGAGGTGCTAGTTGTTCCATTTTGGGTTAACAATCAAAACTACGTGTAGTCTAAGCACTTTATCTTTCAACACAATTCTCAAATATGATATCTGATAACTCACATAGGGATACACTGTTCGATTTAGTCCGTGATGAGTGAGTGTCCTGTCTGTATCTAAATCCGCGTTGCTGGTTTCCCGTCTGAGCTGGGCTGTGGTTAGATGTTGTCAGGTGCAGCTCCACGATGCCTTGTCTCCGGTGTGGACCTCAGATAATTGTGGATGAAACAGCTGGATTGCAGCATCCGCGAGTTGTAGGCTGGTCCCTGATTGCTGTTGTCTTAGTCTGGTCCTATTCTAGTGTTGTCGTCCTTTCCAGGTTGCTGGCTGCGGGTGGACCGTGGTGGTGTGCTGTACTAGTCCCTTGTTGCACTGAATGTTTAATTTTTTATTTATGTGCGCTCACATCTCGAGAGAGAAAGAAAGTAAAAAAAAAAAACTTGTCGAGTCAAAGTTTTATGATCGCATTTCTTTCTTTTTTTTTAATGAGGAAGAGGGAGAGTGGCCTGCTTTACTTCTGACACCATGTCATGTTCGAGGCCCTACAGTTTACATGAGACTCACTGGATTAATTAGGCTGCCGTTTCAGCTCGTCTGGTCTCGTTGGGTCTTCACAGTCCTTGTAGTCTCTATAAAGTAGAAACGTTGCTCTGGAGATACACGACTCGGACAGGTTTAACTTTGGAACAATACCTCAAGTTTTATTAGCGAGTCATGTAACGCTGCATACAAATCCGAACATGCTCTCCGTCTAAACCTGACTATTTCCCTCCCACACGTCCCACAATTGACTGACCCAGATAAACTGTCAGTCCTCCTGGGAGCGGGACACACAGCCCCACTGGCTGCCCAGTATGTGTGCGCCTGTCACAGCCTGAGGGACACACAGTGAACACTCTGCACAGGGGCGTTACTTCAATAACACTACTCTGTGTTACATTCTATATACCAGCGGCATTATATTTGTTAGAATTATTTTTTTATATCAATTATTATCATTGTTATTTTTGTTATTGTTATTGTAATTATATTGTTCATATGATATGTAATGTAATTGCTTTGGCAATACTGCTGATGTCGGGGAGGGGAGGAGAGAGTGGAGAGGAGTGGAGAGAGAGGAGGGAGGGAGAGCGAGAGGAGAGAGATGGGAGGGAGAGGAGGGGTATTTGCACATAAACATAATTAGGGCTTCTGATTTCTGTTTTTTCATCCTCAGTTTTCTCATCTCCTTAAGAATTTAAGCAATTCGTGCTTCTCAATCACAACTGTACAACTGATTGAATTTATGTTTTTTCTACTAAATGGGCTTTTAAATCGTAAGTCTTACTTTTTCATTGCAAAGCAGAAGCGACTCCTCTTTATTAATGTCAATACAGTCACACACAGCGATTGTAATAGTGAGTCCAGCATAAAATACTGTATTGTTCATTCTAGCTTTAATAAAGAGGAGTCTCTTATTAACATGTCGCGATCTCGTTTGCACATCCTGCTTGTAATGAAAATGAAGGCTTGGCTGATTGAAAAGCCCATTTAGTTGCTTCACAGAATGAATCAAGTTTACTATGAACACGTTTCTCAGTTGTGAGAGACACAAACTGCTTCACAGGGATCAGATGATTTCTTAAAGCAGAGTAGAAAAGTTGGGTAAAACACTGACAATCAGAAGCCCAGCCTCAAGTATACACTGGGATATGCATCCCCACTGAGAAGAGAAGAGGAGAGGAGAGGAGAGAAGGATAGAGGGAGGGGTACACTCATGAGAGGAGAGGTGCAGACAGGCTCCAGATTGTGACACTCTTAATAATGTGTAGAAAGAATGTCTGTACCAAGTTTCATCACAATCAGATCAGCAGTTCTCTAGATGCATGTCAAAGTGTAACATATGGACCCCTGCAGTGTCTACATGTGATCTTCACTTCACAGTGAGTTCACAATCTGGGGCATTATAACTAAACACACTTTCTCCTCTCTTTTTCAATATATATATTAAAAAGCGAGACAGAATACATGTTCTAATATAACTATCAATCAAACACATTGGATTCACAGTGTTTTCACATTAGCTCTAAACAAGTTCTTTGTTTCTGCGTGCCGCTGTAAGTGTCACCGTCCTTTACAAATGAAACGCGCATCTTAGTGACGTCACACGAATAAACAACCAATCAGACAGTGAAGTTCAACCCCTCCCCTATCCAACGGCATGCGTTAACAAGCTGTACTGCAAAGTATGGTGTCCCAGCAAGTGAAAGAAACGAAGTGTGTTTTAATCGTGTTTACCCGATCACGGGCCCAGAATGACACTTCAGTATGATCGTGTTACACCATCACGTCCTTAAAGGGTTAATGGCAGTGTCAGAGACACCAACTAGAGTTTCTGAATGTTTAACTAGGAGTCTGGTTGCTGGTTATTACAATTTAACAAATCATCTCACATTCTCTGTTTATTTCAATATCCTACCACCACATTCCAGCCCTGGGGATTCAAAAACAAGAAACAAAACACTTCTTCACTGTATTAGTGCTGTTAAACACGTTAGCTTGACGACACAACAGTATCTATAGAAGGATATAACTGAGGGAGCAACATGTTATTTTAAGTAAAATGCTGAAGTAAATGTATTTTTTAAACTCATGTTTAAATGTAACGGCTCTCAAGCATCGACACCTCCTCTCATCCGCGCTCAATCTGGGAAGTGAAGCGTCAGTGAGCTTTCACAATGCCACTCCCCGGAACTACATCCCTCTTCTCTGAGTGGACAGCTAAACCGAGATCCCTGCTATCATTGGATGCTTCAAGTGTCCATTACAGAAATGATTGATGTTATGAACTGGAGTGATTCCACCTATTACTCTCCATTTTGTTTTATTAAATCTTGAAGCAGCCAATGATAGCGCTGGCAGGGCGGGACTTTTTAGTGAATTGGAACCCTCCAGCCTAAAGTGAAATATGGGGACTGGTAATTACTTATGATCAGTGATAATAAGCTCAGTTACCCGGAGATCATTGAAAGATCTCAGAGACCATAAGACTCAATAGAAAACCAACAGAAAGGCAGGTATGAGTCACAGCCAGATAATACGCACCCTCGCTGCCTGGATGAAAAATGCTTTCCTGTTAGAAATGCACTGATGGTATGGAAGTCCGTATTTGTTTTTATGGGTGCACGTGCAGCGTATGCACCAGTTATGTGAACCCCTATCAGCCCCATCACATTTTATGAACCATCTCAGATGTTCAGACATTTTTATGTCTCAGAACCCCTGCCAACTAAAATCTCATCGCACAGACTCTTCATAGACAATTTTTATCCTAACCATCTCAGCATCATGTTCATCCCTATTTAAAACTAAATAGGCAGCACAAGGTGTGAAAATCCTCACGCTGTGTGAAGAGTCAGGCAGGTACACATGGAGGTGTTCATCCTCACGTGTGTGAAGAGTCAGAATGAGGTGTGACGAATCCTCACACTGTGTGAAGAGTCAGGCAGGTACACATGGAGGTGTGACGCAATCCTCACACTGTGTGAAGAGTCAGGCAGGTCACATGGAGGTGTGACACATCCCTGTTTCAAACACATGGAGGTGTGACATCCTCACGTGTGTGAAGAGTCAGGCAGGTACACATGGAGGTGGAGTGTGAAGAGTGGCAGGTACACATGGAGGTGTGACACAATCACACTATGTGAAGAGTCAGGCAGGTACACATGGAGGTGTGAACACTGTGTGAAGAGTCAGGCAGGTACACATGGTTGTGACACAATCCTCACACTGTGTGAAGAGTCAGGCAGGTACACATGGAGGTGTGACGCAATCCTCACACTGTGTGAAGAGTCAGGCAGGTACACATGGAGGTGTGACAGCTGTGTGAAGAGTCAGGCAGGTACACATGGAGGTGTGACACAATCCTCACGGTGTGAAGAGTCAGGCAGGTACACATGGAGGTGTGACGCAATCCTCACGCTGTGTGAAGAGTCAGGCAGGTACATGGAGGTGTGACACAATCCTCACACTGTGTGAAGAGTCAGACAGGTACACATGGAGGTGAGACACAATCCTCACACTGTGTGAAGAGTCAGGCAGGTACACATGGAGGTGTGACACAATCCTCACACTGTGTGAAGAGTCAGGCAGGTACACATGGAGGTGTGACACAATCCTCACGCTGTGTGAAGAGTCAGGCAGGTACACATGGAGGTGTGATCACGGTGTGAAGAGTCAGGCAGGTACACATGGAGGTGCGACACAATCCTCACACTGTGTGAAGAGTCAGGCAGGTACACATGGAGGTGCGACACACACTGGTGAAGAGTCAGGCAGGTACACATGGAGGTGGTGAAGAGTCAGGCAGGTACACATGGAGGTGTGACACAATCCTCACGCTGTGTGAAGAGTCAGGCAGGTACACATGGAGGTGTGACACAATCCTCACACTGTGTGAAGAGTCAGGCAGGTACACATGGAGGTGTGACACAATCCTCACAGGTACACATGTGTGAAGAGTCAGGCAGGTACACATGGAGGTGTGACCTCACACTGTGTGAAGAGTCAGGCAGGTCACATGGAGGTGTGACACAATCCTCACACTGTGTGAAGAGTCAGGCAGGTACACATGGAGGTGTGACACAATCCTCACACTGTGTGAAGAGTCAGGCAGGTACACATGGAGGTGTGACACAATCCTCACACACTGTGTGAAGAGTCAGGCAGGTACACATGGAGGTGTGACACAATCCTCACACTGTGTGAAGAGTCAGGCAGGCACACATGGAGGTGTGACAATCCTCACACTGTGAAGAGTCAGGCAGGTACACATGGAGGTGTGACACAATCCTCACACTGTGTGAAGAGTCAGGCAGGTACACATGGAGGTGTGACACAATCCTCACGCTGTGTGAAGAGTCAGGCAGGTACACATGGAGGTGTGACACAATCCTCACACT
The DNA here is from genome assembly GCA_036884735.1 of Huso huso. Lineage (NCBI taxonomy): Eukaryota > Metazoa > Chordata > Actinopteri > Acipenseriformes > Acipenseridae > Huso > Huso huso. The sequence continues at coordinate 15,516,593 of CM072681.1, read as the reverse complement.
GTGAAGAGTCAGGCAGGTGGAGGTGTGACACAATCCTCACACTGTGTGAAGAGTCAGGCAGGCACACATGGAGGTGTGACACATGGACGCTGTGTGAAGAGTCAGGCAGGTACACATGGAGGTGTGACACAATCCTCACGTGTGAAGAGTCAGGGTACACATGGAGGTGTGACACAATCCTCACACTGGAAGAGTCAGGCACACAATGGAGGTGTGACACTCACACTGTGAAGAGTCAGGCAGGTACAGGAGGTGTGACACAATCCTCACACTGTGTGAAGAGTCAGGCAGGTACACATGGAGGTGACACAATCCTCACAAGAGTCACACTGGAGGTGTGAAGAATCCTCACACTGTGTGAAGAGTCAGGCACACACATGGAGGTGTGACACAATCCTCACATGTGTGAAGAGTCAGGCAGGTACACATGGAGGTGTGACACAATCCTCACTGTGTGAAGAGTCAGGCAGGTACACATGGAGGTGTGACACAATCCTCACACTGTGTGAAGAGTCAGGCAGGTACACATGGAGGTGTGACACAATCCTCACACTGTGTGAAGAGTCAGGCAGGTACACATGGAGGTGTGACACAATCCTCACACTGTGTGAAGAGTCAGGCAGGTACACATGGAGGTGTGACACAATCCTCACACTGTGTGAAGAGTCAGGCAGGTACACATGGAGGTGACACAATCCTCACACTGTGTGAAGAGTCAGGCAGGTACACATGGAGGTGTGACGCAATCCTCACACTGTGTGAAGAGTCAGGCAGGTACACATGGAGGTGTGACACAATCCTCACACTGTGTGAAAGAGTCAGGCAGGTACACATGGAGGTGTGACACAATCCTCACACTGTGTGAAGAGTCAGGCAGGTACATGGAGGTGTGACACAATCATGGAAGAGTCAGGCAGGTACACATGGAGGTGTGACAAATCCTCACACTGTGTGAAGAGTCAGGCAGGTACACATGGAGGTGTGACACAATCCTCACACTATGTGAAGAGTCAGGCAGGTACACATGGAGGTGTGACACAATCCTCACAGGTACACATGGAGGTGTGACACAATCCTCACACTGTGTGAAGAGTCAGGCAGGTACACATGGAGGTGTGACACAATCCTCACACTGTGTGAAGAGTCAGGCAGGTACACATGGAGGTGTGACACAATCCTCACACTGTTTTGCCATCGCTTCATTTCTCAGTTAATTTATGTGAATAAAAATATCAAACTATCAATTGATATAATGTTGTAAAGATATCTCAGCAATGCGTTTAGCACAGGAGACAGCAATAGTAAGAGTGTGTTTGTTATAAACACTAAAGCGTGTTCTGTAATAATTTAAACTTATACACTGCTGTTATTGTAACAACTGCAGACTTTTTATTATGACATGAACTGATCAATACTATAAAATAATAAAACCTGCATGACCCATGTTGTTATTATTATGAAAAGCAATGGCTAGCTGTACGTTTGTTGAAAACACTAAAGGGTGTTCTGTATCACTTCAAACCAGATAGGAGTTATAGAAATGAATAGTAAATCAACAAGCATATCAGCCTCTAGCAAACAAGTAGTAAAGTGAACCAGTACCTGATTGTGGCAAAGTGGGTGGTAAGGGGAACAGGTGTAGCGGTGAAAGTGACAGACAGACAACGATAATTTGGTGAACAAGTGTTTATTGTGTTGTTTCCAGGTCTGGCGACCACAAATGTTGAAAATCCGCCTTGCAGTAACAATGTGTAAAGCACGGGAGCGTGAATAATCCCACAGTCCTGAACAGAAAACAAATGCACGGTCACCAGTCCTGGGTGAACTAGTCGTGCAGGTGCTCTGTGCATGGTCATAGTGCTTTTTGTGGCTAGCAAACAAGGTGTGCTTTAACTGTCTAGTAGTGATAAAAAAGACAGACAATTATGACAGACAGAAATAACACACAACACGTAACACTTATTCTTTTTTATAAAGAGCTCTCAGTCCTTCATGTTTAACCCAAACGAAGGAAAAGAACAGCGTTACCCTGGCCCCTATATGTAATCCCGCATGATATCTAAGGTTGCATTGCCTTATTATTCTGCAGCTGCCCCTCGTTTACCTGTCAAATGGATAGAGTCTCAGGCTGACCCGCTTCCGGCCCGGAAACCAACTGTCAGGCCAGCCCTTCCAATAGTCCTCCCGTTCTTTAGCGACAGGTCGGGAGGAAGATTTATCACCAGAACTCATTGTATTTCTGTCACACTGATGCAGCAAGAATCCATTTCCAGACTAGAAGAAAGAAAGAGCTGTCATTCATCTTCCCGGGACACCAGCACCATTGTATTCTATCGTCCAGAAGAATGGATAGAGTTTCACCCCCATGTCAGTGAAAGTGTAGATGTGAGATCTGGTCTCCACATTGTAAAAGGAGAGCCGTCCTTCCTCATAATCCAGGGGGGCTTCAGGCTCGGGGAGGGGGTCTGGGGTCAGTGAGAGCAATGAACTCATCTTTATCTTCATCTCCATCCCACCCCACAGTCCAGTAACCCTGTTGGGGGGTTATGCTGAACTCCTCCTTCCTCGGGGCAGACTCTCTGCTGACTCCTAATCTCCAGAATGTATTCTCTCCCACCCCCAGCTCCCAGTAGTGTCTCCCTGAGGTGAAGCCCTCCCTGCCCAGCACACAGCGCCTGTAATCAAATCTCTGGGGATTGTTATAATCCTGCCTTTTCCCTCTCACTTGTTTCCCATCCACAGGCAGGGTGAGCCGGGGGTGTGCTGTATCGAGGTCCAGAGTCAAACTGTCAACTGTGAAGAAGAGAGGAGACAATAATAATAATAATAATAATAATAATAATAATAATAATTATCCATCCATTATCTATAACCGCTTAATCCTATAGAGGGTTGCGGTGAGCCAGAGCCTAACCCGACAGACACAGGGACGCAAGGTGAGACTCTACACCCTGGATGGGACGCCAGTCCATCGCAGAGCACCTAAGGGGCAATTTAGAGAGGCCAATCCACCTAGCCAGCATGTCTTTGGACTATGGGAGGAAACTAGAGTACCCAGAGAAAACCCACGTGAACACAGGGAGAACATGCAAACTCCACACAGACAGACCCCTGAGGCCAGACTCGAACCCAGGACCCTGGAGCTGTGAGGCAGCAGCGCTAACCACCGTGCAAATAATAATAATAATAAAATAATAATAATAATAATAATAATAATAATAATAAAGTGAGTGTTTATAGTGTGTTCTCTGTATCAATTATATAGCCAGAGGTAAAAAAAAAAAAGCAAAGTGGCAGCAAAGGGGTAATTGTTACTGGACTCCAGCAAAGAAACTCAAAGAATACAGCTGTTTACCAAAAATGAAGACAGTTTACTCAAAGTGTTGTGTCTCTATACAGTAGAAATCACATGACTCAGTGCGGCATTCATATGAGGTCAATGCCATGGTCACCAGCACCTTTAGCATGCAGGGTTTACATGAACCTGCTAACATGAAGTCACTTTTTATTATAGATGTAAACACAGTGAGTGAGACGGGGCTCCTCGCTGTTCTATTACTCTCCACTGTGAAAGGAATCCATTGATGAGACACATACCTGCTGAGCTGCGGATCCACTTCCATTCTAGAACACAGAAATAAAGAGAGCATTATTTTACAATCACTCCTCCTGTACTTTCTACAGTTCAGAAGATGTGTAGCACACACTAACTGGCAGGGCTGTGCTGGGGTGAGTCAGGCTATGGATTTCCACACACTCTACATACCTGATTTAAGGACCTCTCGCTTCACAGACTCTGTGAAAAGAAGAGAGCTGGATTACATTCTGCACACTGAGGTGTAAAATCTATTGCGCACTATTGTGAAGAGCTGCATGTAAATACAGTAGGGTTGCCAGGGATGACAGAAAACAGAGAAATGAACTCCTCTGTCAGCTTGGCTTGTTCTGACAGCCCCCCACCTCCCCGATAGCCAGCACACATCTCTCCAGTGAAATGAACTCCTCTGTCAGCTTGGCTTGTTCTGAGAACCCCCCACCTCCCCGATAGCCAGCACACATCTCTCCAGAGAAATGAACTCCTCTCCAGAGCCCTATGGAATTCAGTGATATCCTCCTCCAGCTCTCTCATCGCCTCGCTAGTGCCCTTTGTAGCATTCATAGTGTACTGTTGACAAAACAGTCGGGTCTGAACTTCACTCACGTCCCACCATTGCCTTATTGATAAAAAAGCCCCTTTCTGCCTTTCATCGTTCATAAAAGAAGTCTTTTAAAAGTTTAGTATAAAATGCCAATAGGAAGAATAAACACATTCAGTAGGGATAATCATATTCAAACTGACCAAACTATGATCAGATAGACCTGTGGGATGAATAGTACATTTAAAAAAATAATTTAAATGATGCTTCAACACATCAAATGTATCTAGTCGAGCTAAACCTATATTCCCATGGCTCCCTTAGCCCAGGTATAGTGCTTAACATCAGGATTCATTACTCTCCACACAGCCTCCATATCATGCACTGTTAAAACACTAACCAGCTGCTTAACTGACCTGGGGTGAGGCTCTGGGCTATTCCTGTCTAGCTTGTCGTCAACTGTACAATTAAAATCACCAGCTAATAAAACCACTTCTTCAGTCTGACTCTGGGCTATAACTCCATTGAGAGTCTGAAAAAACAGCACCCTCTCTCTCCCATCGTTTGGTGCATAAATATTAACAAATACTAAATTTCTATCCTCTACAGATACTTGCACTTTCAACAAGCACCCCTTAATGACCTCACTTACATTGATAGAGTCATACTTAAACCCCTTCGCAAATAACATGGCAACTCCAGCACTGAAATTCATTCCATGATTAAAAATAACCTCCCTTCTCAGTCCTGAATCCACTCAGATTTATTATTATCATCTGCATGGCAACATTAACTTTCTTTTGGTTTAAATATTCAAACAGAGCTGCTCTCTTTGCACAATCTCTACCTCCACTTATATTTAAAGTTCCTATATTAAGAGTCTGCATTGTAGGGTTGAAAGAGATGCACTGGAAAGTACAAACAATAGTAAAAACGTACAAAAGAAAAGATGCTTGTGTAGACTTATACAACATTCCTGTTTAGAGAGGCACAAACTTTGCTTATTACATTTCAATTTATCTCTTTCTCTTTGCTCCTTGCCCAATACAGCTGCATTGCGTCTAATTTGCTACTCAGAATTTAATAACAATTTTAAATCAGGGCAGTGCTCAATAACTTGAATCCCTCTTTTCCCTTCAACAGAGCTTTAAAATGCCTGAATGCTTTCAGCACTATACCCCCCTCTCGCTTCCTGACTAGCCAACAGATCAGAGCTAAATGAGGAGTCAGTATCACTGCCCCCGTCTTTGCTAAAATCGCCACCACTGACCTCTGTGCTGTGTGTTTGAGCTGCAGTCCATTCAGTCCATTCTCACAGACAGCTCACTCTCTGATTCATCAGCCTTTTCTTTCCCTTTGAATTTACCCCAGCCTCAGAAACAAGGCTGCGTTTCGTCCTCACCTGACAACCCCACTTCAGGTATCTCCAGTAATACTGTGTTTATAGCCTTTCTTTTCCCAAACCAGGTTGGAGAGTTTAAACTCACCTGCTTCCCCCCAGGGCTCTCTTTCTCCAACACTAAAACCCCATGCCTCATTCTGTTCTGTGATTCCCTCAATCTGTTCTCTCCCCTCACTACCCTGTCCCTCACCTGATATGAAACAACCCCAATCTTCAGGTATCTCTCCAGCCCCGGTCACAATCACTGCTTCTCCTGTCCTCCTGTCTATTTCAGATGGTTCCTGCAACTCACTTTAGTCTCACCTTCTACCACACCAAGACTCAACCAAACCAGGTTGGAGAAGTTTAAAGTCTCTTCAGTCTCCCAAGGAGCGCTCCACTGCTCTTCTATCTACAGTGCTGTGATCCGAGGCCCATGTCCATCACCCTGGCTCCCCAGGGGCCTTTATGGAAGAGTGGCAAGAAGAAAGCTTCTTCCCTCCCCTTTCAGTTTCTCCTGGCAGAGACTACAGCTGAGGTGGGAACATAGTGGTACAGTCCTCTTGCAGTTCTTCAAACATGGTGGTGGCAATATGCCCTTTTCTTCAGCCACATTTAAAACATTTTCATTGTTTCAGAAGAAGCAAAAACTATGTATCCAAAACATAAAAGCAATAATGGTTCCATCCAGGTGTTAGAATGGCCCAAAACCTGAAAGAACTAAATTTAGCTTTCCATTTACTGAGTCGCTCAGAAATGGGCATATATAAAACTGATAGAGACTTCCCCAA
>CM072681.1:15459285-15502243 GCA_036884735.1 Huso huso | reverse complement strand
ATGAAATGTTTTTGACTAATCTAAATTCAGCTCCACTTCACAGACTAGCACCAGTGCCCAGTAAATCCTAGTGGTTGTTAAGCCATTTTAATTTTAATTGTGGTTTTAAACTTTTTCAAATGTTATAAATACACAAACAAGTAAATCTTAGTGCCGGCACTGGTGTCACAAAGGATGCCTATTGCCTGTGCTTCTCCATCGGCGCTGCTGTGTAGTACTGGTGTAACATCAGAAGTGGTAGATCATCGGAATGCGGTACATTTACCAAAACGTGACCTTCGTCACGTCAGAAAATGGTAGGTTGTCAGGTTTTGGTATGTACAATGAATTACAATGAATCTCGCTGCTAATTTGTAAATAAAAGTGATAGAATTAGAAAGAGCGACAAACTACACCATTATAATTACCTAAACAGACTTTAAAAAGTATATACAATTTCATATAGAACGTGTAAGGGTGTTTATAATATAATCGGTGCTGTTAATGAACAGAAGCCCTTTACCAGATGTCTTCTATGGCATTGTAGAGGTTTCAGCGGCTATCAAATTAGCTTGGGAGCATGGTGCGTCCAGGAGAATATGGGTTCCCCTCCTTACTTATCCAGCTTTTATATAGAGAGGTTTTTTTTGCAGCAACACAAGATATGTTTCCATTAAGATATCGAAGCGAATAGCGTCTTATGGGCATTTGAAATTCGGCAAAAGTAATGCGCATAATCAACCTAAAATTGGGTTTCCATTTAAATCAGTTTCTAGCGGACAAACTGGCCGACGTGATGACGTTGTAGGCGGAGCTAAAATTATTCGCATCGAAAACTGAAATACGCTAGAAAAATAGCGCGACAGACCATTTCCACTCTTTAACCTGATTTTACTTTACAAATGTATGCAATTTTAAATATACGATGACGTATCACATCTAGCGAATAACCCCAGTTTACTAAACAGCAGTCCACTGTCCATCACTTCCCACCAGTTTATTATTCACAAAAAAATAATTATTCTGGTTATAGCCTACTATAAGGATAGCCTACTGTTTTCTCATAAATTACAGGAGCAGTTTCATCTTTTCTTGTCATTTATGAGAAATGTTAAATATTTAATAAGCACACACTTTTCATATTATGTTTTTTTCTTTCTTTTCCCCCTCTTTTTTTCTCTTTTAATAAACAGGGAATAAACACGAAGTTAAGCATCTGACTGATTTTTATATACAGTCGTATATAGAGCATGTTTCAGTTTGTGTAAAATCAAGAGAGGACGTTACGAAGGGGGTTTCAGACTGTTTTATGAAGGCTAATGTTTGATGTCACTATACTTCTAAAGAAAAAGGGGGAAAGGCAGAATGCTATACATGGTAAATGTACTGAATTTTCCTTGTAATTAATTACATTTATTACTGAATTTTATTTATATATTTACAAATAAAATATTAATTAAAATGTATGAGTTAATCAGAGTCATTTTTATATTAATGAAATTCATGCCATAAAAGCAAGGAATTTATTTGTACAGGAAAGATTAGTGTTCACGACGTGTAGATAGGCTACATTATTCTTTTCAAACTGGAGAATTAAAACCATTGCGCACGTGTTCTCTGCAGCGGTTAACTTTTCAGCAGCAAAATGGTTTTAGCAGAAAAAACTCAATTTCAGGATGTTCTTGAACAAGGCCAAATAATACTGATGCTGTTACTGCAGCTTGCTTCAGCAGTTATCAAAATTGTTAGGAGACGGAGAAGATCTAGAAGGCAGCTGTATCACCTGGAGCGGTTACTGCTCACAACCACACAACGGAACGAAAGAGTGTTCCTTGCAATATATTTTGGGAGCATATCGTGCAAGATCATTTTAATGATCAACGGTGCACCCATTTCAGGGGGGAAGCTTTTAACGAACTTGCATTAAACTTTATATTGCAGAAAATAAAATTGTTTCCATTTAAAGTTATGAGCATCCCAGTTGCACCTGTTATTAGTCGCCATTTTTCCTCCCAGTAAAGAATTTTAGGAGCTGAAAATTTTATCGAATAAAACTTTCCATTTAAAAACCATTAAAGGTCTGAAAATAGGGTTTCCTAAAACCCTAAGGTTAGGGTTTTAAAATGAATGAATGCGAATTATACTCATTTCCATTGAGCTTGTCACATATTTTTTCAATCCGTAAACTTTTAGCGAATAAATCCACTGCAATGGAAACACAGGCACAGTAAATAGTTCACCTTTTAATATAAACTAAACTAAAATAATAATGTCACACGGGTGACAAATGGGGCTGCAGCAATTATTATTTAGTGGTTTGATTTAATGTATTCACGTGTGCACTTAAATATGTGTTGTATTTCTTTTTATGTTTTCATGCACGTTTGTTCTGTTGTGTGCTGCAGCTTTAGATTCATTTAATAACCCTGAACTGATGTAATTAACATCGAATTGTGGAACCTGTGAGCTGGCTATCAGCGTATTTGGCCTTGATTAGTGGCATTATGTGCACCTGGTACTGTTTCGGATTTCTTCCTATTTAAAAGGTAGGAACCAAAACAGAACAGAACCGGAGTAGACCGGAGGAAACGGGAAGGAGGAAGAAACGGGTAGAGGAAGAAGAAACCTGAAATAGCGAGGCAAGGCGAAGAGGAGTTTGAAATGGACGATTGCAGCGACCAGCCAAGGAAGGAGGGACGGCGAATCGGGATGACAATCTAGACTGAGTTCTGAACTATATCACTTGTAGCTGCTGCTACATACCTGAGATAAGTGCTACTTTAATCTAGCTTCGTTGGGTTTTTTAACAAGGAAGAAAGATACTGTATTTTTACCTTTTGTCTTGTTTGTTGTTGTATGTGTATTTTACTGCTTTCGGCATTGTGTTTTTTTTTATCTTGTATGTTCTACTATTTTGTGCAATAAACCCATTGTTGTAATAACTTTTAAAAGCTGTCTCCTGCGCTCTTGCTTGGTTTGGTTAGGCAATGCAACTGCTCTAAGCTAGTTAGAATTTGAACCTGTGGTCTGAAGAGGATATAGTTTTAATATTTTTATTTAATCTTATCTAGGGTCCTAGTGCCCTGTAAACCACTGGGTGGCGTAGATCCGCAGACTACATTAGTTACAGTGAGTGACGTTAGCCATTTTTTGTTAGGTTGGGGCTGGTGAGGCGTCTCACCCCCTCCCTTATCTCACAATAACCTTTAGCAATAGTTCAATAAAAGTATGTATAAAGCTACACAGGTAAATATTACAAGAATAGTATTACTAATACGGTTACACACATTGTACTATCTATGTAAATAACATGACAAACAGTGTTTTACTAGAATAATGATTGGATTTATTATAGTAACACAGAAGTAAGATGCCAATAAATGAAACAGTTTTCACTTTCAAACGATCAATACACAGTTGCTTTAAATTGCTGTGCAGTCCATATCCCTCCCGCATTTATCTATTGTGTTAATTTGTTTTTCGTTGGAGTACTCTTATTTTCTAGGAATGTATATTGTATACAGCCGTATTTTCTTTTAAATCGGGTTAATGATAACTCCAGACTAAGCTGAGATCTGTTTTTCTACTGCGAGCTTGGGCCCCGCGTCTGGGAATGCTGCTTCTGATACTTCAACGTGACTGTCCTCCTGTGTCTGCGGGCAGGCAACGTGAGCAATTGTGGTTGTATTGCGCTGTACTTTTTGTTGAATCCAGCGATCTGGGATATTTACAGATTTAGGAAACCTGTTAAAGAGTATTTGAGTGACTAGCGTTCCTCCAGCGCCTGATCTGATTTCTTTCTTTTATTTTTGTCTTCTGGGAGCTCTGATACACGTGTAATGCCGTCTTGCGTCTCCCTTCTCATTTTGTTAGCTCTCACTCACACAAACCTAAGACGCACACCTCCCTATGCGTGCTATGCATCAATTACGTAGGTGGAAACGCGGATTCCGCAACGGTCCTAGAGAGCTCAGGTTAAATCAGCTGTACCAATAACACAGTTTGTGTCAAAGGGGGTTACACGCCTATTGTTTGACGGTTTACAGCCGGCCCCCTTTGCTAATGACCTCTTCAGTCCCGGTATAAATCAACACATTACTGTAAAATGACTTTACACTTACTTCAAAAGACGCAACGTGTTTCAGTAAACTCAAACGATAAACTTCTCATCCCACGCAGAGGGAGAACACAAACGTAAAACGTCATTAAGTGGGTTTGGCATTGCAGGGGCGATGAAGGGAGGTTTCAGTTCCGAGTGACTGTTTTCTAAGCATTATTTGTGAATGCTACACCCCGTTAGAAAATTGACTTTCCTGCATTTTTTTTAATGCAAGACTGAACGTGAGACTGTATGTGTACATTTGTTTTAAGTATGTCTGAGACACAGACATCAACTAGTCCTCATCAGATCTAATTCACCTCGGGCGAGCGGGAGTTTCTAACCCTGCTTGCAGGCTGTTCTCATGTATTATTGCAGGGGAGACTGGACCTGTCCGAGGGGACTGGGGGTACAAGTTTAGGGTTAGGGTTTAGTTGAAAGGGCAGCGATATAGACTTCTATGCAAAGAAGGATGGCTGTTAGAAAAAAATAAGGAGGGAACAAATATTTGAAAGGTGAAATATTGGTTCCTGGGGAACAGATATAATGTGACACCGGTACAAAACAAGTCATGGACACAAAATACATCACAAAAATAAACACTTCTTTACAGAGGAGGGTTTTTCACCCTGTCAGTGTCTGTCTGTCTCTCTGTGTGTCTTACTGATTGGTTTATTATTTTTTTCTTCAGATTAACGGATTGGCGTCGACTGGATCTTACGTTCACAGCGGACAGAAAGACAAGGCTGCCTCCCAGTCTCGCTTCACTGCCAGTTACGTCTACTAGACCAGTGCGCTCATTAAACTGGAACCAGTAAACCTCACACACTGAGCCACTGCTTTTGCAATCTGAATTTTACATTCCAAAAGGTGCTTTTTACAAATTAAAAAAAAACAAAAAACGTGAAGACGTCTTTAAATAGCTTTAAATAAAAATCTACACTGTTGGAAAATTAAAGTGTGTGGAAATTCATGATTTTTATTTAAGTGATTTATAGCTTAACAAATTAATGTCATAAATATGACCTGCTTGGAAGTTGCATTGTCTCTCAGATGTCCAGTTTTTGAAAGATGTTCTCGCAGACCTGGATTTGACATGATCACTGGATTAAAGGAAGTTCTGTTTCTGTGCCTCGCACTCGGGAAGGCTGCTGGACTCATAATGCATTCATCTATTGTCTAGAAAGTTATTATGATTATTTATTTATTAGCAGACACCCTTATCCATGGGAGACTACAGCTGTTACAAAATATCAACTGAAATTACAAAATTAGAGGGGAGGGAGGAGATAGGAAGATATCACAGGGCATGGAGGAGAGAGGGGCGAGTAGAGAGGGCAGGAGGAGAGAGGCAGAGATTAGAGGAGAGAGGAGGGAGGAAAGGAGAGGATGGAGAGCAAGAGGGAGGAGATGCACATGAGAGACAGGGTGGAGAGAGGGATAGAGAAGGCACTGTGGAGAGGGAGAGTAGAAGGATTTGGATAAGAACTGAAATTAGAGAGTGGAGAGGGAAAGGGAGGGGATAGAAACTAAAAGAAAGAAAAACAAGGGCACAATGGATTATATTTTGGGGTTTTTTTTTTGTAAAATCGGCCGGATGTTTTAAATACAAGGGAACATGGCCAGACCAAAAGCATTTAAAAATAAACAGAACAGAGATTTCAGTATTTTAAATCAGACTGGAGGTAACTCTGTGCGCCAGCATTTAATAATTAAAATGACAGAACAGAAAATCAAAAGGTTTGAACATTTAATCACAAAACAGGACACGGTCTTTTGAGGCCAGTTCAAGAAAACAGACAAACAAAACGGACTACACAGACAAAACACGGTGAGCAGATTCGCTTAACTATTATTATTATGATGATTTTATTAGAATTATAGAAAATAGATGCGCTACAAAAACAGAACAGAAGATTCTATCAAAATAGCAGAAATCAGTTCACTAAGTTTAGCAATGAATCTCCACTCACCAGTGTAACACCCAACCCATTGAAAATAATGCATTCACTGATTGTCTAGAAAGTATTTTACCATTATTTATTTATACTGTTGTCCAGGGGACTTACAATTGTAATTAATTATTCACTACAAAATCCCAGGGGGCACGTGAATGAATTACAGGGCATGGAGGAGAGAGGGAGCTCACATATTATACTTTAAATGGAGGAGAGAAGTGATAGTGAGAAGGAGGGAGGGAAATATAATTATACAATTTAAGCAGACAGGGTGCACACACCCATTTATATCAGGGTGGGTACCAATGAGGATACACCAACATTAACAGAGAGAGGGCAAGGGACAACACAGGGATGCACAAGGGGAGGGGCACATTGCCACAGGGGAGGCAGAGAGGAGAGCAGAAGAGGAGAGAAAGAGGGATATGGAGATGGAGAGGTGAGGGGAAAAAAGGAGACAGGAAGGGAGAGTAGGAAAGGAGGTGTAGAGAAACAAAGAGGAGGGGCTCAGGGTAAAGAGGGTGGAAGAAAGAGGATTTCTTCTCATCAGCCCAGAAGAGTGCAGAGAGAGTGTCAGTGAAAGTGAAGAGATTGTCTGAGCTGTTTGAATAGTTTCCTGGTTCAGACAGCAATGTGTTTAATCTGCAGCGCTGACAAGGTCAGGGTCAGGGGACTCCAGCACAAGGTCTGTACTCCAGTCCTCAGTATAGAAAAATGGATAGAGTTTCTCATTGGGATTGAACTCCATGTCAGTGAAAGTGTAGATGTGAGATCTGGTCTCCACATTGTAAAAGGAGAGCTGCCTTTCCTCATAATCCAGATACACCCCAGCTTGGGGGCTTCAGGCCCGGGGAGGGGGGTCCGGGAGTCAGTGAGAGCAGTGAACTTATCTTCATCTCCATCCCAATCCACAGTCCAGTAACCCTGCTGGGGGGTTGTGCTGAACTCCCCCTTCCTCGGGGCAGACTCTCTGCTGACACCTAATCTCCACCATGTATTCCCCCCCAACTGCACCTGCCAGTAGCGTCTCCCCGAGGTGAAGCCATCCCTGCCCAGCACACAGGACCTGCCATCAGATCTCTCTGGATTGTCAGTGAGACGCTGCCATGCCACTCCCCATCTCACTCGTTTCCCATTCGCAGACAGGATGAACGAGGGGTTTGCTTTATCAGGGTCCAGTGTCACATCAACTGTGGAGCAAAGAGGAGACATTATTATAATAATAATAATAATAATAATAATAATAATAATAATATGAAGGACATATGAAGGTACCTCCTTCAAACCTTCACTGTTAAGATGAGCTCTAATTAAAATATAATTTATATTGTTTTCTAATTAAACAAAATGCTGAAAACATGACATCAGTAAATTAGAATATATACTGAACTAAACCAGAGGGAAAAAAACTACTAATGCAAATATTAAATACATAACAAGCAAAGAAACGACAAATCCAACTGAGGATTACAAGAGAACCAAAGAACCAGGAATACGGAAGAAAAGAAGAAAGAAAGAAAGAAAGAAAGAAAGAAAGAAAGAAAGGGAAAGGTGACAAAGGCAGAAGGTGAGCCTCTTACGTCAATTAAAATTAATCTTGAAATAATATTTACTAGATATAAATATTAACTAAAACCCAAGATTGCCACGCACAGTAAAGTCTCTTAAATCGACAGGTTGAACTCAATGGCAGTTTGAAATTTCGCTTGAATTTCGAACTGTAGCAGTTTTCAGTTGTCATGGAAACCGCAGTGAACACAATGAGCCGTGAGATACACGATCCTCAAGAGGGTAGAAAAACAACACAAACTGAAAGTGTGAGAGAAAACCCTGACGGAGGCTCTTCCATGACCGGCGAGTGAACAAGATCTGGTGCCCAAACATCTTAGCCTTTTCAGACTAGCACACCCGAGCCAAGCCGAGCTGAGCCAAGCCAAGCCAGAACCAAGCCGAGTCCACCCAGCGCGGCTCGGGCGTGTTCACACTGCTGTTCAAAGTAGAAGCTGCCCTGTGGAACGTGACGTCAAATTCAGTGGACACAGGCGCACAGAGGAGTGGTGTGGATTTGTTTTGAGAATGGATCCTGAGGTCGTACTGTCTAAAACGATAAAGTCTACCAAAAGATTTCACAGGAATACAGAAATATGGGTTTGTGTTTCACATGCTGCTGACTGCAAATACAAACTGAATAATTTCATTTAATATTATTAAAGTTAGATTAACTACTACTAATAATAACTTTAAAAAGTAACAGATAGTATTTAAAAAATGTCAGTAAACACGTCAGAAAAATAGATTTAACCCTTTGCGGTCCATTGTCAGACTGGGTCCGACATTGCAATTATTCCTGTCAGGTCCTTTGTCTCAGCGCACAGAGACTATCACGGACATTTGCAGAGGTTTTTTGAGATGTTATAGTAATAAAATAATTACTCGGATCGCATTATTGAGGAGTTTGGTGATAAAACGAGTGAGCAGGAGATGATTGATCGGTATGTACGACTATTATTATTATTATTATTATTATTATTTATTTCTTACATAGGTGAACGCTATAGCGAACGAAAGGGTGGGGCGGGGCTGGAGATGCCTAGTGAGTGCTTTGTTGATCTGCAGGGCCATTTAAACCCGCTTGACTGTGAAAAAAAAACTTTTAAACAGCGCGTCTAAAATTAACTGCGCGTGTGAAAATTAATTGGTCCTGACGCGCCTGACGCGCATTTAATAAATGGACTGCAAAGGGTTAAAGCAGGCCTATTAAAAACAAAATCTAAACGTAACATTAAAGAGATTTTTCTTTACAACTTGTTTTTATACATGCAATGTTAATAGATGGGATTTTTTTAAATGACCGAATTGAATGTGATTTTCAGATACTTTGCACATTTCCAATATACGGAGCTTATTTTTATTTTTCTGTTAAGGACTGGTTTATAAAGTAACCACAAAATAATCTGCGCGATTACTGATCACTTTATTCATTAGATAAAATGATAATGCTTTATATTACGTGGCATAAATTAATATTAAACTGATATTAAATGAATGTTAAATTGCATATTAAATTTACGTTCAATTATTCCTTGTTACTTTCCATTGACATTCAAGTCAGATTAACTGCATTTTCAATAAGGGGAAATTATTACATATTTTCAACGGTAACAAAACGTAATATAAATGGACGTGACGTGCCATTACATTTTCAATCGATATTTGATTAACATTTAGCAAGAAACCAGCTAGTGCACATTTATTAAATATTAATTTAACATTCATTTAATATCCATTGCATATCTATTTAATATTAACTTATGCCACTGCTAAAGCAGTACTGTCAGACCTGGGCCCTGACAGTAAACTTGAAAAAGACCAGAATTATGATCTTAAAAAGTCCAGATCTCAAAGAAGCAGGTCCCACTTCACTCTACACAACACCACCCTAGAACACACCACACAATATACATACCTAGGCCTGACCATCAGTGCGTCAGGGAGCTTTAACCTGGCAGTGAATGCACTAAAAGAAAAAGCCTGCAGAGCTTTTTATACCATCAAAAGGAGCCTTTATAAAATAAATCTACCTGTCCGAATCTGCATGCTGAATTCTGCAAAAACATATTACAGGTAGAGCAGAAAACACCAAACCATGCATGCAGGGCTGAATCAGGCCGCTACCCACTGCTCACCAGCAAGCAAAAAAGAGCACTACAATTCTGGATGCATCTAAACAGAAGTGAGCCAGACTCCCTCCAGTACAAGGCCCTTCTAACCCAAGAGCTCAGCCCAGAAAAGAGTCTCCTCATCCAGCTGGGCCTGAAGCTCACTACACTAACCCACACTAACACTAACCAGCTTCAGGACAGCTCTGCTACAGCACTGCCAATCAGAGTCAACCAAACTGTAACACAAATCAAAAACTCCTATCTGGAACATTGGGACAAAGAAACAAAAACCCCAAATAAACTGGATTGCTATCGAGCCCTAAAAAGAGACTTTACTCTGGAGGGGATCTCTTCACTGTCAGAGATACAAAGCAGAGGCAGATCCTGACCAAGTACAGGCTCAGTGACCACAGCCTGGCCATTGAAAAAAGGCCGACACAGGCAGACCTGGCTACCCAGAGAGAACAGGCTCTGTGGTCACTGTGAGAGACAGAGATGTCGAGACTCCCAAACAAGGGAGATTTAAAATTTCCTCCCACACTTCCCACTGATCAGATAAACTGGCAGCCTGCGGGACACAGCCTGGGGACACACAGTGAGCACAGTCTGCACATGGGGAGGCACTGCTGAGGAGGGAGGGGGGTTATTCAGTATTTAGTGTTTCAATGTTTAATTCAGTGTCTTTGTCTTGTTCTATTTACTATTTGCATCTTAATATATGTTCATGTTTATAAATGCTGTACTTTCATGTTTATTATAATTATTATTATTATTATTATTATTATTATTATTATTATTAACTGTTATTGTACTGTGTAAATACTTTGGCAATACTGCCGATGTTAGTCATGCCAATAAAGCACCTTTGAATTTGAATTTGAGTGGAGGGAGGGAGGGAGAGGAGAGGGAGCGAGGGATGGGAGAGGGAGGGAGGTGAGAGGAGAGAGGGAAGGTATGAGGGAGGGAGAGGATTTTGGATTTCTGTTTCTTCACCCCGACTTCTCATCTTCTTTAAGAATTTAAGCAATTCGTGCTTCTCAATCACAACTGTACACCTGATTTAATTTACGTTTTTTTTCTACTAAATGGGCTTTTAAATCGTAAGTCTTACTTTTTCATTGCAAAGCAGAAGTGACTCCTCTTTATTAATGGCAATACAGTCACGCACAGCGATTGTAATAAAGTGTGTCCAGCATAAAATACTTTATTGTTCATTCTATCTTTAATAAAGAGGAGTCTCTTATTAACATGTCGCGATCTCGTTTGCACGTCCTGCTTGTAATGAAAATGAAGGCTTGGCTGATTGAAAAGCCCATTTAGTTGTTTCACAGAATGAATCAAGTTTACTATGAACACGTTTCTCAGTTGTGATTGAGAGACACAAACTGCTTCACAGGGATCAGATGAATTCTTAAAACAGAGTAGAAAAGTCGGGTAAAACACTGACAATCAGAAGCCCAGCCTCGAGTATACACTGGGATATGCACCCCCACTGAGGAGAAGAGGAGAGGAGAGGAGAGAAGGATAGAGGGAGGGGTACACTAATAAGAGGAGAGGTGCAGACAGGCTCCAGATTGTGACACTCTTAATAATGTGTAGAAGGAATGTCTGTACCAAGTTTCATCACAATCAGATCAGCAGTTCTCTAGATGCATGTCAAAGTGTAACATATGGACCGCTGCAGTGTCTACATGTGATCTTCACTCCTTTTCAGTGTTTCAGAGGCACGCGGGGCTGGCGTTAGCTGAGCTGGGAGTGCACAGAGGTTTAAATGGGGCACAATGTAAATATAGATGTAAACACAGGGAGTGAGACGGGGCTCCTCGCTGCTTTTTTACCCTCCACTGTGAAAGGAATCCATTGAAGAGACACATACCTGCTGAGCTGAGGATCCACTTCCATTCTAGAACACAGAAATAAAGAAAGCATTATTTTACAATCACTCCTCCTGTACTTTACAGTTCTGAAGATGTGCAGCACACACTAACCGGCAGGGCTGTGCTGGGGTGAGTCAGGCTGTGGATTTACACACACTATACATACCTGATTTAAGGGTGCGGCTCACAGACTCTGTGAAAGAAGAGAGCTGGATTACTTTCTGAACACTGAGGTGTAAATTCATCTATTGAATAACACTGAATAGATCACACTGTGTATTAAGCAGCTAGTCTAACTGTGACTGACATGAGATATCCTTGAGCAGGTCCAGCAGAGAAATGGTCTGCGTGCACACATGGAATAGTGCACTGGACTCGCCCCGTGGGGCGATGGAAGGATAGAAAGCCAACACAGACAGATAGAAGGATAGAAAGCTTTCTGGTAATTCTAAATAGTTATAAAAACAATTCTTACCAAGTTCCTTACGAAGGCGCTGAGCAGCTAAAAAAATGAATCAGACAGAACAGTGTGTGGTTATTTCAACTCCAGTACAGATTAAAATGAATCAGACAGAACAGTGTGTGGTTATTTCAGCTCCAGTACAGATTAAAATGAATCAGACAGAACAGTGTGTGGTTATTTCAGCTCCAGTGCAGATTAAAATGAATCAGACAGAACAGTGTGTGGTTATTTCAGCTCCAGTACAGATTAAAATGAATCAGACAGAACAGTGTGTGGTTATTTCAACTCCAGTACAGATTCAAATGAATCAGACAGAACAGTGTGTGGTTATTTCAGTTCCAGGGCAGATTAAAATGAATCAGACAGAACAGTGTGTGGTTATATCAGCTCCAGTACAGATTAAAATGAATCAGACAGAACAGTGTGTGGTCATTTCAGTTCCAGTACAGATTAAAATGAATCAGCCAGAACAGTGTGTGGTCATTTCAGCTCCAGGGCAGATTAAAATGAATCAGACAGAACAGTGTGTGGTCATTTCAGCTCCAGTACAGATTCAAATGAATCAGACAGAACAGTGTGTGGTTATTTCAGCTCCAGGGCAGATTAAAATGAATCAGACAGAACAGTGTGTGGTTATTTCAGCTCCAGGGCAGATTAAAATGAATCAGACAGAACAGTGTGTGGTTATTTCAGCTCCAGGGCAGATTAAAATGAATCAGACAGAACAGTGTGTGGTTATTTCAGCTCCAGGACAGATTAAAATGAATCAGACAGAACAGTGTGTGGTTATTTCAGCTCTAGTAGATTAAAATGAATCAGACAGAACAGTGTGTGGTTATTTCAACTCCAGTGCAGATTAAAATGAATCAGACAGAACAGTGTGTGGTTATTTCAGCTCCAGTGCAGATTAAAATGAATCAGACAGAACAGTGTGTGGTTATTTCAGCTCCAGTACAGATTAAAATGAATCAGACAGAACAGTGTGTGGTTATTTCAGCTCCAGCGCAGATTAAAATGAATCAGACAGAACAGTGTGTGGTTATTTCAGCTCCAGGACAGAATAAAATGAATTAGACAGAACAGTGTGTGGTTATTTCAGCTCTAGTAGATTAAAATGAATCAGACAGAACAGTGTGTGGTTATTTCAGCTCCAGTACAGATTAAAATGAATCAGACAGAACAGTGTGTGGTCATTTCAGCTCCAGTACAGATTAAATTGCAGTATGAAAAACACAACCAGTTAAATGAACAGGATGTCCATGTGAAAATGAATCTGCTATCTGTGAAGTTTATGAAACATACAAACTAAAATCGTTACAATTTTCAACATCCCTCCATAAGGAAATATTTATATTCCTAAGCCTTTATGTCAAAAAAATAGATTAATTTATTTAACCAGAAGATTTATTTAATTTATTTAATCAGGTCTCATTTACAAGAGGGTCCTGGAAACAATAAAATAACAATTGCAATGTATAAAAACAATTGCAATGTACCAACACACAATAACAACATGTGCGGCTCAAACTGAATCAGCAGCACAGAGATCCAAGAATACAATCAATAAGACAGCTATCAATGTGTTAATGTGGACTGCAGGAGAGGCATTGGCACGAGGTTCTAAGCAATTCCCAAATACGATCCTTAAAACCAGAGGAAGATTCATTTTAACAGACAATGCACGTGTTGTTAAACTTGCAGAACATATATTTATAATAATTTCTAATGAGCTGGATTTCTAGTCCAGGGATGTCTATTTATGGGTGTGGTAGTTTAAGATACTGCTGCAGAAACCTGGAATGGGTTTTCAGCATCTCTTCATTAAGTGCTTTACTTACCCATAAGCTCAAGCTTTCTCCATGGCTAGAAGAAAAAACAGAACAGTCCATATTATTATAAACCTGTTTGACATGTTTAAAATGCACAGAGCTATATGAAATGCCTCATGATAATGATGAAGTTCATACCATCCATTCTTCTCCATTGGATCACCAGCAGAGGAATGGCTCCAATACTGAGAGCTAAAGTCAAGAAGAAAGCCACCATCCATCCAGAGACTCCTGGGAAAAAATCCCCTGGAAAACAACACAGCAGCTCAACACACTGGAACACACAAACAGTGAGCATTCCACACACCCCTCCCAACACTGACCACACCCCTCCCAACACTGAGCCACACCCTTTATAGTGAGCATTCCACACACCCCTCCCAACACTGAACCACTGAGACACATCCCCTCATTCCACACACCCCTCCCAACACTGAGCCACACCCTTTATAGTGAGCATTCCACACACCCCTCCCAACACTGAACCACTGAGACACATCCCCTCATTCCACACACCCCTTCCTACACCCCAGAGAGTCACAATGGAGGACTGCCCATACAACCCCCCCCCCGATCACCACCACCAAATGTGTTTGATTCAGATATTGACTGACTGTGACAGAAATACAATGAATCTTGGTTGTAAATCTCCCTCCCGACTTGTGAGGGTGCGAAGCAGCGAGAACAGAGTTCCTTGGACAGGCTGGTCTGACAGTTCTTTCCCAGGGTCGGGAAGTCAGCCAGTCTGGATGAAGGCGAGACTATTTGCAGAAGAACACAATGACCCGGAAGGGAAACGACATGGCAGCCGCGAGATTGAGAGGCGGTTGCACTCGTGTACCAAGGGGTCATGTGTGACGGCATAAAAAAGGGACAGAGAATCGCAATCTGTTCCTTCTTTGGTTTGTGTAAGTAAACTGAGAAGGACTGCAGAGACACCCGTTCCTAGTCAGAAAAGCACAGTGAGTGTTTTGTCTTGTAATTGTCTTGTCTTGCACATTACCAGACAGCTAGCACATCATGGTGACTAATCTACGGTGAGTGTCAGTCAGGCTCAATCCACAAACATGTGATACTCACTGGATATGTGGAGTTGGATTCCCAGTCTGGTTTGGGTGTTTTACTTTAACTAGACAGGAGAACACGTTGGACTGCTGTTTGATTTTGATGTAGCTGCTGACACTGAGGAGCCCCTGACTGTCCCTCTGCACTGTTGTGTTGGACAGTGATGTCACATTGTTTCCATCCCTGTCTCTCCAGATCACTTCAGGTTCAGGGCTCCACCCCTCTGATCTGCACACCAGCCAGGTCTGCTCTCCTTGTGTAGAGTCCATAGAGATTGAGGGCTGGGTCCCCAGAGCTGTCAGGGAATAGAGACAGTGAGAGACACACAGATAGACTGTCAGGGGAATAGAGACAGTGAGACACACAGATAGACTGTCAGGGAATAGAGACAGTGAGACACACACAGATAGACTGTCAGGGAATAGAGACAGTGAGCCGCACACAGATAGACTGTCAGGGAATAGAGACAGTGAGACACACACAGATAGACACACCAGCCAGGTCTGCTCTCCTTGTGTAGAGTCCTTAGAGACAGATTACACACACAGAGATTACACACCAGGGAATTACGCAATTACACACCAGTGTAATTTTAGGCATAAAACTGTAACAGAGCAGCTTTTTTAGCATTCACCAGTTATAAGGGGTCCCAGATAAACATCCCAAATTACTGTCCTATATTCACAACTAAAGAAATATTTTAACAGAAAAGCCGTCTGCCAGCGTGGAACACCAAGGTCACACACACTGATTCTAAACTTTACGAATATGTTTAATGTACACCACGAATGCAGTAACAGCATGAAGAAATGAATAGGACCTGGTTAACCTCAATGAAATTAAACAATTAGGCACAACAACAATTGATTTCAGAGTTTCTTTGTATTGGTTCTTTAAGGCAGGTCAGTAACCGTTAAGTTTAACAGCAGTTCTCTCAATAGTTACTCTCAGCGGCACCTCTTTCAATTTAGCATGTGATCACACTTGTACAACCAAATAAAAAAAGATACACAGTAATACGAAACTAGACATTTAGAGTAGCTAATAACTCCCAGACGTTGCAAGTTGTAAAACATCAAAACAATGTCCTTTGTATCCAAGTGGAAAAAAACCCTTGGTAAGCTCCTTAGGTAGAACGAACAATCCATAAAAATGTCTCGAATATAATGAAATGAAAACAAAAACCAAAAAGAGTCCAGCAAACAAAAACAAAAACAAAAAAATAGTCCAATCAAAAAACACAACCCATCAGCGTTACTGAAGCCAGTCACCACAAATAAAAGAAAAAAACAATGTTGAACTTGAAATGATGAGATGAATCGCTGTATTTTAAACTCTGGCCAGGTCCTGCCGCTGCATCACTATCCAGAACAGGAAGAAAAAATACAGCTCCTGCATCCATTAGCCAGCCCATATGCTTCAGTGTAGCGTCATGATAGTATTCATTTAACAACAAAACACTGGTACAAAAAACCTATCACAATAATCACACGCTTACATTGAAAGCAACCCGACTAAAAAACTATTATAAAAACCCCGCATGGCAACTATTTAAGAACAGAACACCACGCCGAGCAGGAACCTGACGCCTCACCGAACAGCACACAGGTAAGGAAAGTGACATCTCAAACTCCCCGCCCCGACGAATAAATATGCCCCCCCCCAAAAAAAAAAAGGCGTGACCAATAGAACAAGCCGGCGTAATTACAGACCTTCCGCCGTTCGTTCTTTTCCTTCTTATATTATTAGAACAAATGAAAGAACATCAAAGTTGATGCCTGGCCAGGCTTTCTGTCATACAATTAAGTACGGCAGGTGACACGCTTATTGTATCACTTCTTTATGTGGGCACGGCCACAAAACGTATCACCACGCATTGTCGCGTAATATTAAATAATATCTCCGTTAACAGAGAAGGACAGGGAAACATGTTGGATCACACTGAGGGTAAAGGGAACATGGATCGATTTTGCCAGAAATTGCCACGACAAAGGTCCCACATTGCAAATACATCAGCAAAAGAATTGCTTTGCACACTGCGAAGGCGGCACTGATGCGATCCAGATCTCTAATTTGAAAACATTCACTTTCAGAAATTGAGATACATCAATGCAGTAACAAATACAGTTGATGCTGAGCACAGCACCGCTGTGTAATCTTGTCCTGTCCGATCGGGAGGCGTTCTCTTTCGGAAGACAAACTGAAAGAGCTGGTGTTCCTTTATGACAATCCTGGAATTTAGAAAGACTTTGTGTTAAAAAACAAATCCATTGTATTCTATTAGTATTTTGATATCCAGTATGAGAGAAGAACCCAATACAACTGCACAACGCTTTTCAGTGTTATAAATCAAACGCTGACTTTGACATCGATTATCATGCAAATTCTAACAACGATTATCGATCATTAGAGTTAAAATGCTTTAAAAAATAATAAAAAAAACATCCCTCACAGTAACAGTTTAAAGAGACAATAAGTCCTCTTTTTATAGAGCATGGTATAAAAAACTCCTTCAAACAAATCCTGATGTTTTAAGACACGTTTGATAAATACATTAGCATTTAAATATAACACTCTCCAATTGTCATATTCCTGCCGTCACTTCGCCTTGTTTTGTGTAAAATCTGATGAATTCTCTCTCTCTTTTATTTTCTTTTTTTTAATTTGCTGTTGAGGTTACAATTTATGAATGACGAGCCCAGCTTCTGGCAAATGCAGCATTCTCCGCTGATCATTTTCGGTTTGCGTCTCCATACTTGAATATGTAGAATATTTCATACATGTATGTGGATTTATTATTAACTGACTTACTGCCCACATCGCAACCAAGACATGTAGAATCTCTCTTTCATACATGATGTACAGGCCTAATCAATCTACAGCATGATGTAGAGAGCCACGTGCCTGACAAGCAGGTTGTGTTCTGGTATTTAACCAGAAACAAAAACAAACTTTCCAAAACAGCGTAATTTTGATTTTTTCTGTGCATAATTCCCTGGGGTGTAACAGATAGACACACCAGCCAGGTCTGCAGGATATGGAGGTGTTATTTCAGATGAAAACACACTGCAATTCAGCACTGACCTCTGACTATCAGTTCAGTCTTTCCTTGTCCATCCCAGACTCCATCAGTGGCATAGCAGGAATAGACCCCGCTATCAGAGGGACGGAGGTTTCTCAGGTTCAGAGAGAGAATGCCTTCCTGCAGCCCCAATCTAGAGAGAGCAGTGCGGCCCTGATAGTCACTGTCCTGAACATCTGTCTGATCCCTTCGATCTTCATATAAATGAACTGGGATCTTGAAGCTCTCTCTGTACCACCTCACTTCCATGTCCACAGCACTGAGACGGGGGGTGATGTGACAGGGGAGGATGACATCTTCACCAGGAGAGGCGATGAGGGGCTGATCAGAGCCAATAACAGAGCTGCCATCTGAAAAACAAACACTGGCAATTAGAAACAAACAAGCATTTACTCAAACAGTACCCTAGTAGAAGAAGAAGCAGCAAACAGCTATGAGATATGAGCTATAAGCTGTGACCATGAGAGCTCTACACTAAACATCCAGCTATGAGATATGAGCTATAAGCTGTGACCCTGGAACTTCTACACTAAACATCCAGCTATGAGATATGAGCTATAAGCTGTGACCCTGGGACTTCTACACTAAACATCCAGCTATGAGATATGAGCTATAAACTGACCCTGGGAGCTCTACACTAAACATCCAGCTATGAGATGTGAGCTATAAGCTGTGACCCTGGGAGCTCTACACTAAACACCCAGCTGTGAACGCTGGTGCATTAGACCCACTGGTCCAGAACTCAATCAAAGTCCCAGTGCACTGTTAGTAAGTTAGGAGACTGAACAGGCAAATTGAACTACAATTCCCCTTCCCATAAAAACAGGACATCTCTGAACTTGTGATCTTGCATCTCAGTGAATCTGTCCTGTTGAAAGATCTTCAGGGTAGCATTAGTGATGTGTCTCTTCATCAGTTTCATTTCTACAGTCCCTCTCACCTCTCTGTGTAGAAACAGCTGGTAGCAAACTCAAGACAATGAGGCAGGTCCTCCCCAGGAATCTCATCTTCCTTTCTCTAGAAAACACCACAAGTGTTTGAGTGACAGTGACTGCTTTACGGTATCCTCAGTAAGGAAAGAGAAAGGGGGGTTGGTGCTACACTGGGATAGATGTTATGATATCAGTAAGGAAAGAGAAAGGGGGGTTGGTGCTACACTGGGATAGATGTTATGGTATCAGTAAGGAAAGAGAAAGGGGGTTGGTGCTACACTGGGATAGATGTTATGGTATCCTCAGTAAAGAAAGAGAAAGGGGGGTTGGTGCTACACTGGGATAGATGTTACGGTATCCTCATTAAGGAAAGAGAAAGGGGGTTGGTGCTACACTGGGATAGATGTTATGATATCAGTAAGGAAAGAGAAAGGGGGGTTGGTGCTACACTGGGATAGATGTTATGGTATCAGTAAGGAAAGAGAAAGGGGGTTGGTGCTACACTGGGATAGATGTTATGGTATCCTCAGTAAAGAAAGAGAAAGGGGGGTTGGTGCTACACTGGGATAGATGTTACGGTATCCTCATTAAGGAAAGAGAAAGGGGGGTTGGTGCTACACTGGGATAGATGTTATGGTATCCTCAGTAAGGAAAGAGAAAGGGGGTTGGTGCTACACTGGGATAGATGTTATGGTATCCTCAGTAAGGAAAGAGAAAGGGGGGTTGGTGCTACACTGTGATAGATGTTATGGTATCACTAAGGAAAGAGAAAGGGGGGTTGGTGCTACACTGGGATAGATGTTATGGTATCCTCAGTAAGGAAAGAGAAAGGGGTTGGTGCTACACTGTGATAGATGTTATGGTATCACTAAGGAAAGAGAAAGGGGGGTTGGTGCTACACTGGGATAGATGTTATGGTATCCTCAGTAAGGAAAGAGAAAGGGGGGTTGGTGCTACACTGGGATAGATGTTATGGTATCCTCAGTAAGGAAAGAGAAAGGGGGGTTGGTGCTACACTGGGATAGATGTTATGGTATCCTCAGCAAGGACAGAGAAAGGGGGGTTGGTGCTACACTGGGATAGATGTTATGGTATCCTCATTAAGGATAGAGAAAGGGGGGTTGGTGCTACACTGGGATAGATGTTATGGTATCCTCAGTAAGGAAAGAGAAAGGGGGGTTGATGCTACACTGGGATAGATGTTTGCTGGTAAACTGCAGATCTTGTCTGATGATTCATCTCTTACTGTTTGTGTTGCTAACCTTCACCAAGTGGTTTACTAAAATACCATTTAGATATGTGGTCTATAGGATTGTTGTTATATTATATGAGAACTGCCTTGCCAATTGTGAATATTTATATACATGATATTGGTGCTATAGAGGTCTGTGTCTTCTCTATTAATT
The DNA here is from genome assembly GCA_036884735.1 of Huso huso. NCBI lineage: Eukaryota > Metazoa > Chordata > Actinopteri > Acipenseriformes > Acipenseridae > Huso > Huso huso. The sequence goes on along the minus strand of CM072681.1, from coordinate 15,481,891 downwards.
GAGCCTTTAGCAGCTATTACAAAACTACTGATCTGGGTATTTTAGGGTGTATTCACACTGGGTTCATTTCAGACGTCCTCAGTTCGGTTTGTTTGCTTTGAAACAATGTACCACCCTGCTAGCTGTTCACACTTGCCTTGGAAATTAACTGGGGCTCGTTTTTGTGGTTCACTTTCGTGTTTTCCCAGGACTCAGTTCACTTGTGTTCATATTGAAATAATCAAGTGAACTCGTCTTTTATTAATAAAAGACCATCGGATGTTTCCATTTTCTCGCATTGCTTCTTCACACTACGTAAATATTCAAATACAATAGCAGTACTGTATATATTATTTAATGTTTTGCTTTTTTTTCATTTGTATAAATCCTCGTATATTGAAAAAAAAGAACTACGGTATTGTAATAATGACAACATATATAAAGGAATGCATTTTTTAGGGATATAGCTCCTCGTGTAAAACATTAGCATAGAGTGTGTACAGCGATAAATAAATAAATTGTGTTTTATTTCATTTATGCAAGACAACAGTGAACACGTAATTCATACCTGGGAACTATCTGTCAAACTCTGAGACTGACATCCTACTGTATAGCATTGTTTTCTTTCTTTAAGTTTACTAAACCAAAATCAGGAACAGATAATAATTTAGAAAAAAAAAAAGAAATCAGGTCCTTTTTAATACAATATTTTTTTTTTTTTTTTTTGCAGCAGCAGCAGCAGCACTGGTAAACATATTCACGCATTACACTAAACATAACTTTAACAAACAGACGTTTGTTAAAAACTGGACAACGAGCCAAAAAACGGAATGTTTAACTTTACATACTGTACTATATTGTATAATAAAGTTGGTACTTGCACACTCCCTCACACAGCATCGTATACAGTAATCAACATGTAGTGGGTGTTTAGGTAGGGCTATGTATTTTCACATTCATTAAAATCGCTGTTTTCATATGTATAATTACGAGGCCAATTGGCTTGTGTTTTTTTTTCTTTGCTTCTCTTACTGTCATTCAGGTGCTGACGTTATGGATTTCTGCAGTGTTGTCCTGTCTCTAACCCAGCCTTGCAATCTGCTTTCATGCTGCCTGCCTGTGCTTGATTAGTCTGCGTACCTGTTACCTCGACAACCGCTGATGCTGTTCTGCTATTGGCTTAATTTCAGGAAGCTTATACTCACCCGTGGCATTTAAAAATGGGGAAGGAAACTAGCAGAGAGGAGGGGGAACACATTGTGAAAGCGTTGGGCAGAGCTGAGAGCTGAGAGCTGAGAGCTGAGAGCTGAGAGCTGAGAGCTGAGAGCTGAGAGCTGAGAGCTGAGAGCTGAGAGCTGAGAGCTGAGAGCTGAGAACGAGCATCGTATTTGTTTTTGTCGTTTTTCTTATTGATCTTTTTCATACTGAAAGAAAGCTATTCTAATTAAGCCGGCATCCTGCTGAGTAGCGTCTTGTGAGCTGCAGCACTGCATCTGAGTTTTCGCTATTTGGTTCCCGGTAGCGGTAAGCCTTGTCTTGCGAGGCGAGTGTTGAATGTTTTGTTTATTTGTTATATAGTACTGCTCGCTCTCCGCTCTGCGCAGCGCTTACTAGTGATTGCAGGTTTGCACTGCTTTGTACTGTATGCTATGGTTTGCTTTTGAATTGTTTTAGTCTGTAGTCTGTAAGGTACCATCCCCCCTTGGTATACTAATACTAATATGTATCTATGCTTCTGCCTTTTTGTATTTTAAACTAATAGATTTAGATATTGTGACGCTGTGGAGGAATAGTGGATATTGTGCAATAGATTTATAAGGGGTATTAAACTTCCAAAAAGACGTTACCTAGATAATTGTTGTTTCTAAACTACTGGGTTTTTCTTAAAATCTATTTAAAAATAAAGGTTACCTGCAAAACTGATATACACCACTGATAATGATATTTTATACTCTATACTAGCTACTTGTAAAGGATTGGGTAAACATGAGTGGTAGTTTGCACGTTTGGAATTTATCTTTTTAATTTGAATACTAATTGGGATTTGGGTAATATTGTTGTATTTGATTTCACTTTGATTTGTGTAGTATTATTGTATTGAGTTTCACCTTTTGTTTTGTTGTGGATTTGGTTTTGTAGTTGCTGCTTGAATATTTCTCCTCTCCTCTGCAAAGTAATGAAGGTTGTATTGAATACTGTTAATACAATATTGCCTTGACACACCGATTGAGTTAAGACTGAATATTTGTAAATCCATTAAGAGCTCTGTTAATTGGTTGAATCTTGAGTGTTTGATAGCATTGCTGTGTCTGCAATTAGTAAATTTATTCTAAATCTAAAACTCATTTTTTATTAATTTATTGCACAATTTTGCACAATAATATTCCTGTGTTTTTACCACTTGCTATTTAAAAATAAAACTATTTTTGAAACTTCAATTGTGTCTCTGCCTCCTTGCATGCACCATACTGTAAATTACCCAATTAAAGAACCTCAGTATTTTGAATTCTAAAGTGAACTTGAAGGTTTACAAGAGGACCTTGCCCTCTTTAAACACAAGGTGACGTAGTCGGTTTTCGGTCCTAGGATCGGTCGAACAATTTAACCCCTTTTAAGCCGTGTAGTAATGCTACACGCATGCAGCTGTATTTTCTGCAAATGTGATTTTTTCCCCAAATGTCAGTGATGAATCATGAAAGCGAATGGAGGCAGTTGACGTCATTCAACATGAATTCTACAAAAATAAAGAACAGCTTTTTTAAAAAAAAAAAAAGAGGTTATAGCAATCGCACCAGCCAACCAGAGCCACGGTAATTTTAATAAATTCCCAGGTATGTTGATATTACAGCGAATACATTGGGTTTTGTCAGTCTGATTTGTATCTTTTTCTGATCAAAATCCTCCCTGCAAAAACATGTGGGAATGTGGCTTGAGCCAGGAATTGAATAAGTGATTAAATGATTCATTAAGGCTCCAGCCACAGGTGTCTAAATAGGGTGATCACAGGTGTTAGTTAGTAAGGATAGGATTGATGTTGGTTGCACTTTGTACTGTACATTGAACCAGCACTGCTAAACATACCCCACTTCATAGTGTAATAGAGCTATAAAGACTGAAACAAATATACAGGCAGTCCTAAAAGATGCACACTGATTGCTTAGTCACTTTCCATGTTAAACTGTGACAATATCAAGCACAAAGTCACAGTTCTGAACTGCATCTTAAACACGGACTGCCTCATATGGGTTTATATAGAAATCATAGCAGCTTTGCAGCTGAAAAACATCATGAGAATAAAAAGGATCTCATTTACATTTCATCACAATCACTTCAGTGTCACCAGTGTAGCAGCAGCCTGCCTCTGTATCACAGTTAGAACTAGTGATCTGACTATCAGCAGCCTGCCTGTGTATCACAGTTAGAACTAGTGATCTGATGATCAGCAGCCTGCCTGTGTATCACAGTTAGAACTAGTGATCTGATTATCAGCAGCCTGCCTGTGTATCACAGTTAGAACTAGTGATCTGATTATCAGCAGCCTGCCTCTGTATCACAGTTAGAACTAGTGATCTGACTATCAGCAGCCTGCCTGTGTATCACAGTTAGAACTAGTGATCTGATGATCAGCAGCCTGCCTGTGTATCAGTTAGAACTAGTGATCTGATTATCAGCAGCCTGCCTGTGTATCACAGTTAGAACTAGTGATCTGATTATCAGCAGCCTGTCTGTGTATCACAGTTAGAACTAGTGATCTGATTATCAGCAGCCTGCCTGTGTATCACAGTTAGAACTAGTGATCTGATTATCAGCAGCCTGCCTGTGTATCACAGTTAGAACCAGTGATCTGACTATCAGCAGCCTGTCTGTGTATCACAGTTAGAACTAGTGATCTGATTATCAGCAGCCTGCCTGTGTATCACAGTTAGAACTAGTGATCTGATTATCAGCAGCCTGCCTGTGTATCACAGTTAGAACTAGTGATCTGATTATCAGCAGCCTGCCTGTGTATCACAGTTAGAACTAGTGATCTGATTATCAGCAGCCCGCCTGTGTATCACAGTTAGAACGAGTGATCTGATTATCAGCAGCCTGCCTGTGTATCACAGTTAGAACTAGTGATCTGATTATCAGCAGCCTGCCTGTGTATCACAGTTAGAACTAGTGATCTGATTATCAGCAGCCTGCCTGTGTATCACAGTTAGAACTAGTGATCTGATTATCAGCAGCCTGCCTGTGTATCACAGTTAGAACTAGTGATCTGATTATCAGCAGCCTGCCTGTGTATCACAGTTAGAACTATTGATCTGATTATCAGCAGCCTGCCTGTGTATCTCAGTGTGTGTTGCCAGTGCTCTCAGTGTGTGTTGCAGTGCATGGGTTAGGGTTAGGGGTTATAGAGAGATGCTGATTGAAATGGCTCTCAGTGTGTGTTGCAGTGCTTGGGTTAGGGTTAGGGTTATAGAGAGAAGCTGGTTGAAATGGCTCTCAGTGTGTGGAGCAGTGCATGGGTTAGGGTTAGGGTTATAGAGAGAAGCTGGTTGAAATGGCTCTCAGTGTGTGTTGCAGTGCATGGGTTAGGGTTAGGGTTATAGAGAGAAGCTGATTGAAATGGCTCTCAGTGTGTGGAGCAGTGCATGGGTTAGGGTTATAGAGGGAAGCTGGTTGAAATGGCTCTCGGTGTGTGTTGCAGTGCATGGGTTAGGGTTATAGAGAGAAGCTGGTTGAAATGGCTCTCAGTGTGTGTTGCAGTGCATGGGTTAGGGTTAGGGTTATAGAGAGAAGCTGGTTGAAATGGCTCTCAGTGTGTGTTGCAGTGTATGGACAATGGCAGGACACAGTATTGATTCATTGCAATTGTAAGCAGAGAGCCTGTGGAGGCTGGCCTAAGGCCTGTCGGATGTAAGTGAATCAGAGGCAAGTCCAGTCGACCCACTGCTGAATAATAATCCGAATCAGAACCAGAATTTCACTGACCTTTACTATGCTGTGGATCCCACAAGGACAGCAAGACAATTAAAAGAGAAACTGTACCCCACACGTTTCAAACTCTCTGATGCATATTATTAAAACAACAACGATAATAATAATAATAATAATAATAATAATAATAATAATAATAATGACCCATCGTCAGTGTAAATTTCATATCTTCCACAACATGTATTTAGCCCCATAGCATGAAGGCCACTGTATAAATGAAAGCTGTACTTTTGAATTTCAAAATTCCTCTGTCTGGGTACAAGACAATCACTTAACTGGATTTCTGACTGTATGCTTGTGTTTTAAATTAGATTGCCGTTTCCATTGTAGTATCACCACATATGAACTGTGCAGCACAGGATTACTATAGCCTACTGCAGAACAATAATAATAATAATTCAGACATTATCAAGGTTATGAAGTTTGCTGTGTATCACTCCACGCCTCTGAAGAGTAGCCAGTGTGACTGACATACAGAGCAGCCAATAGAAATCAGGGGCGTGCCCAAAACAAATGCTGAAACCTGAAACATCACTGAAAATGGGGGTTTAGTATTTCCCCAAACTGTAGCTAGACAGTGTAACATTTTCTCATTTAGTTTTGGATTTACATGTTTACATTAACATCATTGTATTTAGGCTGCAAGCTCTATAGCTGCCCAGCCAATAGGAGTGGAGAGGAGGGGCGGAGACAGCAGTGATTCTGTCTTTGTTACGTAGAGAGAGGCAAGCAGCTTGACAGAGTGCTCAGAGTTATTCAGCTCTACTAGTTTAAAGTGCTGATTGTAACTATTAAAGATACTAGTTTGTCATAAATATTAGAGCTGCACAGGGTGTTTAGTGCTGGACCTGTGAACAGGCTTGAGTCTTAACCTCAGAAGCTCGATAGCGTTCACAAACAGACTCCTCTCCTCAATGATAATCTATGGGGTTTGAGCTCCTGGTACAAAATAGATAATGTTCTTGAAGCTGATACCCTGGGATCCTTCAAAAAGCTGCTTGATAAGATTCTGGGATCAAGATGGGCTGAATGGCCTCCTCTCGTTTGTAAACTTTCTTATGTTCTTATGATAAAACACACTCACGCACCTTTTTTTCCATTGCAGTGTTTCACACTATGTGGAGTCACATCATTTAATGAATTGATTCCAGCTCCTCGGACTACATAGCTATTGATTTACCTTTCTCACTGCAAACCACATACCATTGACCAGTATCACTTCTCATCTCAATCACAGACTGTGTCTTCATTGCAGTGCTCTTTCTCACTGTAAACCACATACCATTGACTAGTATCACTTCTCATCTCAATCACAGACTGTAAGTGCTCTGGCTTTTCTGTTCCGTACCACATCATGGATCGTTATCGCTGTGTTCCCTGTTTGACAATGTGGGCAATAATCCTTCCACTATCAGTGTATTAGAGAGGCCATTTTGAAAAGAGCTTTGAAACACACTTTAAAGTTATAAGTGTAAAAAGTTGTCAGGATGTTAACAATGAAAAGAATAATTACAGGTACGTATTTAAACAGCTGTAGCAGCACGCGGGGACGGGTAACGCTAGATTTTTCAGAACCACGCTACTTACTGTTAAAGAGAGATGTTCTATTAGCTATTGTAACTTTAAACACACAGATTTAGAGTCTGCTTACCTGCTTTCACTTTCACCTGCACTCTGTGTTCGTGCTTCAGTTCAGCTCTTTAAAAATAAATAGAAACAGCTTTTTAAACCGCATCAGTACAGCTGAGTTTAGATATGAGAAGTGTATTCTAAAGATTTACACACTCTGTAAAGAACTTCCCATCTGTTTGATCAGCTTTCTAGCCTGAAGTAGCCTGTCTAAAGCTAACGTACAAGTCAAAGTACAATTCCTGGTTTTATTGCACCGTTCCCTGAGAAACAGCCCTTGAGGAACACGCCCACACACTGTCTGCCAGTGAAAGAATGTGTACCTGCTTCAGACACGCCTCATAAAACAAACCAACACATGATCCTTTTCACAGAACTGGAGCTCATGAATGATTTAAAGTCTAATCTGAAAAATTAAAAATAAATTAATACAACTTTTCTGTGATATTTTGTTTTGTTTTGGCTAACAGTCCATTTTCAACACGATTGGTTCTGTAGATATGTGTAAATGTGTAACATACAGCCAGGCACTCATACTAAATAGTGATAACCTGGCATATGCTTTCCCATTGAGATTACAGGAGAGTGGAAAAGAGAAGGAGAGAGAGAGGGAAGGCAAGAGAGGGTGGAAGAGTGTGGAAGGGAGAAGAGGGGTTGAGGGAGAGGAGAACACTGAAAGAAACAGGGAGGGGAGAAGAGAGAAGGAGAGGTTAGGGTTAGAAGAGAGAAGGAGAGGTTAGGGTTAGAAGAGAGAAGGAGAGGTTAGGGTTAGGAGAGAGAAGGAGAGGTTAGGGTTTGAAGAGAGAAGGAGAGGTTAGGGTTAGAAGAGAGAAGGGGAGGTTAGGGTTAGAAGAGAGAAGGTGAGGTTAGGGTTTGAAGAGAGAAGGAGAGGTTAGGGTTTGAAGAGAGAAGGAGAAGTAAGGGTTTGAAGAGAGAAGGAGAGGTTAGGGTTTGAAGAGAGAAGGGGAGGTTAGGGTTTGAAGAGAGAAGGTGAGGTTAGGGTTTGAAGAGAGAAGGAGAGGTTAGGGTTTGAAGAGAGAAGGAGAGGTTAGGGTTAGAAGAGAGAAGGAGAGGTTAGGGTTTGAAGAGAGAAGGAGAAGTAAGGGTTTGAAGAGAGAAGGAGAGGTTAGGGTTTGAAGAGAGAAGGAGAGGTTAGGGTTAGAAGAGAGAAGGAGAGGTTAGGGTTTGAAGAGAGAAGGAGAGGTTAGGGTTAGAAGAGAGAAGGAGAGGTTAGGGTTTGAAGAGAGAAGGAGAGGTTAGGGTTTGAAGAGAGAAGGAGAGGTTAGGGTTAGGGTTTGAAGAGAGAAGGAGAGGTTAGGGTTTGAAGAGAGAAGGAGAGGTTAGGGGTTAGAAGAGAGAAGGAGAGGTTAGGGTTTGAAGAGAGAAGGAGAGGTTAGGGTTTGAAGAGAGAAGGAGAGGTTAGGGTTTGAAGAGAGAAGGAGAAGTAAGGGTTTGAAGAGAGAAGGAGAGGTTAGGGTTTGAAGAGAGAAGGAGAGGTTAGGGGTTAGAAGAGAGAAGGAGAGGTTAGGGTTTGAAGAGAGAAGGAGAGGTTAGGGTTTGAAGAGAGAAGGAGAGGTTAGGTTTAGGGTTTGAAGAGAGAAGGAGAGGTTAGGGTTTGAAGAGAGAAGGAGAGGTTAGGGTTAGAAGAGAGAAGGAGAGGTTAGGGGTTTGAAGAGAGAAGGAGAGGTTAGGGTTTGAAGAGAGAAGGAGAGGTTAGGGTTAGGGTTTGAAGAGAGAAGGAGAGGTCAGGGTTAGGGTTTGAAGAGAGAAGGAGAGGTTAGGGTTTGAAGAGAGAAGGAGAGGTTAGGGTTAGAATAGAGAAGGAGAGGGAAAGGCAGATCTGGATTTTTAAACTCTTACAATGTTGTTCTAAAGAATGCTCATGCCAAAGTGTAACAGAGAGGTGCAGGAAAGTGAACTGAAGGTGTTAAAAGCTATGGGTTAATATTACTGCACATGTGGTCTCTGTTCTCAAAATAAGCTCGAGATAGCAATGCCTAGTAACCAACTCCCTGAAAAGAAATGAATGAGAGCTAGAGGAGGATATGAAACAATTGCGCCATATCTCAGGGAAATAGACATTAATCACAGAAACTATCAACAGTGTCCTGAGGAGATAGGATGGAGGATCGTAAAATAGGCTGTAAAATAAGCTGTAAATAAGTTGTAAAGTAAGCTGAAGGAGTTTAGATCACAAGGTCACGTAGTGAGAGGGTGTGTAAGAAGTGAGTGAGGAATAGGTTAGTGAGCAGCGATAGAAGACCATCTGTTCCAGTGTCTGTGTGCCTCTGTTCCAGTGCCTCTGGATTTCTGACTGTATGCTTGGATAATGTTTTTAAAATTGGATTGCAGTTTTCATTGTAGTATCAATGTAACTGCTCACCCTGCACTATTAATACAGTATCAATGTAACTGCTCATCCTGCACTATTAATACAGTATCACTGTAACTGCTCATCCTGCACTATTAATACAGTATCAATGTAACTGCTCACCCCTGCACTATTAATACAGTATCAATGTAACTGCTCATCCTGCACTATTAATACAGTATCAATGTAACTGCTCATCCTGCACTATTAATACAGTATCAATGTAACTGCTCATCCTGCACTATTAATACAGTATCAATGTAACTGCTCATCCTGCACTATTAATACAGTATCAATGTAACTGCTCATCCTGCACTATTAATACAGTATCAATGTAACTGCTCATCCTGCACTATTAATACAGTATCAATGTAACTGCTCACCCCTGCACTATTAATACAGTATCAATGTAACTGCTCATCCTGCACTATTAATACAGTATCAATGTAACTGCTCATCCTGCACTATTAATACAGTATCACTGTAACTGCTCATCCTGCACTATTAATACAGTATCAATGTAACTGCTCACCCCTGCACTATTAATACAGTATCAATGTAACTGCTCATCCTGCACTATTAATACAGTATCAATGTAACTGCTCATCCTGCACTATTAATACAGTATCAATGTAACTGCTCATCCTGCACTATTAATACAGTATCAATGTAACTGCTCATCCTGCACTATTAATACAGTATCAATGTAACTGCTCATCCTGCACTATTAATACAGTATCAATGTAACTGCTCATCCTGCACTATTAATACAGTATCAATGTAACTGCTCATCCTGCACTATTAATACAGTATCAATGTAACTGCTCATCCTGCACTATTAATACAGTATCAATGTAACTTCACTATTATTAATACAGTATCAATGTAACCACACTATTAATACAGTATCAATGTAACTGCTCATCCTGCACTATTAATACAGTATCAATGTAACTGCTCATCCCGCACCATTAATACAGTATCAATGTAACTGCTCATCCTGCACTATTAATACAGTATCAATGTAATCCTGCACTATTAATACAGTATCAATGTAACTGCTCATCCTGCACTATTAATACAGTATCAATGTAACTGCTCATCCTGCACTATTAATACAGTATCAATGTAACTGCTCATCCTGCACTATTAATACAGTATCAATGTAACTGCACTATTAATACAGTATCAGTGTAACTGCACTATTAATACAGTATCAATGTAACTGCACTATTAATACAGTATCAATGTAACTGCACTATTAATACAGTATCAATGTAACTGCACTATTAATACAGTATCAATGCGCATTAATATTACAACAATGTACACTATTAATACAGTATCAATGTAACTGCTCATCCTGCACTATTAATACAGTATCAATGTAACTGCTCATCCTGCACTATTAATACAGTATCAATGTAACTGCTCATCCTGCACTATTAATACAGTATCAATGTAACTGCACTATTAATACAGTATCAATGTAACTGCTCATCCTGCACTATTAATACAGTATCAATGTAACTGCTCATCCTGCACTATTAATACAGTATCAATGTAACTGCTCATCCTGCACTATTAATACATTATCAATGTAACTGCTCATCCTGCACTATTAATACAGTATCAATGTAACTGCTCATCCTGCACTATTAATACAGTATCAATGTAACTGCTCATCCCTGCACTATTAATACAGTATCAATGTAACTGCTCACCCTGCACTATTAATACAGTATCAATGTAACTGCACTATTAATACAGAATTAATGTAACTGCTCACCCTGCACTATTAATACAGTATCAATGTAACTGCTCACCCTGCACTATTAATACAGTATCAATGTAACTGCTCATCCTGCACTATTAATACAGTATCAATGTAACTGCACTATTAATACAGTATCAATGTAACTGCTCACCCTGCACTATTAATACAGTATCAATGTAACTGCTCATCCTGCACTATTAATACAGTATCAATGTAACTGCACTATTAATACAGTATCAATGTAACTGCGCACCCTGCACTATTAATACAGTATCAATGTAACTGCACTATTAATACAGTATCAATGTACCTGCTCACCCTGCACTACTAATACAGTATCAATGTAACTGCTCACCCCTGCACTATTAATACAGTATCAATGTAACTGCTCACCCTGCACTATTAATACAGTATCAATGTAACTGCACTATTAATACAGTATCAATGTAACTGCACTATTAATACAGTATCAATGTAACTGCTCACCCCTGCACTATTAATACAGTATCAATGTAACTGCACTATTAATACAGTATCAATGTAACTGCTCACCCCTGCACTATTAATACAGTATCAATGTAACTGCTCATCCCTGCACTATTAATACAGTATCAATGTAACTGCTCATCCTGCACTATTAATACAGTATCAATGTAACTGCTCATCCTGCACTATTAATACAGTATCAATGTAACTGCTCATCCTGCACTATTAATACAGTATCAATGTAACTGCTCACCCTGCACTATTAATACAGTATCAATGTAACTGCACGCTGGAATTGGATTGCTTCGGTTAGTAGACGGAGATAGATCGGTATCTAAAATATTTGTTAGGGTTTTCAATTGACTGTTTATTAAAACGGTATCGACTTCTCAATTCAGTATTAGTGTAGAATTGCTTAGGGTCATCATCCAATATATCATATACTATCATCTGTTGAGCCATGGCAGAAAAAAGAGTTGTTTCAAAGGCAGCTCTGGACTTAAGCCTCCTTCATCGTAGTCTTAAAGTTAAGACCTTACTTAAGACCAAAACTCCGTTAAGACTCGTTCATGAATAAGACAAGTCCAAGCTGACTTCAGTCAGCTTTGTGAATACGGCCCCTGATCTATTTATATTACTACACCTTAATAGTAACAATGATCTAAACAGTGTTTCTGTAGGTAAAAATGTCAACATACAACTGAAACAGCATTTAAATCACTCAACAATCTGTTTTTTTAATCTGTGTCACTAAGAATTAGAGAAAAAATGGCTAATATACAGTGGTATTTAATCAGAGAACAGAACAAAGAAACCTCTGAGGTAAGCAGTAACACTTTATTCAAAAGCCATCTGAAATCACCACGCAAGTCTCACTCAGCATGTTATATACAGTGCCTTGCAAAAGTATTCAGACCCCTGACCAATTCTCTCATATTACTGAATTACAAATGGTACATTGAAATTTCCTTCTGTTTGATATTTTATTTTAAAACACTGAAACTCAAAATCAATTATTGTAAGGTGACATTGGTTTTATGTTGGGAAATATTTTTAAGAAAAATAAAAAACTGAAATATCTCCGACGATCACCTCAGTCACACTCTCTTTTCGCGCTAGTGCTCAGCCCCGCCTCACCATACTTTCTTCGTTGTGATACGCTGAGCACCAACATTCTTTTCTCCTCTGTCTGCTCTATAATTTAAAGTAACCGTCACATACATTACTGGGGGGGACAGATTGAGCTCCTTTAAATATTGGGTGGGACGTGACCCCCCCCCCTCCCCCCGTCCCCCACGTAAATTACGCCTGTGATATATATATATATATATATATATATATATATATATATATATATATATATATATATATATATATATATATATATGTTTGTTTTCCTTCTCCAGGCCCCTTCGAGTCGTTGGGCCCCAGGGAAATCCGTCCTCTCGGTGGACCTCAAAACAGTTAGGCACCAGTTTTCAAAATGATTTGCACCCCTGCCAGGGCTGAACCCCACCCAGCACCTTTGCTTACTAAATATCTCGTTTATTCAAATACGAGAGTTAAGAACTTTCTATTCAAGATTCAAGAACACACAGCATCTGTGTCTGTGTTTGACTTCTCTTTCCTGTCAGCATGAAGCGAGTCAGATCACTCTTCCCTAGCAACAAATGACACTGCAGCCAGCGAATCATTAGGTAGCTTTGTGTTCTATATTCACAAGCGACACAATCACAGTACAAGTTACATTACCACAATTCATACATCTCAGTTCTCAACGTTTTCTCTCTCAAGTGCAATTACACCTTGTTTTGTGTGACAGGACAATGTCATTTCCACTGTTACATAGCTAGTACACATCCTCAGAAATGGTGTGTGGTTAGTTTAGCTCCATTATAAAATGCAGAGTAGGTGCCCACAGCTGCAGTAACAGTGATCCTGTTGCAGTAGCCATGTTAAACCCCACCCAGCCTGTCAGAGTGCGTGTCTGCTCTGAACCACATGTTCACTTTCTACTCCATTCCTTGAACACAGCAGCGTGCTCTAATGTCCTGCTTACCTTTAGAAAAGTGAGCCTGTCTCAGCGCTCCTCACATCGGGACACAACACGGGCGGGTTTGGAAAGCTCTTACTTTGCTCCTGTATGACTGGCTCGCTAAACGACTTGTGATTCATATCGAAACTGAAAGTGTTCTTCCTCATTCAGGCAAAAAAAAAAAAAGAGTCTGGCAGGCGCGCCCCCAGAAATCTTTCACATGGTCCGCACAACTGAACCACACGACATCCCATCCCATGCCGATAACGACTCTGCATCGACCTGCTGTAAAGTGTTTCAGTCAGAGTGCTGAATTTCTGTTCGTTCCTGAGCTTCCCTTTCTAAAAATGAATAAACACAGCGCGTTGCCATCGAGACAGAAAAGCAACTACAGTGACAGCCAAATACTCCAGAATGACAATAAAAGCTACAAATAAACCTTTCTGAAATACAGGCTTCAACTAGGGGATAAACGAACTGGACCTACACTACAACTGATCACCACTCATCCCAGCAGAGCCGATAACACATTTATTACACGTGACAAAACAGGCAGTTCAAAAAATAAAACATCAATAATAATAATAATAATAATAATAATAATAATAATAATAATAATAATAATAATAAACTCTCGTGGCATGATAAATGACGAGACCTGCAGTATCCATGTCACCAGAAGCCCGAGATACGATCACAGGTTTTTTATGGCACACTTTGGTGTACTTTATGATTAGTTGAAGCCGTTTACAATAGCTTGAAAAAGCAGCACATGTGACCATTTCCCTTCCCTTGCTTTTTATAATGCTTTTTTTTTGTCACTAAACTTTCTTTTGGTCCGTTTGGTTACCGTAGCAAATTGAATTTTCATATTTGTGTCGGCGTTAAATACCCGTCTTTGCTTCCCAGTATAGCGTAATGTTGTGGAGTTGCTGTTCTGGTATTTGATGAATGTTCCTGTTCCTTCATCTTCTTCCAGTTACGCTTTTACTAAAATGTTTAGTGCGTGTATATCACTCAACGTCTTTTTTTCTTGTGGCAGCGTTTTCCTGATTTTCAACGAACACGTCTCTGTTTTCATCTTAACATTTTGAAACCTGGTCGTCGTTTTCATGAAGTTCCAGTTTGTGTGTTGTGAAGTCAGTTTGAGTCTGGTGGTAACTTACCCTCTCATTTTAACACAGAGAGTAAAGTGTATTTTCAGGGGGTAAAATGCAACATTCCCTTGAAGTCCTGAGTAATCTCGATAAATACTGTACAATCTTTAATGGTAACGGGGCAGCACTATTACCTCCTCAGTAAGCACCTTGATTCTCTTTCTTCAGGGGTTCATTTGTCCACGCGGATCACAGATCCGATACCTTTTTGTCTGAGAATTTCACAGTTTGCAAATGATGAACCGCATGAATTAATATTTTTCTAAGAAAGAACTCTATATACTGTGGCAAAGTACCTGAAGGGAAGTATGTTACAGTCAGCACTCACATATCCGACCCTATAAAATTTTGACTTCAGTGACGGTTAAACGCATGTGATGCATATCTGATTATTTCACCTGATTTGAGGTGTATGTAGGTGATCACGTTGTAACCTGCCCCCTCCCACCCCAACAACCCCCTGTAATGCACACACGCACACACACTGACACACACACACTGACACACACTGACACACACACACACGCATACACCCACACACACTGACACACACACACGCATACACACACACACACAAATATGACTTGCGTTTGAGGAACTGTACAGGGAGACGTTGGTTCTTTCATTGAAATTTGTTGGCGCATGAGTTGGGGGAATAACACAGCAGTAAAAGTCAAAAACCTGTCCGTTTTTTCAGGAAACACAAAAAAGATACAATGTCAAAAATACATAGCTGAAAGGGCTGTGTTGTAAAATAAGTAGGCTTCCATTCAGATGTACTGTATTTGGTTTTCTTGGAACAGTAGTATATTTAACAACAGAAGTAGTATTTTAATTCAGAACGATATGATTCTGAAAATATCACTTGCCAAAAGAGACGACTGGACAAGTGAACTGTAATACAGTAGTGTGGTGGGGTGCCCCGCCCCTGTGTGTAGCTTGTGTTATATGTTGTATGTGGTGTGTTTTTGTTGGGGTATATATCTAGGTGCACAGGATATAAATTGGGCTATGTAGTACGAGTGTTGTAATGTGTAAACACACATAAACCCACTCGGAAGCCCCTCCCTCGAGTGCCAGTGCAGTGTTTGGCTGTTCCGTGAATCCTCCCTCAGATGTGGGAAATCAATCTGCTTTCAATTCACAAATGCCATTTTATCTCAATCATTTTACTATAAACAGGAATGTTCAATGCAATGTTTATGGCAAATAAAAAAAGAACAAAATATATGTTACAATCAAACAGTCTTCAGGGACTTTTTTTTTAACACATGAACTGTAATATTTTGACCTGCAGTATATTCCATCAATAAAATCATAATGTCTGTATTTCTCACTTCATTTTTCTTAAAATGACATATTACGCTTAACGACAAAAAGATTGGCAGACTTTTCTATTTAAGTGTCAGTTAAGTGTACCATAACCTAAAAGTGAACTTGTTATTGTCTCTGTAATGTACACCACGCTGCTGTTTAAAGAGATCCGCACGTCCACGCATGTTCAGGGGAAAGAGGAAAACGCTGTTGAAATAACTATCTTGCGGTGTGCACAGACAGGTTCTTGTTCAGTGGTCTCATTTCATTTCTCAAGATAATACCAGGCGTTACTCTTTTTCGAAGCTGTTGTTGTTAGTATTGCAGACGCGAGACTACAGGAAACAATGCGTCACTGGCCTCTACTCCCTTAGCCAATAGCAGAGCTGCATAATGAAGTGCGCCCGCCTACCTGTCAATATCTGCAGTGGCCAGTGAGGTGAGAGTTTTACGGCTGTCGTTGGCGCATTTTTACATTTGTTAAAAAAACAATAATAATGTATTCATTTAAAAACAATTATTGTATAAACATCTTTTCAATTATTCGAACCTATATCAAAGAATTCGAATGTTAATTGTATGTAGAATATTCGAATATTTTGACTCACCCCTAATATCTATCTATCTCTGTATATATATATAATTTGTTTTCCCCTTATCCAGGGCCCCCCTCTAGTCGTTGAGCGCCGGGGAAATGTCCCCGTCCTCTCGGTTTAGCTCCAGGGATGCGTTCAATAGCCAGAGCGGTACAGAACGTCCCGTAACGTTTTCGATTGAACGCCCCGTTATCACAAAAAAGCGCTCTGTGACGTCAGCTACCACTCAGCAGCTGACTCTGTGGGCGTGTCAAAATGACGGAGGTGAACGAGCAGGGTGCAAAGTGCGCTGATATCTGAACAAAATATCTGTGTTAAGTACATGATTGTCTAGGCTTGTATCATTGTTAATGTGTAAATCTTGTTTGCTTTTAAAAGCGGCGTTTTTCGTACGTTTCCACACGTACAAGAAGTAAACAGTCTTATGTTTTGTAATGGCGGCACACATTTATAAATGTTATTGTAAATAAATATAAACTTATACTGTAGTATTTTTATTACGTTAGGAATGTTAAACACTGTTATTCTCATAGTTCTGCTACCCCTGCACAGTTATAACGTTTCTTTAACAAAAAATGCAGCATCGGTGTAGCCGGCTCTATCACAACATTATCAACGTCATCTTCCACCCTCACTGGACTGTTTGAGTTCACTGCTGTCACAGCCGCTAACGCTGCAATATTCGCTGCTCAGTATACTGTCATGCAGGCATGATGCTGTCTGTCTTCCAGAAACTCCTGCAAAACTAACCCCATTGCAACTTTAACATACCGATCAATAAGACCTAACTTCCGCCTCGCAGCGCCACAAAAAAAGCGCGCGGCTTATTGAACACGTTTTCAAAACGATTTGCACCCCTGCCAGGGCTGAACCCCACCCAGCACCTTTACTTACTAAATATCTCGTTTATTCAATTACGAGAGTTAAGAACTTTCTATTCAAGATTCACGAACACACAGCGTCTGTGTCTGTGTTTGACTTCTCTTTCCTGCCAGCACGAAGCGAGTCAGATCACTCTTCCCTAGCAGCAAATGACTCTGCAGCCAGCGAATCATTAGGTAGCTTTGTGTTCTATATTCACAAGCGACACCATCACAGTACAAGTTACATTAACCAGAATTCATACATCTCAGTTCTCAACGTTTTCTCTCTCAAGTGCAGTTACACCATGTTTTGTGTGACAGGACGATGTCATTTCCACTGTTACATAGCTAGTACAAATCCTCAGAAATGGTGTGTGGTTAGCTTCGCTCCATTATAAAATGCAGAGTCGGTGCCCGCAGCTGCAGGAACAGTGATCCTGTCGCAGTAGCCATGTTAAACCCCACCAGCCTGTCAGAGTGCGTGTCTGCTCTGAACCACATGTTCACTTTCTACTCCATTCCTTGAACACAGCAGCGTGCTCTAATGTCCTGCTTACCTTTAGAAAAGCGAGCCTGTCTCAGCGCTCCTCACATCGGGACACAACACGGGCGGGTTTGGAAAGCGCTTACTGTGCTCCTGTATGACTGGCTCGCTGAACGACTTGTGATTCATATCGAAACTGAAAATGTTCTTCCTCATTCCTCCACGTCCCGGGAAAACGGGGATTGTTCTCAGACTTCATTTTTTGTTTCGGTCAGGAGCAATAAAATATGTAAAATCGTCCCGGTTTTGCTATTTTGTATTCACATTTTTATAAGTACTAAACTGTAGCGGTGTGCTCAGCAAGTGACAGCACAGTCATTTATTATAGAAAAAATATAGAGAGAGGCATTCATAGATTACTTGTTTAAATCATTCTGATTATGTGTTTAATAATTAATATTCGGTTTCACTTCCAGGACCATGGCTATTTAATAACACAACCATTGTTATAACTGATTTTAAATACACACACACACATATATATGCAGTCATTAGGTTTAGATGTCACATTCCTTTGCTGTCACTGTATTGATTTAGATATTCGGGTTGGATACCTCGGAATCCTTATTGAGAAGCCAGCGGAACTCCAGCGTTTCTCCGACCCAGCGAAGGAAGCGTTTGTCCCGGATAACCACTCCCGTGATGAGCGGCGCTGCCATGACAACCGATGACATCACCCGCACAAGACACAACACGGCGAGTCATTTTTTGTTATTTTTTATTATTTATTTCTTAGGGCAACTTACAATTGTTACACAAGATATCACATTTTTACATACAATTACCCATTTATACAGTTGGGTTTTTACTGGAGCAATCTAGGTAAAGTACCTTGCTCAAGGGTACAGCAGCAGTGTCCCCAACTGGGGATTGAACCCACGACCCTCCGGTCAAGAGTCCAGAGCCCTAACCACTACTCCACACTGTATTACAGTAATACAGTATTAACGCTTTATTGTTTTCACAAAATAACATCAATAAGATTATCAGCTCAGCTGCTAGTGTGTACTAAACACAAGCTCAAATATCAGTGAATAGATACAGAGACAAGCCGTGGCACCAGCAAGAGGTTCAAATGAAAGCACCAGTTAAAGTTTAAATAAATACATAAATAAAATAAATTACGACATGAAACAAAAATACATGTGGGTATATTTTAATCAAAAATCCATGCAACCATAATTCTGATTATTTATCTTAATTTTACAGCTAATTTACAAATGAATCATTTCTATATTGCTAAGTAATGTGGCGTTATAGTTTCTTAACATATGAATGGATTTTAGAAACCATCTATGCGAGTCTGCACCTCAAACAGTTTGAAATATCATTTTAGATTAATATGGCAGTTAGTATATAAATCCATTTCTAAAACGGGTCGCATTTCGTAATTTAAATATGTACGAGCTACCAAAACGTATTTGTTACATGTTATTAATGTATTTATTTATTTGGTTAAACTGTAATCCAGCCTTCCATTTTAACTTCTTGAAGTTACCACAGCGTGTCTATGTATGAATTACTGACGAGTAATATTGAGATTTGATTACACTGGCAGATTAAGTGATAATGTAGGGATGTTATTTTGTGAAAAAAAAAAAAATTAAAAAAAAGAAACACTACAACATTTTATAAATAAATACATGATACACCAAACTGTAGCACATTCGTTTACTCTTAATATCATAACAAATATACTTATTATAAATACGTACCTTCTTTTATTTGTTGGGAAACGGTCTGGAACTGAAGTGCTTTTTAATACAGTGCTATTTGAGTATTTAAAATATGGTTATCTTCAAAAATAAAATGTATGTCAGCAACGGTGTGTTAATTAAACAAAGCACCTGACGCCGCTCGGAACTTTCGCATTTTTAAATCCTAACGGTCTCTGCTCAGCGGAGTGGAATGTTCAGGAGCCGGTTGCCTAGCAGCGTCTCCGCCTCCTTCTCTGCCCGCCCCCCCTCTCTCCTCTCTCGTTGCTCCAGCTAGGAGTTCACATTCAGCTTCCTTAGATTATATAGCGCCATTCTTTACTAACTTTTACAAATGAGCTTATTGGAGGCTTCGTGTTTTTAAGATGGTTCAGGTGCAGTCCGGGCACACTGACTGCAGCATCATTACAGTATATTGCACTGCGCTCGGCTTTGTGTGGAGGCTGATACACAAAATAATGAACGACTGGTAAAGAAATCACATGGATTGCTTTTTAATGCTAAATGTGGATCTGGTATTCTAAGTATTACCTGCAATTAATAACTCAGCTATATTCGTATTCAGAATGTGATACAGTATTAAGACAGGGTCCAGTATTAGAAATAAATAAACACGCTTTAAGAGAAACAGCAGTGATGTTTATTAACCATTCCCATCCATTCTCTATATGTTTCTACATTGTGGTTGCAGTCCACAGGGACAAGGGACTCAGCGATGTTAATAAAAAAAACTAGAGCCCACAATTAACCAGTATATTGAATGCTTTCTCATAGCTGCTTCTGTGTATACACCCGTGGTGTTTATTTTGTGTGATTATCTTGTCTAAGACTCTACATATTATACAGGGTTAGACTCCTACAGAAAATAGTGAGTGGACTGTAAAGTATAAATCCTTTACCAGCTTTGGAAAAACGGAACTGTGCGATCATATTTGTCCGTGCATAATATAGCGCCCCCCTCCAAAACACCGTTCAATAGTCAACCAAGGATAACCCCCTCGGTTATCCCTATAATTAAAATGACTATCTTAAATAACCAATTAAGTAAAATTAATGACTACGCCAATTTGAAGCTAATATAACTCCAAATAAATAACAGGTTCTTTAAAAATCAAGACAGCACAGTATGTAAAGTGAGGACCACAAGGTATAAAAACAAGAATTTTATTTAAACAAAATATCACAGCACAATAAACACTTAAATAACAGCCTTCAAAGCAAATAGTGGTTTCCACAAACACAATCCCAAACGATAAAATAACAAACCTTAAATAACACACTTTAAAAACTAATAATCAGTGATTTTCATAGAAAAAGAACAGAACTTCATGCAACCTAAAAAATGCCTAATGTTTAAACCCTCCAATAGCCGCTATTTTAGTTAATACACAAGTTGATAAAGTGCAGGTGTGCAATCAACAGTTAACAGGCCTTTTATAACTATACATTGTAAACACATACACAATTACAGTTAGGATGATCAGGACAAAGACGCTACTCTAAAAGTCTAAAACAACCACTAACACAGAAAAGAAATTTGTATGCAGCGCTCACATATTACATCAGAATTCACAGGATCGTAATTACCAACTCAGAATACAGACAATGCACATTCTCTTTTGTAATCAAACCAATACAATTGCGACCGACGTCTAAGAGCACGAGGGATACTTCACTGAAACCACTCCAATATAGAGCGGACCAAACTATTCAATATGAATAGTAGTAGTTCACCATTAACTTCTAGTGCTTCAGCCAATTCACAGCGCCTCAGTATTACACTTGCAAAGTTACAATCCTTACCAAACAGCAGTTCCCCGACACGTGCTCTCAGCTCACAAATCTCTCAAACCCGATTGCCCTATCGCTGATTAACCCCACCTGTTTTTATACAGCTGGCCCCATTACGAATTATCACTGCAATTACTATTGAGACCAGTAGTCTCCCTGGGGTTTAAAGGGACAGTGCAACAGTAAAAATAATAAAAATCACACAATAAAACTCAATCTTATTACATTCAAAAAAATAAACAATACATCCATTGCACATCCGTTACACCTGGGCCGGATGAGATCCTCCCAATAGTACTCAAAGAAATGAAAGAAGTTATTTACAAACCGCTAACCAAGATCATGCAACAGTCTCTTGACACAGGGGTTGTACCGACAGACTGGAAAATAGCAAACGTAATACCGATCCACAAAAAGGGAGACAAAACCGAACCAGGTAACTACACACCAGTAAGCCTGACTTCTATTATATGGAAACTTATGGATCTATAATAAGATCCAAATTGGAAAATTACCTATATGGTAACAATATCCTGGGAGAGAGTCAGCATGGTTTTAGGAAAGGAGATCGTGTCTAACTAACCTGCTTGACTTTTTTTGGATGCAACATTGAAAATGGATAATTGCAAAGCATACGATATGGTTTGTTTAGATTTCCAGAAAGCTTTTGACAAAGTCCACATAAAGTTTAATTCTCAAACTGAACGCAGTAGGGATTCAAGGAAATGCATGCACATGGATTGGGAGTGGTTAACAGGTAGAAAACAGAAAGTACTGATTAGAGGAGAAACCTCAAAATGGAGGAGGTAACCAGTGGTGTACCACAGGGGATCAGTATTAGGTCCTCTGCTATTCTAATCTACATAAATGATTTAGATTCTGCTATAGTAAGCAAACTCGTTAAATTTGCAGACGACACAAAAATAGGAGGAGTGGCAAACACTGTTGCAGCAGCAAAGGTCATTCAAAATGATTTAGACAGCATTCAGAACTGGGCAGACACATGGCAAATGACATTTAATAGAGAAAAAATGTAAAGTATTGCATGCAGGCAATAAAATGTGCATTATAAATATCATATGGGAGATAGTGATATTGAAGACGGGAACTATGAAAAAGACCTAGGAGTTTATGTTGACTCAGAAACGTCTTCATCTAGACAATGTGGGGAAGTAATAAAAAAGGCCAACAAGATGCTCGGATATATTGTGAGAAGTGTTGAATTTAAATCAAGGGAAGTAATGTTAAAACTTTACAATGCATTAGTAAGACCTCACCTAGAATATTGTGTTCAGTTCTGGTCACCTCGTTACAAAAAGGATATTGCTGCTCTAGAGTGCAAAGAAGAGCGACCAGAATTATCCCTGGT
>CM072681.1:15433743-15458785 GCA_036884735.1 Huso huso | reverse complement strand
AGTGGAGTTATATACTTACAATATGGCATACTGCATTAAGAATCAAAGTGTAATATGCATTATTTGGAACTATTATTATTATTATTATTATTATTATTATTATTATTATTTTTATTATTATTATTATTATTATTCCCTTGTTTGAAAAGAAACAAACTGTAGGTACATCACTGACCACTTGGTGTCTGTCTCTCTGTGAGTCCAAATAATTCTTTACTGAAACTATTCAACAGTTTAGATACCATTCCTAAAACTGTGTATCAGGACACTTTTCTTGCACTAATTAAACAAATTATATTGTAGCAAAAACACATATAAAATGTATAACCATGTGTGTTGTAGAGGTGAATTTAACCCACAGCACCAACTAGCCATCCAGCTAGGACACCAGGTCTCCAGAGAAAGGTGACAGACTAGTCTAGTGCATTAACATTAACCCACAGCACCACCTAGCCCCCCAGACTGGAACCCAGGCCTCCAGAGGAAGGTGACAGACTAGTCTAGTGCATTAACAATAGCCATCCATAACTATTACACACTCAATAGTGCTACATTTAGAAATACTAAAAGAAAGTATTTCTTAACATTAATAAACCCAGTGCAGCACCTAGCCCCCCGCCCCTCCCCGCTAGGACCCCAGGCTACCACAGCAAGGTGAAAGGCAGGACACCAGTATTGATTTGCAGACAGGTTGCTTTCCCCCATGTGACATATCTAGAGTGTTTTGCATGATCACATTTGAATCAAAGGCGAGCCACAGGACCGGTCTGCTGTGGAGCGGCTTTGATTCAAATGATCATGCAAAACAGTCTGTTCTTTTTTGCTTGTTCTTTTTTTTCTATTCGCAGTGAATCGCAGAACCTTTAACACTTTGTATCCAGGATCCACAAGCGAAGGGCTTGTAGACTATTCATTTATTTTTACACTTATTTAATGATTTTAAGTATGGCTGTCAATTAATCGCAGTTAACTTCTGCGATTAATGCATAAATGTTTTTAGAGATTAATTATTTTAACGCGTGTTAATCACATTGCTGTGTCTTGAGCCTTTCGGCACACCGTACTTCAATCCCGGCCGTGGCAGCATGGTATTGAGTGTCTGAGTGCAGTTATTGTTTAAATAGAAAGTTAGTCACTGAACCTCTTAATGGCGCAAAGCACTAAAAATGAATGGGATTTTTTTTTGACAGCTCACTGGACAGAAAGACGCTTACTTGTCTACTGTCAAAGTGAGTTCCAGTATCACACACGAGTACATCTAGTCTGCTGCGTGCTGAACACGCCTTCATCTCTCAAAATACACGAGCAGCTCTTCAGCTACAGATAACAACAAAAAACTAAACCCACCAGTTTCATTAGAAATGCAGGATCGCTTCAAGCCCATATCAAGCGAAGTATGATCATAAATGAGTTAGGCTGCGTTGCTCCTTTTTTTCATGTAGTATGTAAAGCCTGACAATTGTTAGTTTGCAGTTTTTGGATATGATGACAGTTTTTTTTTTTTTGTATGTTCTCTTCACAATTAACAGTTCATTTCCTAGAAGTGCTTACTATAGCTACATATTTATAATTTTATTAAACAAAAACTAATTTATTTCAGTTCACAATCACATTTAAAAATAGATATTCTTTGTATTATGTTTTCTGATCTCTGTATGCTGCTGATCAAGCTTGAACCACACATTTTATTGTGTTGGTTGAACTTGTAATTTCTAAATTCTTGCCCCTAGTACATTTTGGTGGTGGTCTCAATGGGTAAATTTCCTGGTTAAATAAATACATGAATAAATACATTTTAAACAATTGTATTTACAGTTAAGGATAATAAAAACAATAGCATCAGTAATAAAACACATTTATATTCAATGGATGTAGTAATTGTGACAGTTTAATATGCAATTAAAACTGAGATTAACTAAGATTCATTTTTTTAATCGTGAGATTAATCGCGATTATTTTTTTTTAATTGTTTGACAGCCCTAATTTTAAATTATAGGCCCAATTAAGGGATTATTTAACTATTCAAAACATTTCTTCCTAATTGAGAATTGTTCAATAATGAGAGTAATTGAACTCTAATTAGATAATTGACATTTCTATTAATAGGCTACATTGTGTATGCGTTTGCTGGTGTGCCGTCATGAGTTCCGAGTCTGAACCTGATATCCCACTGACACAGACAACATATTGTGTTATAAGTGAAGATAGCAACAAGGACTTTGTTTTAAATTTAGACCATGAAGGGGGCATTAGAAAAATAAAAAGAATGAAAAAAACAAAGGAGAAAGCGGAAAGTAAGCGTTTTGCTGCACCTAAAACGGATGAAGAAGTTAATATCTTTGCAAGCGATCGATTTCCTGGAAGTACTCGCGCAAAATGTAAATGGGCTGTGAATCTGTTTGAAGTTTGGTTAAATGAAAGGAATTCAAAAGCTGACTTTAAATCTGAGATGCGTGTAATTAGTGGAGATTTAGTCAATATGGATCATGCTGCTTTGTCATACAGCCTTAGCTGTTTTGTGACAGAAGTAAGAAAATGTAACGGAGAGGAGTACTGTGGTAATTCACTATACGAACTTGTAATGTGTAGACAGCATTTTCTAAGACTGCAGGGACGCACTTTAAGTTTCTTAAATGACCCAGCAATGAAGCACAAGAACATATATTGTACTGAACTGTGTGCTGAAATTGGAAATCAATTATGTTTAAACGGTATAAAATTATAGCTAATTGTTGTTTTAATTGCTGCTTATTAAAAAGACACACGCTTTTTTTGTCAATTGTTTGTGACTGTGGTTTGTTAACGAATCCACAGTTTTCTGTGGATTCGTAGCTCAGTGTGGATTCGTTTATCAACAATTCATCTGCCCCGCACTCCCCTTCTCTTCAAAGCCACACTGCCACTTTAGTTAGACGATTCGTAGATATAATCTACTGAAAGATCAAAGGCTGACGTCACAGAAATGTTTTAAATGGGATAAACCACGGTAAGTGTTGAATCTGTAAAATAATCCACAGCATCTAGGTGCCCAACGGCACTTTCGAAGCGGAGGATTATTTTGCAGTCAACACTTTCCGTGGTTTATCCTCACAGACAGTTCACATGGGTTTCAAAATCACCAGTGTGGAGTACACATGTTACACTATGGAAACAATAATAAGACTATCCTCAGTATACAATCACAACACTGAGGTCTGCTGCTGGACTACAGTCTGCACGTTTTATAAAAGAAAATACAAGTCAGGCTGATCAAACTAATGGGCTTGAGAATCCCTTTAAATATCAATTGTGGCTAGGCCGCTTATTTTTAAACAAACAAACTAATATTCCATAAGCTCCCATTGCCTCTGCTTGTGTTATCCCTGCTCTGTGGAGACATAAAGAGGACTGGTCTCCAATCCACCACCTTCAGAGGAATAGAAAAATAAAGAAATGAAAGAACATTTGAAAAATCATTGAGATGTGTGCTTACCGATTACTAGTGAGTGGAGTAGCTGCTCTCTGTCTCTGTGTCCTGCTCGTTCGATGTGAAGGTGCTGCTGTATTAACACCTGCACATGAATGAGATCACACTGTCAAACCCAACCCAACATGCAAATCAATACTGTGCAAGACATCGAGACATCTTTTATTATAGATTCACAAAGAAACACATTCCCAATACAACCTGATTGCTGATCATTAACTTCATTAACTAATTAACTATCAACAATTTAAAAAAAAAAACCTTTACATATGTATCCAGGGAAATACACAGTGGCATAAAAAAACATATTCAGACAGGTCCCCTCGGTCTCAATATGACCAAAGTTACACTATATCAATAAAATGATAAGTAATCAGTATTTACAAATAATCTGCTGAAACAAAAAAATAACTTCAGTAAATCTGACACTTTACCTACACATACCCTGAACCACCTAGCCATCCAGATTGGAACCCAGGCCTCCAGAGAAAGGTGACAGACTAGTCTAGTGCATTAACATTAACCCACAGCACCACCTACCCATCCAGATTGGAACCCAGGCCTCCACAGAAAGATGACAGACTAGTCTAGTGCATTAACATTAACCCACAGCACCACCTACCCATCCAGATTGGAACCCAGGCCTCCAGAGAAAGGTGACAGGCTAGTCCAGTGCATTAACATTAACCCACAGCACCACCTAGCCATCCAGATTGGAACCCAGGCCTCCAGAGAAAGGTGACAGGCTAGTCCAGTGCATTAACATTAACCCACAGCACCACCTAGCCATCCAGATTTGAACCCAGGCCTCCACAGAAAGATGACAGACTAGTCTAGTGCATTATCATTAACCCACAGCACCACCTAGCCATCCAGATTGGAACCCAGGCCTCCACAGAAAGATGACAGACTAGTCTAGTGCATTAACATTAACCTACAGCACCACCTAGCCATCCAGATTGGAACCCAGGCCTCCAGAGGAAGGTGACAGGCTAGTCTAGTGCATTAACAATAGCCACCCATAACTATTACACACTCAATAGTGCTACATTTAGAAATACTAAAAGAAAGTATTTCTTAACATTAACTTTATAAACCCAGTGCAGCACCTAGCCCCGCCCCTCCCCCGCTGGGACCCCAGGCCTCCACAGCAAGGTGAAAGGCAGGACACCAGTTTTGATTTGCAGACAGGTTGCTTTCCCCCATGTGACATATCTCGAGTGTTTTGCATGATCACATTTGAATCAAAGGCGAGCCACAGGACCGGTCTGCTGTGGAGCGCCTTTGATTCAAATGTGATAATGCAAAACAGTCTGTTCTTTTTTGCTTCTTCTTTTTTTTCTATTCGCAGTGAATCACAGAACCTTTATTGATTTATTTTTAAACGTTTTTTTAATGATTTTAAGTTATAGACCCAATTAAGGGATTATTTAACCATTCAACAGTTCACCTGGGTTTCAAAATGACCAGTGTTAAGTTATATCCATTTATAAACAACAATGATAAGTACAAACGATTTACAAAGGATTTGTCAATAAAGACAGGGGGTGACCCGGCTGTCTGGAGGCTCATCAATATGGTAACAATATCTAAGAAGTGTGATAAAGCAAACCTGGGCAGGTACAGACCTATCAGCCTTACATCCAGGACATGTTACACTATGGAAACAATAATAAGACTATCCTCAGTATACAGTCACAACACTGAGGTCTGCTGCTGGACTACAGTCTGCACGTTTTATAAAAGAAAATACAAGTCAGGCTGATCAAACTAATGGGCTTGAGAATCCCTTTAAATATCAATTGTGGCTAAGCCGCTTATTTTTAAACAAACTAATATTCCATAAGCTCTCATTGCCTCTGCTTGTGTTATCCCTGCTCTGTGGAGACATAAAGAGAACTGGTCTCCAATCCACCACCTTCAGAGGAATAGAAAAATAAAGAACTGAAAGAACATTTGAAAAATCACTGAGATGTGTGCTTACCGATTACTAGTGAGTGGAGTAGCTGCTCTCTGTCTCTGTGTCCTGCTCGTTCGATGTGAAGGTGCTGCTGTATTAACACCTGCACATGAATGAGATCACACTGTCAAACCCAACCCAACATGCAAATCAATACTGTGCAAGACATTGAGACATCTTTTATTGTAGATTCACAAAGAAACACATTCCCAATACAACCTGATTGCTGATCATTAACTTCATTAACTAATTAACTATCAACAATTTAAAAAAAAAAAAACCTTTACATATGTATCCAGGGAAATACACAGTGGCATAAAAAACATATTCAGACAGATCCCTGAGGTTTCAATATGACCAGTGTTACACTATATCAATAAAATGATAAGTAATCAGTATTTACAAATAATTTGTTGAAACAAAAAAATATCTTCAGTAAATCTGACACTTTACCTACACATACCCTGAACCACCTAGCCCCCCGATTGGAACCCAGGCCTCCAGAGAAAGATGACAGACTAGTCTAGTGCATTAACATTAACCCACAGCACCACCTAGCCATCCAGATTGGAACCCAGGCCTCCAGAGAAAGATGCCAGGCTAGTCTAGTGCATTAACATTAACCCACAGCATCACCTAGCCATGCAGATTGGAACCCAGGCCTCCAGAGAAAGATGACAGGCTAGTCTAGTGCATTAACATTAACCCACAGCACCACCTAGCCATGCAGATTGGAACCCAGGCCTCCACAGAAAGGTGACAGACTAGTCTAGTGCATTAACAATAGCCACCCATAACTATTACACACTCAATAGTGCTACATTTAGAAATACTAAAAGAAAGTATTTCTTAACATGCTTTATAAACCCAGTGCAGCACCTAGCCCCCCGCCCCTCCCCCCGCTAGGACCCCAGGCCTCCACAGCAAGGTGAAAGGCAGGACACCAGTATTGATTTGCAGACAGGTTGCTTTCCCCCATGTGACATATCTCGAGTGTTTTGCATGATCACATTTGAATCAAAGGCGAGCCACAGGACCGGTCTGCTGTGGAGCGGCTTTGATTCAAATGTGATAATGCAAAACAGTCTGTTCTTTTTTGCTTGTTCTTTTTTTTTCTATTCACAGTGAATTGCAGAACATTTATTGATTTATTTTTAAACTTTGTTAATGATTTTAAGTTATAGACCCAATTAAGGGATTCTTTAACTATTCAGACAGTTCACCTGGGTTTCCAAATGGCCAGTGTTAAGTTATATCCATTTATAAATAACAATGATAAGTACAAATGATTTACAAAGGATGTGTCGATAAGGACAGGGGGTGACCCGGCTGTCAGGAGGCTCATAAATATGGTAACAATATCTAGGAAGGGTGATACAGCAAACCTGGGCAGGTACAGAACTATCAGCCTTACGTCCAGGACATGTTAAACTATGGAAACAATAATAAGACTATCCTCAGTATACAGTCACAACACTGAGGTCTGCTGATGGACTACAGTCTGCACGTTTTATAAAAGAAAATACAAGTCAGACTGACCAATCTAATGGGCTAGAGAATCCCTTTAAATATCACTTGTGGCTAGGCCGCTTATTTTTAAACAAACAAACTAATATTCCATAAACTTCCATTGCCTCTGCTTGTGTTATCCCTGCTCTGTGGAGAAATAAAGAGGACTGGTCTCCAATCCACCACCTTCAGAAGAATAGAAAAATAAAGAAATGAAAGAACATTTGAAAAATCATTGAGATGTGTGCTTACCGATTACTAGTGAGTGGAGTAGCTGCTCTCTGTTTCTGTGTCCTGCTCGTTCGATGTGAAGGTGCTGCTGTATTAACCTGCACATTAATGAGATCACACTGTCAAACCAAACCCAACATGCAAATCAATACTGTGCAAGACATCGAGACATCTTTTATTGCAGATTCACAAAGAAACCCATTCCCAATACAACCTGATTGCTGATCATTAACTTCATTAACTAATTAACTATCAACAATTAAAAAAAAACCTTTACATATGTATCCAGGGAAATACACAGTGGCATAAAAAACATATTCAGACAGATCCCTGAGGTTTCAATATGACCAATGTTACACTATATCAATAAAATGATAAGTAATCAGTATTTACAAATTTGCTGAAACAAAAAATATCTTTAGTAAATCTGACACTTTACCTACACATACCCTGAACCACCTAGCCCCCCCGATTGGAACCCAGGCCTCCAGAGAAAGATGACAGACTAGTCTAGTGCATTAACATTAACCCACAGCACCACCTACCCATCCAGATTGGAACCCAGGCCTCCAGAGAAAGATGACAGACTAGTCTAGTGCATTAACATTAACCCACAGCACCACCTAGCCATGCAGATTGGAACCCAGGCCTCCAGAGAAAGATGCCAGGCTAGTCTAGTGCATTAACATTACCCAACAGCACCACCTAGCCATCCAGATTGGAACCCAGGCCTCCAGAGAAAGATGCCAGGCTAGTCTAGTGCATTAACATTAACCCACAGCACCACCTAGCCATGCAGATTGGAACCCAGGCCTCCAGAGAAAGATGCCAGGCTAGTCTAGTGCATTAACATTAACCCACAGCACCACCTAGCCATCCAGATTGGAACCCAGGCCTCCACAGAAAGGTGACAGACTATCCTGATGCATTAACAATAGCCACCCATAACTATTACACACTCAATAGTGCTACATTTAGAAATACTAAAAGAAAGTATTTCTTAACATTAACATAAACCCAGTGCAGCACCTAGCCCCCGCCCTCCCCGCTAGGACCCCAGGCCTCCACAGCAAGGTGAAAGGCAGGACACCAGTTTTGATTTGCAGACAGGTTGCTTTCCCCCATGTGACATATCCAGAGTGTTTTGCATGATCACATTTGAATCAAAGGCGAGCCACAGGACTGGTCTGCTGTGGAGTGCCTTTGATTCAAATGTGATAATGCAAAACAGTCTGTTCTTTTTGCTTGTTCTTTTTTCTATTCGCAGTGAATTCCAGAACCTTTATTGATTTATTTTTAAACTTTGTTTTTAAATAATTTTAAGTTATAGACCCCATTAAGACATCCTTTAACTATTCAGACAGTTCACCTGGGTTTCAAAATGACCAGTGTTAAGTTATATCCATCTATAAACAAAAATGATAAGTACAAATGATTTAGAAAGGATGTGCCGATAAGGACAGGGGGTGACCCGGCTGTCTGGAGGCTCATAAATATGGTAACAATATCTAGGAAGGGTGATACAGCAAACCTGGGCAGGTACAGACCTATCAGCCTTACGTCCAGGACATGTTACACTATGGAAACAATAATAAGACTATCTTCAGTATACAGTCACAACACTGAGGTCTGCTGCTGGACTACAGTCTGCACGTTTTATAAAAGAAGTCAGATTGATCATACTAATGGGCTTGAGAATCCCTTTAAATATCAATTGTGGCTAAGCTGCTTATTTTTAAACAAACTAACTAATATTCCATAAACTTCCATTGCCTCTGCTTGTGTTATCCCTGCTCTGTGGAGAAATAAAGAGGACTGGTCTCCAATCCACCACCTTCAGAGGAATAGAAAAATAGAGAAATGAAAGAACATTTGAAAAATCACTGAGATGTGTGCTTACCGATTACTAGTGAGTGGAGTAGCTGCTCTCTGTATCTGTGTCCTGCTCGTTCGATGTGAAGGTGCTGCTGTATTAACACCTGCACATGAATGAGATCACACTGTCAAACCCAACCCAACATGCAAATCAATACTGTGCAAGACATCGAGACATCTTTTATTATAGATTCCCAAAGAAACCCATTCCCAATACAAACAGGGTGAATACTTATCTAATGAAGACTTTTCAGGTTTTTATTTTTAATTGATTTGTTTTTCCCCCCCCATTTTTTCACACATTGAAAGTGTTGAGTAGATTGTGTAAATCAAAGGGAAAAAAAATCTCATTTAAATGCATCAAGATTTCAGGTTGTAACACAACAAACTGTGAAAACGTCCAAGGGGGGTGAATACTTACTATAGGCACTCTACATAGTGAAAAGTGCTGAATTAAAATCAAGGGAAGTAATGTTAAGACCTCACCTAGAATATTGTGTTCAGTTCTGGTCACCTCACTACAAAAAGGATAGAAAGAGTGCAAAGAAGAGCGACCAGAATTATTCCAGGTTTTAAAGGCATGTCATATGCAGACAGGATCAAATAATTGAATCTATTCAGTCTTGAACAAAGAAGACTACGTGATGATCTGATTCAAGCAGGACTTTTTTTTTACCTGAAAAAAGAAACAAGGACCAGGGGTCACAAATGGAGATTAGATAAAGGGGCATTCAGAACAGAAAATAGGAGGCACTTTTTTACACAGTGAATTGTGAGGGTCTGTAACCAACTCCCCAGTAATGTTGAAGCTGACACCCAGGGAACCTTCACGAAGCTGCTTGATGAGATTCTGGGATCAATAAGCTACTAACAACCAAACGAGCAAGATGGGCCGAATGGCCTCCTCTCGTTTGTAAACTTTCTTATGTTCTAACCTGTGAGCTCCCCCACTCTGCCACTGGATCCATGTCTCACTGCCCAGCCAGTCTGTGACATCTCTTTTGGAGGCTGCCTGCAATGATGCACGAGGCAGGGGCAGCTTCAGGCTGGATTGAAGTGACTGTTTGTCCAGGAGGTCCCCCTCTGTCCCAGCAGGGAGTCTCCCTCAGAGGGGTGAGGCTCTACAGCGGCTGAGCCTTTGAGGAGGGGTGGCAAGAGCCCCCAGAGCAGAGACACACAGAACACCACACTTGTAGGTTTGCATTCAACAGGAGAATAGTTAGAGTGAAACCCTGCTTCAATGTTCCCCTCAGATTTTCACATGAATTGTTTTTCATTATACCACAGCTTTATAACAGATCTTTGCTTAATTCTAGCTGAATAAATACATCATCTGTGTGTGACCGCTAGGGGGTGCTGCAACCCCAAAAAGTTAGTCACAACAATAATAATAATAATAATAATAATAATAATAATAATAATAATAATAATAAATTAATTAAGCAATAGAAAATAAGTCAGCATATTTTCCTTTCTACATGAATCTGTGTATGTAATCAGTTTATCATCATACAAAATCAAACTTATCTAGAATTGTCTTTATTTTGCCATGTTCTTACCATGGTTTTCTTTTACAATTAACTTTTCTAAGCAGAGCAGACCTCGTCATCTAAAGATGATTGAGGGCATGTTTGGTATCAAGCTGCTCAGCTCAATCCGGGGCAGCAGTGTGGAGTAGTGATTAGTGCTCTGGACTCTTGACCAGAGGGTCGTGGGTTCAATCCCAGGTGGGGGACACTGCTGCTGTACCCTTGAGCAAGATGCTTTACGTAGATTGCTCCAGTAAAAAGCCAACTGTATAAATGGTTAATTGTACGTAAAAAAATAATGTGATATCTTGTAACAATTGTAAGTTGACCTGGATAAGGGCGTCTGCTAATAAATAAATAATAATAATCAATCTCCCCTCTTCAGAATCCCCTCTTGTCAGTTTAACAGGGGGTGCAGAGCTGCATTCCAGTATTCAGGCTCAATTTAAACCCTGCCTGCCTTCACTTCCTCTCACTAACCACAGACACGTATTTCCTTCTCAGAAATGAATGGAGAGCAGAGCTGACTGCAGAAGTGTGTTCTGTTTAAACACTCTTTACATTGACTTTCGCTGGGCACATTAAAATTACTGCAGCATCGGAATATATTTTAAAAAAGAGAATAAAAAGGGGTTACACCTGACCACTAGGATTTAACTCTAGTCATTACCATTGCAGGCATGGAGATTACACACACAGAGCAATGAACTGGGTGAGGAGGTGATTTAACTCTAGTCATTACCATTGCAGGCATGGAGATTACACACAGAGCAATGAACTGGGTGAGGAGGTGATTTAACTCTAGTCATTACCATTGCAGGCATGGAGATTACACACACAGAGCAAAGAACTGGGTGAGGAGGTGATTTAACTCTAGTCATTACCATTGCAGGCATGGAGATTACACACACAGAGCAAAGAACTGGGTGAGGAGGTGAATTAACTCTAGTCATTACCATTGCAGGCATGGAGATTACACACACAGAGCAATGAACTGGGTGAGGAGGTGAATTAACTCTGGTCATTACCATTGCAGGCATGGAGATTACACACACAGAGCAATGAACTGGGTGAGGAGGTGAATTAACTCTAGTCATTACCATTGCAGGCATGGAGATTACACACACAGAGCAATGAACTGGGTGAGGAGGTGAATTAACTCTAGTCATTACCATTGCAGGCATGGAGATTACACACACAGAGGAAAGAACTGAGTGAGGAGGTGATTTAACTCTAGTCATTACCTTTGCAGGCATGGAGATTCCACACACAGAGCAATGAACTGGGTCAGGAGGTGATTGAACTCTAGTCATTACCATTGCAGGCATGGAGATTACACACACACAGAGCAATGAACTGGGTGAGGAGGTGATTTAACTCTAGTCATTACCATTGCAGGCATGGAGATTACACACACAGAGCAATGAACTGGGTGAGGAGGTGATTTAACTCTAGTCATTACCATTGCAGGCATGGAGATTACACACAGAGCAATGAACTGGGTGAGGAGGTGATTTAACTCTAGTCATTACCATTGCAGGCATGGATTACACACAGAGCAATGAACTGGGTGAGGAGGTGATTTAACTCTAGTCATTACCATTGCAGGCATGGAGATTACACACACAGAGCAATGAACTGGGTGAGGAGGTGATTTAACTCTAGTCATTACCATTGCAGGCATGGAGATTACACACACAGAGCAATGAACTGGGTGAGGAGGTGATTTAACTCTAGTCATTACCATTGCAGGCATGGAGATTACACACACAGAGCAATGAACTGGGTGAGGAGGTGATTTACAGAGGTTAAAGAAACAGGAAGATTCTTAGAAGTTACATTTTTCTGAAGAGAGTTAATTACATTTCAGAAAACAACAAAGATTTTGTTTCGATCATCCATCAACTCATTTTAAATGTTCCCATTAGTGGCACAGTAGAAGATTGAAGGTATCATTTAAAAAGATAAATGGGTTAAACATAATAATCTAATTATTAGAAGACTTAAACACTAAACACAAATGTTTGTGTACATTCACTTTATTATGCAGCAGTTTAAACTAGGAATTAAAGAACGCTTTATATTGTGGAGCACATTGTTTTTATGTGTGTATTGTAGCACAAAAATATCAGTAATGCTGTTTGAACTATCTAGGTTCGCCCCTTTTTACTGAACTCATTCAAGGAGGAATGTACATTATCAACCAATGCAGTCTAAACTGTACAATGTAAAAGCTGAACAATGTTTTGGTGCCACCTACTGGATACATTGAAGCATTGCAAATTTGACGTTTGTAACTTTTGAAGGGCTACAAGCTAACGCCACTCAAATAGAATACTGGTGTTATTAATAAAACCTGAGAGATGTCTCGTCATGTTTTAATAATAAACGCTTTCTGCAATGCACACATTCTGTAGGAAGCTTATTCACCTTCACTCGTGTTGCTTTTCCTGAATGAATACACTTGGTACAGACCGGGGACAACAACTACAGACCCAAATACAGCTTTACAGAAAGTACTGTTGGGCGCAGTAATATAAATGCAGAGTATTGTATGAGAATATTTACCTTTGTTTCCAATCTGGGCAGTCATAAGCAGTTAAACTACTAAAACATTTTAATAATACTGTAACTGGACTGTTTAATACAAACCTCTCACTCTCTGACATATATTATCTGATTTCATTATTCATTCAATACATTTAGTTTATTAACCTGCTCTGTCACTCCACTGGGTAGTTATTCATATAATAAAAAGCATTTCATTCAAAGAGCTTTAGTTTTCTAACGCCTCTCAGGGTTTTCTTGTGGAATGGGACGCTTTTTAATCACAATAAGACACCTCAGGATATCTTTTCAAAGCTTTTACGCCAGTCTTTAATTAACTCCTATTTATTTTAAAGAGGTAAACCACCTGTTCATTTTACAAAACCACACAGCTGAGTAATACACTGTATTTCAAGCCCTCTTCAGCACTCTCAGTGTGTTTAGTTTTTCATGTTGTAACATTAACATGATGTCTTGTCCTTTTTAAAATCAATAGCAGTTAATTAAAGCCTGGAGGAAGCGCTTTGATAATGCGGCCCCTCGAGTCTCACAGAGCAGCGCACTCCTTGGCGTGTCTCATTGCTGATGACTCTTCTGCTGCTGTGGAGGCGGCTCTGTTGCCTGGTTTAGTTCGCAGCGCAGTCTGAGGAAGATTCTAAATCTGTGCCGCTGGACAGCAGGGAGGAATACTGTCCTGGATAAAGAATAGGAGACAAGAATACAGTTTAAGAGAAACTAAATAAAAGCATGGGGTAGAAATAGCAGAGGTTACTGCCTGGAAGTTTACTCGTAAAGAATGACCTTTCTGCTACCCTATGCTGTATTTACCAAAAACAAGTTCACACACACTGAACCTCCAAGACGAGCGAAGAGAAAGCTATGAAACTGCGCCCATGCCTACGCCATTGTGGATCTGTTTGTGACAACGGGCCTGAACTTGAATTAACCTGATATACTTCTAAAAACATTATCAGGGGTATTGCGTTAGTGTTTGAACATCTCGTTCTGGAGAAAAGGACGGGCAATAACAACATCGGTGCACAAAACACAGAGTATAAATCTGCGAAAAACTCGCTGTATCGGCGCTGCTGCCTCCAGTCACAGCGTCCCGGGTGATAATATAGGGCCATACCAACTCTGTCAGAGGCGCGGGGGTTACCTGAATTCAAATGGTATTCACTTGAAAAACTATAGCTCCACAAACAGCTCGTTTACGATGTTCAAATTGAAACTCATAGACATTTTTTATTAAAAGATCCCCGGTATCACAATTTCCTTTGCGGTCCATATTAGATGAATTGTTAAACCGCGCTGATCAGTTTGTATTTTGTGATTGGTATATTCCTCGTCCTGTGGGAGACAGACCCGTTCAGACACTGAGGGAGAGCAGAGAGGAGGTAAGAGAGTCTGCATGGAGCTCTACAATGTGTTTATAAACTACAGAGCGCTGTTATATTGTATTATTTTGAAAGGTCCGGGTTGTAGTGTGGTAGGAGCGCGTTGTTTTTGTGTGTGTGTGTTGTATTTGTGAAGCGGCGTGTCTGTGTCAGCGCGTTTGTTTTTATTCTCAATCTCTCATTCACAGTCTGCGTGTTTCAGGGCTGACAGCTTCGCGGGTTTCCAGACAGATTCTCATTGTTCTGAAAGCGTCTCTCGCGGGTAAATACGGGTTTCGTTCTGTTACCCGGAGCGCGCGCCGGCTGCTCTTGGCTGCTGTCTTTCTGACGTCACACGCAGCTTGTAGAGAAGCGCGTCTCCAAACCTCGCAGCGCAGCTCAGTGACGCGCTTGAAAACGCGACACAGCATTCCCTAATAACACTTGCAATGCATTATGACTTCAAAGTCATCACTGTAAGGCGATGACTTTATTATTTATTGATTTTATTTTGTTTTATTTTACTTTATTATTTCTTTGATCACCAATTGCCACGACAACACACTGTTTATTTATGTAGTACTTATTTTAAGGTAGTAAATAAACAACATTCTCTAGGGATTTATTTATTTTTAATTCTTATTACTCTCTTACATCTCATTACATTATGTATGTGTGTGGAGATTAGATAAAGGACTATTTGGAAGAGAAAATAGGAGGCACTTTTTTACACAGAGAATTGTGAGAGTCTGGAGCCAACTCCCAGTAACTTTGTTGAAGTGACACCTGGGATCCTTCAAGAAACAGATTGTAATAATAATAATACTAACAATCTTTAGTTTTATATAGCCTTTCATAGTGGACCACCATCACAAAGCGGTGTGTGAGCTATGCATCAGCTGCAGAGTCACACAACAACGTCTCACCTGAAAGACGGAGCACAAGGAGGTGAAGTGACTTGCTCAGGGTCACACAATGAGTCAGTGGCTGAGCTGGGATTTGAACCAGGGACCTCCTGGTTACAAGCCTGTTTATTTAACCACTGGACCACACAGCCTCCTAAAAAGGAACAATAAGCTCCTAATAACCAGGTTTGAGGACAAAATGACTCCTTGCTGATCAGTCTTTTCAAGAGAATGTTTTATAAAACACCAAACATACTTATTAAATGAAAAGAGAACTATAGTAAGTTTCATCCATCATTCTGTGTCCTTCAATAGTAAAGCCAGCCCTGCTATTAAAGCCAGGTTTTGTCGGTCCCTTGAATGGCCTTAGTAGCACTATATTTAAATAAATGCATTTCTTTTTCAGCTGTTACTAAGCAGAATCCCGTGTGCTGCCATGGACTGTGTGGAGATGGAATCTGTCCAGATTAAAGAGGAGTTCTCTGAACCTGAACTTGTCCCCTTTAGAGCGGAGGTCTCTGGGCTGGCTTCCCTCCCTATTAAACAGGAGCTCTGTGAGATGCAATGTGACAGCAGCCAGCCAGAGGTCTCCGAGATTAAAGCTGAGCACAGTGAATTGGAGATCTCTCAGACAGAAGAACCCCTTCCTGTGAAACAAGAAGAGGTGCTGGAAATTAACCATATTAAATGGGAGCCCCCTGAAGTAGAGTTTGACCACATGGAACCAGGGAAGGAAGAATCCGAGGACTTCAAACCAAACATCCCTGAGCTGGAGAGAATCTGTGTGAGAGAGCAAGGTGCTGGAGAGGAAGGCTCTCCCAACAGCATGCAAGGAGGTGGAAAGGAAGACGGGCAGTCACATTCAGAATGCAGTCTAGCAGGTGAGTGACTCCCAGTAGCTGTGACATTGTCATTCTAGATTGCGTGATATCCACAGTGTGGCAGAGAGAGGGAGGGAGGGAGAATGTAGGTTACATTACTAGCTATTTGTTTTTTTCCTGTACCACTCACACCAGTTCAGGATAGGACTCACTACTGGTGATCTTAAGGTACAGCTATAAGCCCCTTTCACACGGGCACTCCTACCCGATTATACCAAGGGGAGAAGAACTAAAGTACTGTATATAACATTAGAAATGTTCAGTGTCTAAATAGAGGGATATTATTGTACATGTGTAACGTTATTAGGGGTGCTTGATTCCATTACATTTATTTTAGACTTTTAGACTTCTATAAATATATAAACATTCAAGTAAAAACATTGAGAGTGCTATATCTTTTTACATAAATAGCTTTCTGTAAATGATCGCATAGCCTATATGTCTGTAAAAATGTCTTCTGATTTTTCAGTGCTTTACCTCAGCTTATCAATGACTATCCATGCACTGATGTTTTATTTTTCAAAATAAACAAACGTTAGTTTTTTTTTTTTTAACAGACGCTCTAATAACTAAAACAGTGTTGTGCATAATAGTTACTCCAAGTTTACTCAGCACTGAATCTATCTGGAATGTTCTGGAAAATAGGTAAATTTCAAAATATCACTGTCCTGGTCACAAAAGCAAAGTTTGTGGGGAATAATAGCCATTTTCTATACTTTTGAGGCATAAGCAATTAGGAAATAACACTTACTACCCAGGAACCAAAAAAAAAAAAAAAAATTGTTACACGGTGTTATCCATGCACTGATGTTTTATTTTCTAAAATAAACAAACGTTATTTATTTATTTTTTTTAACAAACGCTCTAATAACTAAAACAGTGTGTGCATAATAGTTAAACAAAAAGGCACGACTTGCATTCAAATGAGAACACTTCAATTATATAAAAAACAAAAAATACAAAGGACTTACATTTAACAACTGAAAAGAATATCTGTGCGTCTGCATCAGATTAACATTGTAATAATAATTTAAAATACTGTATTTAACAGAAGTAATTTCTGAACTATGGCTTTTCAATACTTTTCACATTTTATGTCCAAAAGCAAAGCGTTTGAATTAATCTCTCAAACCGTGACTAATGTAACAATTGTACTAAATTCATCTTATTTTACTATAGTATTGCCATATAATCCAAACACAACATGCTTTGAAACAAAAGGTAATTGGTAGATTTAATAGATAAAAATAGTGTTGCCTTAATTTTTAAATCAAGAAACCGTGCATCCAATAGGCCTGCTTTGTGATTTGTCTTCTCCAAGGCGAATGTAAAGGCTTGAAGTGTGTATCCTAACAACGCTGATCTGCCATTACCAGCACACACTCACACTCAAGGATTTAATGCAAACCAGCAAGACTAAAATCTGGATCAACAAAACACATGAACTTGTTGAATCAGTTGCGATCGTCTCAGTAATCAACCATGGTATTGTGTTTTCAGCCAGAGTTTTATCGCGTTTCCTGCACTACCAGCCATGCACTTGCATTATTATTTGCCTGGGCCCCACCTCCTCCTCACTAGATCCAGCACCAGTAGTTATATTTTCATGTATTTTAACATTGTTCCTGTACTGCTGCTGTAACTAAGCACTGCAGAGCACAGTCTCCCTTTATATCACAATGTGCCCAGACAGTGCTTCGGTTATTTAGATCTCCCGAAGATAACATTGATAGTCATGAGAGCAAAAGCATGCTGGAAATTGCGAGGTGAATATCCAGTGACAATGATGTCACGTGACAAAGGTAGCAAATGGACAACGAAAGAAACCTCTGAGTAGCCGTTATTTGCAGACACGCTCTTCTTAATATTTGACCTGCACATTTGACAAAGTTTAAACAATTAAGCAAAATTAAAAACATTTGACACTTTGCTAACGTTTAACCGTTTAAATTTTAAATGATTAACACCCCTAAACGTAATGCTATTGAAAAATATATAATTGTAGGGTGTTTTAGAGGAAATAGACCCGAAACATTACAGGAGAACTCTGAGGGCAGATTTTGATCCCAGGGCTCAGTTTCACCAGCGTCAGTCTTTACTGACTTTGCTTTTACAAATAAAGTAAAGACTAAAAAGAGTATATAGCGGGGTTCTGAAAAATATAGCGTTCCACTTCCCCGTGTTGCTACAACTGTTTATTTTAAATAGCAGACGCCCTTATCCAGGGTGACTTCAATTGTTACAAGATATCGCATTATTTTTACATACAATTACATTATTATTATTTTTTTTTTTAAATTACCCATTTATACAGTTGGGTTTTACTGGAGAAATCAACTTTTACAGCAACACACCTGGGATTGAACCCACAACCTCCGGTCAAGAGTCCAGACTTTACTCACACTGCTGCCCTGATATTCAAAGCATTCAGGACCTCTTTCAGAACTGAATGTGATGGTCCAGTGATCATTATTTTTTGCCTGTTTATATGCCAACTTAAGGGATGGATTTGAGATCCTCCTACTCCTGAACAAACAGCCACACACACAACACACTGCGTGTTGCTACAACTGTTTAAATAACATACCTGTTTTTTTCTTTTCATTGTTCACTTCCTGACACTTTTTCATGACAGTCTGTTAATCTTTTAGAAATGTCTTCTAGTGCACTGAGGTTTGAATCTGTACTCTAAATCTGCTGCAGGAAGAGATCCATAAAACAGGGGTGAGTCTGTGATTCTAAATTTTACTCGAATACTGTGATCAAGTTTAATACTCATTAAAAACAAATGGAAAAAATGAGCTAACTACACCCGAAAAAAAAGCTTGGCATGGTATTTTGACAGAGGAGCAAGTTAAAAGTGATCAGGCACTACAATTGTCACCTCACTGATAACTGACGGGAGGTGGGGCTCTTCCTTACCTAGCTCTGCTATTGGCTAAGGGAGTACATGAGCAGTGAAAATAGCATCTTTAAAAAAAAAAAAATGCAGTGCTTGGAAGTATTTTGAAAAAAAAAGTTAAACAAGATCATCGTGCAATGTAATCTCTGCAGCACAAGCATTTCATATTGTAAATCAACAAGTACATTCTCAAACATCTAAAATGCCAGCACCCATCTGCTACTTTGGAAGAAAACACAGAATGTGGCAAAAAAACAAGCAAGCAGTGCATCTTTACTGTGTGCAGTGGAGATGTGAGGCATCTCGACTGAAACAAGCAAGCAGTGCATCTTTTACTGTGTGCAGTGGGGATGTGAGGCGTCTCGACTGAAACAACAAGCAGTGCATCTTTTACTGTGTGCAGTGGGGATGAAACAAGCAAGCAGCATCTGGGACTGAAACAAGCAAGCAGTGCATCTTTTTTTACTGTGTGCAGTGGAGATGTGAGTGAGCGTCTCAACTGAAACAAGCAAGCAGTGCATCTTTTACTGTGTGCAGTGGGGATGTGAGCTGTCTCGACTGAAACAAGCAAGCAGTGCATCTTTTACTGTGTGTGGAGATGTGATGTCGACTGAAACAAGCAACGGGCATCTTTTTTACTGTGTGCAGTGGGGATGTGAGCTGTCTCGACTAAAACAAGCAAGCAGTGCATCTTTACTGTGCAGTGGAGATGTGAGGCGTCTCGACTGAAACAAGCAAGCAGTGCATCTTTTACTGTGTGCAGTGGGATGTGAGGCGTCTCGACTGAAAACAAGCAAGCAGTGCATCTTTTACTGTGTGCAGTGGGGATGTGGCGTCTCGACTGAAACAAACAAGCAGTGCATCTTTACTGTGTGCAGTGGGGATGTGAAACAAACAAGCAAGCAGGCATCTTTACCTGTGCAGTGGGGGACTGAAACAAGCAAGCAGTGCATCTTTACTGTGTGCAGTGGGGATGTGAGGCGTCCCGACTGAAACAAGCAAGCAGTGCATCTTTACTGTGTGCAGTGGGGATGTGGAGGTGTCTCGACTAAAACAAGCAAGCAGTGCATCTTTACTGTGTGCAGTGGGGATGTGAGGCGTCTCGACTGAAACAAGCAAGCAGTGCATCTTTTACTGTGTGGGATGTGCAGACTGGGGATGTGCATCTTTTAGGCGTCTCGACTGAAAACAAGCAAGCAGTGCATCTTTTACTGTGCACAGTGGAGATGTGAGGCGTCTCGACTGAAAACAAGCAAGCAGTGCATCTTTTACTGTGTGCAGTGGGATGTGAGTGGACAAGCAGTGCATCTTTTACTGTCGACTGAAACAAGCAAGCAGTGCATCTTTTACTGTGTGCAGTGGAGATGTGAGCTGTCTCGACTGAAACAAGCAAGCAGTGCATCTTTTTACTGTGTGTAGTGGGGATGTGGCGTCTCGACTGAAACAAGCAAGCAGTGCATCTTTTACTGTGTGCAGTGGGGATGTGAGGCGTCTCGACTGAAACAAGCAAGCAGTGCATCTTTTACTGTGTGCGAGTGGGGATGTGAGGCGTCTCGACTGAAACAAGCAAGCAGTGCATCTTTTACTGTGTGCAGTGGGGATGTGAGGCGTCTCGACTGAAACAAGCAAGCAGTGCATCTTTTACTGTGCGCAGTGGGGATGTGAGGCGTCTCGACTGAAACAAAAGCAAGCGCATTGCATGGGGATTTTACTGAAAACAAGCGGCAGTGCATCTTTTACTGTGGGGATGTGAGGCGTCTCGACTGAAACAAGCAAGCAGTGCATCTTTACTGTGTGCAGTGGGGATGTGAGGCGGCAGTGCATCTTTTACTGTGCGCTGAAAAAAACAAGCAAGCAGTGCATCTTTTACTGTGTGCAGTGGGGATGTGAGGCGTCTCGACAAACAAGCAAGCAGTGCATCTTTTACTGTGTGCAATGGGGATGTGAGGCGTCTCGACTGAAACAAGCAAGCAGTGCATCTTTACTGTGTGCAGTGGGGATGAGGCGTCTTGACTGAAACCAAACAGTGCATCTTTTACTGAGGAGCGGGATGTATAAATAGAGACGTATAAAAAGAGGACGAAGTGTGTTAATTTGTTCCTTTGTAAATGATTAGAAACAAACCAAAAAAGAGAAAGTGACTGAAAACGGAGTGTTGTGTTTGTTCGTTTGTCTAGTAAACTGTTTGTTTGTTTGTTTACTAACACTACTAACACTATCCAGAGCTGTAGCCGCAGGCCAACATCAAACCGGACACCAGCACTTCCCTCACCACAACAAATTGTATTACACACCACAAGCACTAAAAAATCACTCACTAAAGAACTGTGTCTGTGTTTTTTGTGTTACGTGTGGGTGTTAAAAGAACGGACTTTTGTTACGGGTCAAACCCGATTCTAATTGAAGTGATACACGTTACTGTATCACTTTACAACAGTATTATTTACAACTGATTGCCATCAGCCTCTGGACATTGTGAAAACCAATAAACACCCTTGCACCTGGATATAATTGTCTGTCTGTTTTCTTCTGCACTGCTGCATTACCTTCACCTGCACTCACTTACCCACTTTGCCACAAGCGTCCCTATGTGTGGTTGTTGCTAATACCTTCTAAGGACCTGTCATTGTTATGAGTAATTAGTGGGGCTTGCAAAGCAAGAGTCCCCACTTTAAATCTTC
Source organism: Huso huso (assembly GCA_036884735.1). Taxonomy (NCBI): domain Eukaryota; kingdom Metazoa; phylum Chordata; class Actinopteri; order Acipenseriformes; family Acipenseridae; genus Huso; species Huso huso. Next base: position 15,436,923 of record CM072681.1, on the reverse strand, counting down.
AAATGTTACTTCTTCTTATTCTTCTGACACGCTACTCCTCTTACAACGTTTAAGCTGCACAAACGCCATTCAAACTTTAAAACGTGTAGACCGGTCTGGAATAGTGTGCTTGTGTACAACTTTGATATCTTTTATACTTTTTAAAAACTATTAAGCTTTTTTAATGGGTTTTTTCCATCATTCTAAAGCTCCCCATTGTTTAAAAAACTCCCAGACTTCCAACATTCTATTTACTGTAAACGATGTAACTTTTGACACAAATCAGCTACTTTGACCACTTTCCCAACAAGTAAGACAAAAGTTAGAGCATATGGAAATCTTCCTCTACTTCTCAGCTATTCAAATATGAAATCAAAACAGAAATAACTTTTACCAATCAAGAGGTACAGCTGTTTTAGTAACTCCCAGATCAACTCAATTTTTTTCTTTTTTAAACAAAGTAGGCTTTTCAACAAGTTAGACAAGTGTTGAAATAATCTTCCTCTACTTCTCAGCTATTCAAATATGAAATCAAAACAGGAATGGCTTCTACCAATGAGAAAGCTGTTTTTCATCAACTTCTTTCAGTAGGCTACTTCCCCACCAAATTAGCACCATTGCAGTGGTGAGGTGTGGTGGCGTCACGGACCAGGAAGTAACTGAATCAAAACAATGGATGGCGGGTGAAACTGAGCATACGCGGCGTTCAGCTGATTTTATTAACTAAATAAACAAAAACAACAGATTTAACCAAACAACAAAACAAAAGGGCACGAGGGCCAAACGAATAAACAGACAAAACAAGTGTTGTGCTGGCTAATCCAGCACGCTTTTAGCAATTGTTATTTTCTGTCTCCTCTCTATCTCCCCGTGCCTCCTCTCTGTACACCCAAACCCTGCAGCAAGGACAGCTGCAGGTTCTTATCTCTGGCCGAGGGGTTAACTAGCTGTTAATTATCTTATTACCCCTCGCCACAGTCTGCGAGTTTGGTAAGGGATGCGTGACTGTCAGCTAGTTAAATAATCAGTAGCTGATCAGCCACGCATCCTCACAGAGTTTTAAATTATAAAACAATAAGAAAAGACGCAGCGCTTTTATCCGCGCCGCAAACAAATACAAATAATAATAAATAGGGGCGGGACACTCCATACAAAGCCCCACAACTTTACTTGTAAAGTTACCATCTAGTTAGAGGTTGAGTATTCAAACTTTTATTCTTGGTATATTCGAATATCTTATTCAAAATTCCCCCTAACAAAAAAACCTTAAGTGCTGTGGTTTTTCTGTTCCGTACCATATCATGGATCGCTATTGCTGTGTTACCTGACAGTGTTGGCAATCCTGACGCTATCAGTGCACTAGGGTGGGCATTTTGAAAAGACCTTTGAAACATACTTTAAAGTTATGTGTAAAAGTTGTCATGATGTTAGCATTGAAAATAAATGACGGTACGTTATTTAAACAGTTCTAGCAACACATGGGGGAGCCTTCTATATTTTTGTGGAACGCTATTTACTCTAAGTTTTTAACTTTAAGCTGGTGTAACCCAGTGCAAGCCTCCACAGCTGAAATTCATATGCTTTAATCCACTCCTCCACCATTGTTGAACTCCATGGCAGTGCTTGACAACACAGTGGGGCTCGGGCACAGAAATATCCGCAGCGTGCATCCAGCGATCTTTGAGAAACTGCATCTGCACAGGGATACACAATTCTATAGGTTACAGAAATCTGCATAACACCTTCAGGACAATTTGATTTTGAGATGCATGCCTCGGTTTGAACGTCAGTGAAGTCAAGTTTTATCTGTATATCTAGTTTGCCTATGTGTTAATCTGGCCCTGCACATGCCCTGAGAGTTGATTCATACATCACTGCAGATGAATGCGATACATCCAGCGCAGACCCCATGCGATTTCAGGTCGCAAACGCATGAGAAAAGCCTGTACGACTTTCCAAAAAATAGGCATGTCGCAAGAGTGTGTGTGACGTAATTCCGACCTGTCACACAGGGTCAGAGACCCTCGACAAATTATGTCAGAGTCTGAATTATGAACCAACCTTAAGCCAACAAGCAGCCCCTCTTACTTTCTTTTCTGTTCATGTTTTCCAGGTTCCAGTCCAGCAGCTAAAGTGAGGGCAGGCGGTGGAGAATATCCTGACTGTGGGAAAGGTTTCACGCAGTTAGGGCATTTAAACAAAAAACCCAACGAACTCACACAGGCAGAAACCGTATCACTGCTCTGACTGTGGGAAGAGTTTCAATCATTTTAGAAACCTAAAACAACACCAGCGAATTCACACAGGAGAGAAACCGTATCACTGCTTTGACTGTGGGAAGAGTTTCAGTCAGTTAAACAGCCTTGACTGTGGAAGAGTTTTCACTGCTCTGACTGTGGAAAGAGTTCAGTCAGTAAACAGCCTTGCTTTTACATCAGACAGTTTCACACCAGCGAACTCACACAGGAGAGAAACCGTATCACTGCTCTGACTGTGGGAAGAATTTCAGTCGGTCAGGCAGCCTTGTTTCACACCAGCGAACTCACACAGGAGAGAAACCGTAATCGCTGCTCTGACTGTGGGGAAGAGTTTCAGACAGTTAGGAAGCCTAAAAAGAACACCAGCGAAGTTCACACAGGAGAGAAACCATTTCACTGCTCTGACTGTGGGAGGAGTTTCAGTCAGTTAGGAAGCCTAAAAGGACACCAGCGAACCCACACAGGAGAAAAACCGTATCACTGCTCTGACTGTGGGAAGAGTTTCAGTCACTTAGGAAGCCTAAAAGGACACCAGCGAACTCACACAGGAGAGAAACCGTATCACTGCTCTGACTGTGGGAAGAGTTTCAGTTGGTCAGACAGCCTTGTTTCACACCAGCGAACTCACACAGGAGAGAAACTGTGTCTGCTCTGACTGTAGGAAGAGTTTCAGTTGGTCAGACAGCCTTGTTTCACACCTACAAACTCATACAGTAAAGAAACTGTGTCTGCTCTGACTGTAGGAAGAGTTTCCGTCTTAAACAAGCCCTTCAAAAACACCAGCGAATTCACAGAGGAGAGAAACCTTAAAGACTGTTTTGTGTATCACTCTTAACCCTTTGCGGTCAGTTTATTCAGCACCTGTGAGGCACGTCAAGTCCTACAAGGGAAGGCTTTGCGCTCTCACAGCCTCTCAGTCTCGTGTTCTTATTGTTTCCGATCA
>CM072681.1:15412842-15433243 GCA_036884735.1 Huso huso | reverse complement strand
ATATACACACAGAGAGACAGGCACGTCTGCACAGCGTGGCACTCCCAGAGCAGACTGCACTACACCCAGGCAGCAGACTGTCAGAGCAGATATATACACACAGAGAGACAGGCACGTTCTGCACTGCACTCCCAGAGCAGACTGTCATATACACACAGAGAGACAGGCACGTTCTGCACAGCACTGCACTCCCAGAGCAGACTGTCATATACACAGAGAGACAGGCACGTTCTGCACAGCACTGCACTCCCAGAGCAGACTGTCATACACACAGAGAGACAGGCACGTTCTGCACAGCACTGCACTCCCAGAGCAGACTGTCATATACACACAGAGAGACAGGCACGTTCTGCACAGCACGGCACTCCCAGAGAGCAGACTGTCATATACATATACACACAGAGAGACAGGCACGTTCTGCACAGCACTGCACTCCCAGAGCAGACTGTCATATACACACAGAGAGACAGGCACGTTCTGCTGCACAGCACTGCACTCCCAGAGCAGACTGTCATATATACACACAGAGAGACAGGCACGTTCTGCACAGCACTGCACTCCCAGAGCAGACTGTCATATACACACAGAGAGACAGGCACGTTCTGCACAGCACTGCACTCCCAGAGCAGACTGTCATATACACACAGAGAGACAGGCACGTTCTGCACAGCACTGCACTCCCAGAGCAGACTGTCATATACACACAGAGAGACAGGCACGTTCTGCACAGCACTGCACTCCCAGAGCAGACTGTCATATACACACAGAGAGACAGGCACGTTCTGCACAGCACTGCACTCCCAGAGCAGACTGTCATATACACACAGAGAGACAGGCACGTTCTGCACAGCACTGCACTCCCAGAGCAGACTGTCATATACACAGAGACAGACACGTTCTGCACAGCACTGCACTCCCAGCAGACTGTCATATACACACCCAGAGACAGGATGTTCTGCACAGCACTGCATCCCAGAGCAGACACACAGAGAGACAGGCACGTTCTGCACAGCACTGCACTCCCAGAGCAGACTGTCATATACACACAGAGAGACAGGCATCTGTTCTGCACTCCCAGCACTGCACTCCCAGAGCAGACTGTCATATACACACAGAGAGAGACAGGCACGTTCTGCACAGCACTGCACTCCCAGAGCAGACTGTCATATACACACACGTTCTGAGAGACAGGCAGACGTTCTGCACAGCACTGCACTCCCAGAGCAGACTGTCATATACACAGAGACAGGCACGTTCTGCACAGCACTGCACTCCCGTTCTGTCACACACAGAGAGAGACAGGTATGTTCTGCACAGCCTGCACTCCCAGAGCAGACTGTCATATACACACAGAGAGACAGGCACGTTCTGCACACTGCACTCCCAGAGCAGACTCCCAGAGCAGACTGTCATATACACACCAGAGCAGACAGTCAGAGACAGGCACGTTCTGCTGGCACTCCCAGAGCAGACTGTCATATACACAGAGACAGGCACGTTCTGCACAGCACTGCACTCCCAGAGCAGACTGTCATATACACACAGAGAGACAGGCACGTTCTGCACAGCACTGCACTCCCAGAGCAGACTGTCATATACACAGAGAGACAGGCACGTTCTGCACAGCACTGCACTCCCAGAGCAGTCACTGCAGACTGTCATATACATACAGGCACGTTCTGCACAGCACTGCACTCCCAGAGCAGACTGTCATATTACACAGAGAGACAGGCACGTTCTGCACAGCACTGCACTCCCAGAGCAGACTGTCATATACACACAGAGACAGGCACGTTCTGCACAGCACTGCACTCCCAGAGCAGACTGTCATATACACAGAGAGACAGGCACGTTCTGCACACACTGCACTCCCAAACACTCCCAGACACAGACTGTCATATACACACTCCCAGAGCAGACTGTCATATACACACAGAGAGACAGGCACGTTCTGGTCTGTACAGACTTGCATAAAACTGTATTAGACTAGTCTAAACCATTAGACTAGTCTTAGTTTGACAATTAGACTAGTCTAATGCAAGTTAGTCAGTTGCATAAAAAATTAAGACTGACTAAGACTTAGCATTAGACTAGTCAAAAAGTTAGCCTCTTCACACCCAGGCTAACTTAGAATTTAAGTCTATCTTCCATGGAAACCATTAACTGTCAGAAAGAAATCATGGCCTCCCACCACAATCTCTGGCTATATGAGGAGAGAAAGAGTGTTCAAAGACAGAAAAAATCCACTGGAAGTGTACTCAGACACTGAGGTAACTGAAAGGCTTCGCTTACCAAGGCAAGCCATTATAAAATTAGCAGAAGATCTAAAGGATAAATTTAGAAACCACAGTGTCCCTGTTTTGTTACAAGTCTGCTTGGCACTCCGATTTTACGCAACAGGTTGTTTTTTAAATTCTGTGGGAGATTTCATAGGGCTGCATAAATCCACTGCCTCACAAACTTTTTATTAAACCTTTCGTTTTCTTTACATGCACAGACCGGATGTGTTCATGGCAGCGCTCTCATGTTGCTCAGATAATTAAACCAAGAGAATCTCGTCAAACACTGTAGGATACTACAAACATCCCTGTACAGTATTGCATTAGACCCCTCTACAAAGACATGTTGTTGGGGATGGACATGTTCAAAAAAAAGGATTTGTGTTTATTTACCATTGGGATTCTCTCAGCATGCAGTGACACCTCAAGGCTAGCTGTTGTAATTGCTGCAAAGGGGACCCCATGTTCCCAGCTTAAATCAACCATGGCAGTGACATTTATTTTACTGTCAGATTCCTTGAGGGGAAAAAAAAGTTCTTATTCGGGGAAAGATCACAGATCCGCAGACTTGTCACTTCAGATCAGAGTTGTCCCAAAAACATCACAGTACAGTGTGTTGCAAACACAAAAACATCACAGTACAGTGTGTTGCAAACTGCTAACACAAAAAAACATGTTGCAAACGGGAAAACACAAAATACATCAGTACAGTGTGTTGCAAACAGCACACAAAAATCACCTACAGTGTGTTGCAAACTTACCTTGATTTTGATTTTGTGTGAGCGTTGTAATAATAATAATAATAAACTTAGTATGTAACGATTTCTTTATTTATTTCTCATTAGGTCTTTTTAAAACAAATGTAGACATTTAAAATTAAACTTGCATTTAATACTTTAGTACTTTTTTCTGAAAAAATATCTAAATATAGATCCATTGTACTATAATTTGTAGCAGTTTACTGTTCAGACATTTTTGCTATTTCCAGTTTTAGTTTAATTTTTTCTAACTCTAACTTTTCTATTTCTAAGTGTAGCTTCCTCTCTTCAAGAATCAAATTGTGTTGTTGTTGTTCCATGATCCTAGCCATGGTGATTCTTGTCTCTCTCCCTCCCTCTCTCTCTCTCAGTGCTGCACTCAGGCTGCTCCAGTACAGCTTGCTGGGGGGGGACCTCGCTTACTTGCTCAACTGAGATAGGTGGAAAAAAAAAAAAAAAACTTACTTTACTATTTATTTCAATACGTGTTTCAGTTTTTGTATGCTAGTTGTGTTAGCGTTAATATCCTTTCTGTTAACCTGTTAACCTTACAAAGCGCAGTAACACATTTAAATTAAATAACAACGCAATCATCAATAGTTATCTTATAACAAACTTTAGGTTGTGACAAATTATCTGATTTCATGTGTTCGTTTTGTTGTTACCGTGTCAACAAACCGTCGCTATTTAACAAAGTTTCCGTTTCAGCACTGCTTGCCTGAGACACAGTCGCTACGCGACACTGTGGTCACTGATGCTGACAGGCGGAGCCTCCCGCTGGCTCTCACACACTCCACTCTCTCACCCACCGGCAATCCCCCAAAACATCGGAGACTCCTCCCCAAAGATTTCAATAACCAGTTCTGTGGTCCGTTTAAGTTTTGAGGGAGGTCCTCCTCCAGTACGCGGATGTTTCCTCTTAAATATTTCATTTTTAGCGTCCTGTACCATATTCTTACATCTTTTCTGCACGTCTTTTACAGACCGCACACATAGCGGGTTGACGATGTTAACTTTTTTTGTAATTTTATCCCACGCCTTGTGTTTGTGTACGTCAGTGCATTTTTCGGAAAAATTCCCCAAAAGTATTTCTTTTTCTGCGTTATACTCCTCTAACAAGCACAAATTTTCAGTGAACTGTGAACATCGCTGTTTGAGAAAAGTGTCAGCCATGTTCCCCCCCCCCCCCCCCCCAAGTGTCTTAATTCCCAGAATGCGTTGCGTAATTGACTAAGTAAGACCAGTCTAACGAAAGACTATTTTATGCAACCGTTTTAACTGAGTGTCTATCGTTAGTATGGCTTATAATTATATTAAGACAAAGACTTAGTCTATGTTTATGCAACCGGCAGCAGTACAGCACTGCACTCCCAGAGCAGACTGTCATATACATACAGACTTAGACAGACATGTTCTGTACAGTGCTGCACACACTGAGATAAAGAAAACTAATAAAAATGGAGGTGCATATGAAACAGATAATACTGTATATGTTGTAACATACAGTGAACTCCACAATAATATAACTTTATTGAGACACAGTGTGTACACTTCACTCTACAGTAACAGAGCAGTACTGAGACACAGTGTGCACACTACACTCTACAGTAATGGGGCAGTATTGAGACACAAGGTGTACATTTCCACTGCCAGCAGGGCCACTGTGGGAGGGGGCTGGTTACCATCACCTGGGGGTCCTTTGCTGCTGGATTTGTTATCAGCGCTGCCCATGGGCCCATTGGTGCCTCCGTTCATGTGCCAGGACACTGACCGAGACTTTTGGGCCTTTAAGGAAGGAGGTGTCCTTTAAGGCCATATGTGCCACAAGTGTGTGGGGGGTATGTGACAGGGTAACCTGCCCATGTGTTTATTTCTATTTTAGTTGTAATATTATGATTTAAATGTATTGTTTGGTGTTTAAAAACACAATGTTTTGCGATTATTGTTTTACAGCATGGATGGGGTGAAAATTCCCCATCCAGCTAAACACATGCATAATGTGTCCATCTCCAAATTAATTAAGTGATTACCAATCTGGAGATGGCCACGTATATATAAAGAGTGGATCAGCAGTTCATCGGGGTTGGGTGTTCAGAGAGAAGGAACGTAAAAAGTAAGAAATAAAAATACAATTGGTAAGTGTGCTGGATTTTGAGCAGCACGGTACTTGTTTTGCTTGACTTATTGTCTGTTTATTTTTGCCACCGTGCCGTTTTGTTTTGTATAAAGTGTTTTGTTTTTTCAGATATTTTATGTATTTAATAAAGAAAGGAGCGCATTTGCGACTCTCCCCGTAGTACCTTGCTTGTGTGTCAACTTCCTGGTCTGTGACGTCACCACTCGACCATCCTGTCACATGATAACACATTCCTTATTCGGGTATGATATATGGAGGTTGTTCTCTTCTGTACCAATGTCTGTGAGAGGAAAGGCACAGGCAGATACCAAGCTGTGCTGGAGAACAATTACAAAAAGAAAGAATTGTTCAAGAAAGGTGTCACCACGGGTTCGGTTTGAAAAGGCTTGTTTAGAGCTCTTTTGTTAGATCAAAGGAAGAAGTGAAGACTGCTACACTCTGTGGCTTGTTTCCATGCAGTTTAGAAACTCCAAATCCTCTCTCCATTGTCGTTAGGATGTGGTGTAGCACATACATATCACGCATATTACTCACGCTACAGAACGTTGTTTGCATTGAAACAAGTCTGCAAGCCATACCTCATGATAACGAGACTTCAGCAGTGAAGATCCTGTTTGTGATTTAACCTTGTGCAAATTTCTACCATAACTAAAGCCGTACCAAACAAGTCCCTGGCAAGCTTCCTTGACCAAATTGAGATAATAATAATAATAGAATTGAGATTCAGGTATTTATTAGTCTTCCAAACTGGCTTGGGAAGCCTGTTGTTATTGTAAAGATTTTTAATTATTTGTTACTGCTGGGATTATTATTATTATTATTATTATTATTATTATTATTATTATTATTATTATTATTACTCTTTCCTCCAAAAGTTGCTCAAAAACTGACAAAATTCTGTAGGATGGTAGATGCTTATGGGAAGTTGATAAATGTTAATTGAACTTATGTCGTAGGTCACATGGTTTGGCCGCCATATTGGATTGAAAAAAAACATTTTACCTAAATGTAAAAATGTGTCTTTCTAAAACGTCTTATTGCAGAGTGCTGAAAGTTGGTATAGTTGTTGAGGGATAGTCCAAGATTAACTGGTGTTCATAAGAAGCTGATAGGTTGTGTGGTATGGCGTCCAGGCTGCATGACGTCAAAATCACACGGTATAGACGTCATAATCACAAATTAAAAAGATCTTCTTCTCCCAAACCATGAGTCTGATTGAAACAAACCCAATGGCACATATGATCGTAGTGTGGTTGTCTTTAAAGGGTGTTAAAGGGAAGTTGCTACAATAAAAAACACGGTGTCCACATTGGATGACATCATCAACATACAAAACTGGCAACAAAAACCTTTGTCTTTGAGCAGATAGGGTCATGTTTACTATGGAACACATATAGTAACCCATGTATGCTCTATAAAAAAATGGCATAGCCCGTGACCTCTGACCTTTCCTAAAGGTCAAATGTAAAACTGCAATATAACTCCTTATGCACATAGGGTCATGTTTACTATGTAAAAGTGGCATTCTGCACTATTTGCTAAAGTGTTTGGTACTGTTCTTTGGTACTGTTACTGGTACTGGTACTGGAAGCAGTAAAGTTGCTGGCATCTCTAGTTTTTTTTTATATATTATTGTCGTTTTTCCGCCCAAAACTTTAAACTGCTCCTGTTCACATGCGGTGTAAACAGTCAACATGAAACTTGGCAGATATCATCCCGTGTAGATTACAGTTCAGATGCAAACAAGACTGCGCTCCTGCATCAACCAAGATTTCAAAATCTTCTTCTTTGGAACCGGTGAACCGATTGATCTGAAACTTCGCATACGTCATCAGCAACCAAACCCACTTCAAGTTTGCGAAGCAGAAGTTGCTGCGATAAATTTTACTATCAAAATGGCTGCCATCAATTTCGCCAAAACGCACCCAAACATCAAACTGCTTCTGTTTGAAAACCGTTTAACCAACTAACTCCTAACTTGGTAGACATCATCCTTGGGACAAATCAAATATGGAAAAAAATGAAACTAAGGCAGAACAGTAGCCAGTACTGAGACACTGGAGCTGTAGTCAGAGGATGTGGTTCAAGTGCAGGGCTGCACGCTTTCATTAAATGAAATAAAAAACAAAATACTTTAAACCACACAAAAACAAAAGCTGCCTAACAGGCTTCTAACAAAGTAGCTCTCTGTAGCAGAGCAGGAGAGCACACAGGAAGCCAGCCTCTCCCTGGAGTGCAAAACAGAACTAACTGCAGCACAATGGGCCACAGGTGGGCCAGACTAAACTGCCAGACACTGAAGCAATTCAGCCTGACCAGCTGCATTCAGATTCACATTCACATGAAAATCAAAAGATCACTAAGGCTCAAAATGATCTCTTTCCTGGGAACATTTATCAAGCAATACATTTAACACACTTAATTATGAAGATGAAGGTAATACTGTTCTTGATGTAGTTGGTGTGATAATTATACACATTTATACAGCAGAGTATGGGAATTAATGAAAACAAGTTCCGGTACAAAAGAGGTTAACAGAAAATAAATCACACAAATAACACTGTTTACAAGTGAGAGGTTTTCACATGAGAGAGAAGAGAAAAGGCTGAGTGAGGCTGGAAGACAGGGAGGGCTGTGTTTCTCAAACAGAAAGTGAAAGGGAGAGAGCTGGATACTGGACAGCATTTTGGGGATGAAAACAAGAAACTAAAAGACTAGACTGTTACTGTGACTGAGAGAGAAAAAGAAGAAGTGGTCAGTGGCTAAGCTACAGGAAATGTTTTTAAATGTGGGTTTCTGACAATAGTCATGAAACTCACTCCATAGATAACTTATTAAAGCTTAGACTAGACCACCTTACTACAGTATACAGCTATGTCTAAAAGGTTTGCATTACCCTATAGAATTAACTCATTTTTCCGAATGAAGTCGAATGAAACCTGTTGAATAATGTTATGTTAACATATTAAATTACATACCGCTTTGTAGTTTTCCATTTACTTAAAACTGTAACATTTCAAAATCTAGCATGAATGCTGTACTACAATTATGGCTTCTAGTAGACTTTTGTTTCTTTGATTACATGATGTTAACAGAGTTGGGGTAACTCGCTACTTAATTAACATGTTACTGTAATAATATTACTTTTGTCAATAATGAGGGAATATAACACATTAGATTTTGAATCTGAGTAACAATATTACATTTACTTTCTGCAAGAAAGAAACAAGTTCATCTTGTTAACTTTTCTCTGTTGTACCCCATTACTGGTCTTTTCATTTTGAACCCGGACACGGCAGACTCTTCCGGGATGTCGCACAACAATCAAATCAGTCTTTTAGAGCTTTGTCATTGAATAAGGCTAGGCACTAGGAACAAAAATATGTGTATCCCTACATACCATTTTTGATGATACATGTATGTAGGAGGAGGCTCACTTGACTGTACTACCACTGTTATTAATAGAAGATCGAGAGGAGGCTCACTTGACTGTACTACCACTGTAGAAGATCGAGAGGAGGCTCACTTGACTGTACTACCACTGTTATTAATAGAAGATCGAGAGGAGGCTCACTTGACTGTACTACCACTGTAGAAGATCGAGAGGAGGCTCACTTGACTGTACTACCACTGTTATTAATAGAAGATCGAGAGGAGGCTCACTTGACTGTACTACCAGTTTTATTAATAGAAGATCGAGAGGAGGCTTACTTGACTGTACTACCAGTTTTATTACTAGAAGATCGAGAGGAGGCTCACTTGACTGTACTACCAGTTTTATTAATAGAAGATCGAGAGGAGGCTCACTTGACTGTACTACCAGTTTTATTACTAGAAGATCGAGAGGAGGCTCACTTGACTGTACTACCAGTTTTATTAATAGAAGATCGAGAGGAGGCTCACTTGACTGTACTACCAGTTTTATTACTAGAAGATCGAGAGGAGGCTCACTTGACTGTACTACCAGTTTTATTACTAGAAGATCGAGAGGAGGCTCACTTGACTGTACTACCAGTTTTATTACTAGAAGATCGAGAGGAGGCTCACTTGACTGTACTACCAGTTTTATTACTAGAAGATCGAGAGGAGGCTCACTTGACTGTACTACCAGTTTTATTACTAGAAGATCGAGAGGAGGCTCACTTGACTGTACTACCAGTTTTATTAATAGAAGATCGAGAGGAGGCTCACTTGACTGTACTACCAGTTTTATTACTAGAAGATCGAGAGGAGGCTCACTTGACTGTACTACCAGTTTTATTACTAGAAGATCGAGAGGAGGCTCACTTGACTGTACTACCAGTTTTATTACTAGAAGATCGAGAGGAGGCTCACTTGACTGTACTACCAGTTTTATTACTAGAAGATCGAGAGGAGGCTCACTTGACTGTACTACCAGTTTTATTACTAGGAGATCGAGAGGAGGCTCACTTGACTGTACTACCAGTTTTATTACTAGAAGATCGAGAGGAGGCTCACTTGACTGTACTACCAGTTTTATTAATATAAGATCGAGAGGAGGCTCACTTGACTGTACTACCAGTTTTATTAATAGAAGATCGAGAGGAGGCTCACTTGACTGTACTACCAGTTTTATTAATAGAAGATCGAGAGGAGGCTCACTTGACTGTACTACCAGTTTTATTAATAGAAGATCGAGAGGAGGCTCACTTGACTGTACTACCAGTTTTATTACTAGAAGATCGAGAGGAGGCTCACTTGAGTGTACTACCAGTTTTATTAATAGAAGATCGAGAGGAGGCTCACTTGACTGTACTACCAGTTTTGCTTGTTTGCTTGCTTACACAGTGGTGGTCACGTTTCTTGCATCACCTCATCATTTTTAAGTTTTTGTTTTATCATCATATAGTTCATTTTTCTATAGACTTGTGCTTGTTGTTGTTATTGTTGATTTGATATTCATGGTTTTATTGAATTGTAACGTTTGCATGATTTTCTCTTTATAATGCAAAATTATTGAAAGTCAGGAAATATATACTACATTGTTAATATGCCAAAAATGAAATGTATTTATACTACAAAAATTGTTAAAAACCTTCTTTGACACATTTAATAAATGAATTACCCGATGTATACAGTAGTTAAAAAGTAAACAATCGTCACAACAACTATTTCGCAGGACAAGACAAGAGAAAGAAATATAACGAGTAATATGTAACGAGCAGTATAACACGCTACTTCTTTATTCAGTAATAAGTAAGGACATTACATTATTTTTCTGAAGAAACAAGTTACTCTTTTCAGTAACGTGCCTGACTCTGGACGTTAACTTGCTCTTATTTCTTGCTCTTATTGTATTACTTGTACTGTGATTCTTGAAATGTTTTTGCTTACGATTGTAAGTCGCCCTGAATAAGGGTGTCTGCTAAGAAATAAATAATAATAATAATAATAATAATAATAATAATAATAAAAGATACAGTTGATGTTCAGATAGTTTTTTATTATTATTATTGTTGTCTCAATCCTAAAATTCTAGGTGATGCAAAACTTTTGTCTATAGCTGGACATATTTCCACACTACTTTCTTTGGTCTCGCCTTTCGAGGTACCCCTGCCCATAAATTAGCTTGCAGATAAGTGGAGAGGCTGACTGTAGGGTCATTCGATGAAGCTCAAAAGCAGATGGAGGCTGGGGAGGAGGAGGCAAACTCTGACACACAGCAGGACGTAATGGATTGAGGTAAGATATAAATCCCTTACTTGCTTATCATTGGATGAATTGTTTATCTAATGAAAAATAAGATACTAGCTATTAGACTGAAATGATTTGTTCTGTGTATTGGAAGTGCCCACAATGTGCTTGATGTTTACGTGATTTGATCTGAGGTTAGAAATGAGTTTCCTGCCTGAACCACCACTTAGCTTAATGAGGTGAAGGGAACAAAATAGAGAACCTGTCTGTCCCCTTATAAAAGTTTATCTTAATATATAATAGAAATGTGTAATAAAGCACAGTGAAATCATTTTAAAGTACAGAGGTATGGTAAAACATAGGGAAGCATTGTAAAGCACAGAGAGGTCTGGTAAAGCATAGGGAAGCATTGTAAAGCACAGAGAGGTATGGTAAAGCATAGGGAAGCATGGTAAAGCATAGGAAAGCATTGTAAAGCACAGAGAGGTATGGCAAAGCATAGGAAAGCATTGTAAAGCGCAGATAGGTATGGTAAAGCATAGGAAAGCATTGTAAAGCACAGAGAGGTCTGGTAAAGCATAGGGAAGTATTGTAAAAAACAGAGAGGTCTGGTAAAGCATAGGGAAGCATTGTAAAGCGTAGAGAGGTATGGTAAAGTATAGTGAAGTATGGTAATGCATAGGGAAGCATTGTAAAGCACAGAGGGGTATGGTAAAGCATAGGGAGGCATTGTAAATTGCATAGAGGTATGGTAAAGCATAGGGAAGTATGGTAATGCATAGGGAAGCATTGTAAAGCACAGAGGGATATGGTAAAGCATAGGGAAGCATGGTAAAGCATAGGGAAGCATTGTAAAGCACAGAGAGGTATGGTAAAGCATAGGGAAGCATTGTAAAGCACAGAGGGGTATGGTAAAGCATAGGGAGGCATTGTAAATTGCATATAGGTATGGTAAAGCATAGGGAAGTATGGTAATGCATAGGGAAGCATTGTAAAGCACAGAGGGATATGGTAAAGCATAGGGAAGCATGGTAAAGCATAGGGAAGCATTGTAAAGCACAGAGAGGTATGGTAAAGCATAGGGAGGCATTGTAAATTGCATAGAGGTATGGTAAAGCATAGGGAAGTATGGTAATGCATAGGGAAGCATTGTAAAGCACTGGGAGGTATGGTAAAGCATAGGGAAGCATTGTAAAGCACAGAGAGCTATGGTGGACCATAGGAAAGCATTGTAAAGCATAGGAAAGCATTGTAAAACAATAGAGAAACCGACACAACAATTATTTCCAAAACTGTTCTGCTCTTTGGTGAGATTGCAGTGGAAGTTATATATATATATATATATATATATATATATATATATATATATATATATATATATATATATATGCACTGTATTACACTTACATGTATATATTTACACATTTATACTAAAAATGAATTGACAAGAAGCTTAGAAATAGTTGTTACATCTACTGTAGATTATTATATACAGTATTACTATAATTCAGTAAATAAGTTTTTCCTGCTTGTACAAACAAGTAACTAATCTTTTTGAAGAAGGAAATACCACATACTGCAAGGGTTTTACCATATTCATTATACAGTATATAGTTGTATAATTTTAGGTCTCTATAAAGACTTATTTGCTGGATTTTGAATGTACTGTAATTTCCTTTAAGTAGTTACGATGAAGTGTTTAGAATATAGATGGTAATAAATATATTTAATACTCACACACTGCAAAGACGGTAAGAAATCAAAGCAACTGTATTTCAAGGAAAGAGAAGTGAGAAACTAAGAAAGACTAAAGTGAAGTGGAACTGAGACAGAACAAGAAGAAGTGGTGAGTGTCTGAGATTCAGAATCCAGTCTGCTTTGGTAAATGTTTTAGTTTAGAAAGAAACCAAAATGTAGGTCATGTGATATTATCTCAGTAGCTAGATGTCTGAATTTTGTACTTTGTATCCCCCCAGTAACACTTTACATTGTGTCTCTAATCACTTTGTATTTACATAGCAGTTACTTAGTAAATGCATGTGTACTTACACAATTGCAATGTTAATATGCATAGTGGCAATGTACTTAGTGTAAATCAATTTGCACAATACATGTAAGTACACAGTTGTATCAGAAAATGTTAGGGTTGGGGTTAGAATTAAGGTGAAACTTTGTTTGCCATTGTCTGAATTGATATGCTAGCATAATTTGTCTGTGTATTTTCCTTAACTAAAGGTTATATTTAGGACATCTGATTTTCGGGTGAAATTTTTTTCAAAATTTGGGTGAATGTAGAAGACATGCTCAAGCGCATGCACCCACTGGAGTTGCAGCTTACAATATCAGTGGGATGACCATTCACAGACTACTAATGCTTCTCTGATGAGGTACTGCAATGCCTTCATACAGACATGCGAGATGTGACCCTCCTAATTATGGATGAGGTGTCCATGATTTCCAATGTCACCTTGTTGTACATCCATCTTCATCTGTGTGAGATTTTCCAGACTGCTAACACAGATGATGGCTGGTTTGGAAAAATCAACATCTTACTTAATATGCGCCAGAAACAGGACACAACTTTTGATAACCTCCTTAACCGTGCCTGACTCACCAACCAAGTTGATCGCAGAGTGTTGACAAATGTAGGCAATGCAAAACTTCTCCAATCATGAAATGTGAACTTATTCAGTCAGCAGGAAGAATGATTGCAGTCCAACTTATGCTTTGGGAAACCAAACCAGACGGGACCGTTACAAAGTGACACAATGCTAAGTTTACTGCTGTGCAGAAGAGCACAATTACTGTGGACAACAGGAATTACCAATTTTCTTCCATTATCATACACGAGGGACAGGGTGTTGATTCAGGACAATATGCGTCTGTTCTTTCTGTGGGTGCTACTGGAAAATGGGTGCATGCAAATGATGCACTCATTGAAGTCAAACCATGGCCAAGAAATGAAAAGGACATGTATATGGCCTTTTATGAAGTGATCTAATGCTTTATAAATACCTTACATTGGCCTAAGTTCATAACACCACTACATCAAGGAGAATAATGTTTTTTCCAGCATTAAAATGTGTTAGTATACTACCCTTTAGCACTGACATGCATATGACCCTTTTGAACCATTTATAACATTGTAGTTTTGTACCTATGTAAATATCAATATATCAAAACCTACCAAAATATACATATTGTTTTCACCACTGATGGATCTACATTTGAAACTGAAAGATTAAAATGTTTACACTTTCAGTACTGTCAGAAAGTCCCTTATACCATTATTTTAATTTAAAATCTTCTCATTTCTGTTATATTACTCTACTTATTACTCTCTTGTCTTATCTGTCTGTCTGTTTGCCATACACATTCTCTAATATATTTCCCTCACTTTATTCATTATTTTATTAAGTAAAAAAAGAAGTGATAACTAACAAAAAGACTGTCAATGTAAAAAAAAAATTAGAAAAACCCAACAGCCGTTTAACACTAGCACCGCCATGACCGCTTTTGAACGACTTTTGTAATTCAAATTTAAATTTCTCTGTGAATATCTTGTGAATATCCATTGAATATCTAAATATTTGAATGTCCCCACGTTGCATTTAGCCCGTCAAATGAATGGTTTACTTGGGAAGAACATAATATAATAAATTATAATACATATGCCAATTGCTCAGCTTCTTATTTATTATTTATTATTATTATGTATCGAGCAGTTGAATACATTGAATCCTTGTGATATAGCTTTAACAGGTGTAAAGAAATACATGTGCTTATTATTATTATTATTATTCAGGTACCTAGAGAAATCAGTGACCATTGGGACTGAATGGCGAAACAGGTTTGTTTTACAACGCAACTTACAGAGGGTGGATGTCTTGATCAAGTGGCACGGGTATTCTGCAGAGAAATCACAGGTGGCCTGTGGCTGTTTTTTTTTTATAATGTTTTGGACCTGGCTTTGTTTTGTACAAGGAGTGCACGGGAAACACAATTGTAGGAACTTCATTCTGTATAGCCCTGGATAACATCAGAAGTACAATTTTGATTATGGAAGTGCAATGCAGTACAATGCCCATAAACCTTCAGCCAGCGCTGCACCACTGGCACACAGAAGAAAAGACAATGCCAGGTTGCTGTACTATAAAATAGAAGTTTTGATGTCTGCACCTTTGCTGGATCCAGTCTGTGGCAAATGACTGGTAGTTGAAAACGTGTTTTCTGTGTGGATTGTACCCTGAACTGTAATAGAACAGATAGACAGAGCCTTTGAAATTTGTTTCACTCAAAGCACTTTCTTGCATAAGTTATGTTAGTTATTTTGTTTTTCATTTTACAACAAGATAATGTTTTAAAACATGCCTCCAGGCTACACCTGTTTGAACACCTTAGAAGAAAAGAACAGTTTTTCATGACGTGTAGGCTTGTAAAATTATGGAATGGCCAGCACAGTCTTATTCCAGACTTAAACCCCATAAATGTATTGGTTTGGGATGAACTTGGACAGAAGGGTTAAATCAAAGCAACCTCGATTTCTCTGCAGGTACCAACAACATTTGTGGGAACTAGCCCAGCAACAGTGGTTTGGGAAGAACTTTCCAAACAATATTTGATTGCACAGCTTCTTCACTGGAAAGAATGCATTTAAATGGTTGTGTTCGGCTGTTATATGGTGCCAAAAAAGGTGGCTACTTTGATGAGCCCCAAAATTTAGATTAGCGTGGTTTTGGGGAAAACAAAACGATTCCATGATTTCAATTTTTTATCATCCAATTGTTTATTTGTTCTATGCTTTAATTTCAGATTACATTGAGACATTAAACGGGCGTAAATTTCAATAAAAACTGGAAAAATTGAGGTGTTCTAAAACTTTTGACCGGTAGTGTGTATATATATATATATATATATATATATATATATATATATATATATATATATTACAGAAACAGTTCTAGTAAATGGCCACACAATGGCAGCATTGGATAAGGAATAGCGAGAGCACAAATGTTCTGCTATATGTATATATCCTATAACATCCATGATTATGGTACTATAAGGTACAACCAGCACAATGGAAGCTACCTATATCAGTGACCTGACACCATGGTAGTACTGTGAGTTTAATTATTTATTCTTAAAACCAATACTTCTTTAAAATCAACAACAGTGACTGATAAAACAGTCTTTGTACAGCAGTTACATATTGCGGTATCCAGGTAAGGGAGATATATATATGATGGAGCGCCGGGCAGAGCATATTTATATATATATATACAAGGGAATATAAAGAATGCCGTGTTCAGAGCTGGCAGCATTTAAGGAATGGAGAGCTCTGTTCTGAAGTCTGTTTAAAACCAAAAAACACAAGTAACCCTTGACCCTTATTTCCTACAAGCCTTTATTTATTTAAAACCACTCCACAACAGAGCACACAGTGCCTTATGTCTGTCCCACAGGAGTTCCCTGGCTGTAGTTTATGTGGCTGTTGCTTTAATCTCATGCAGTGTTATAGGAGATGTGCAGAGCTGACTGACTTAGTCTGTGATGGTTGAACCTAGTGTGTGCAGAAATAAAAAGTCTGTGATGGTTGATTCTTATTGTGCAGAGCTGCTAGACTTTGACCACTAGAGCACACAGAGCTATGTAGTCTGTGATGGTTGATTTTAGTGTTTGTGCAGAGCTGTTCTTTAGTCTGTGATGGTTGATTCTAGTGTGTGCAGAGCTGCTAGTCTGTGATGGTTGATTCTAGTGTGTGCAGAGCTGCTAGTCTGTGATGGTTGATTCTAGTGTGTGCAGAGCTGCTAGTCTGTGATGGTTGATTCTAGTGTGTGCAGAGCTGCTAGTCTGTGATGGTTGATTCTAGTGTGTACAGACAATCCTATTATTGTAGCTGTGATTTGACAGGACACTGACTGGTGTCTGGTTTATGTTCTCCACTAGATGTCACGGTTTACTCAGCTTTCTGTATATCACAATTCAGGATTCTTGACATGAATATAGATTAATGGATGACCACAGGCACGAAATAGGGGAGGGGAGGGGTGGGAAGTAAAGTTGATTCTCTGTTATATCATTAAAAATAATAACTGTGTTACATGATTCAACTACAGCAGTGCAAGCTGTGATTCTTCAGTTCTGGTTTATAGTTATGTTTTGTTTGATGAAATAAAAACTAAACAAAGTCAGGAGTGTTTTGCACACTGTTTTTGGTGCTGGGACTCTGTATCAGCCTATAGGGTTAATAACTAATACTACACTGAACTTTCTCTTCATTAGATTGTTTTTCTCTTCATGTCTCGGATGAAATCTGCATTCCAAGAGTGTGTATGTATGTGTGTGTGTATGTATGTATGTTTGTATGTATGTATGTGTGTGTGTGTGTGTGTGTATGTGCATGGTTGTGTGCATGGATGTGTGTCTGTCTGACACATGATTAAGAACATCAGTATTACACTGGGTGTTGAGGTCCATGCTAAATGTTGTAAAGGACCTTGTCACATATAGTTAGTTTCCAAATGGTCAGATTGCCTGGAAGCAACATCTGAAAACCACCTGAATTCCTTTTTAAATTCACATCACACACCAGTGAAAACCAGCTCTGTTATTGGGCAGCAGTACAGAGTAGTGGTTAGGACTCTGGACTCTTGACCGGAGGGTCGTGGGTTCAATCCCAGGTGGGGGACACTGCTGCTGTACCCTTGAGCAAGGTACTTTACCTAGATTGCTCCAGTAAAAACTCGACTGTATAAATGGGTAATTGTATGTAAAAAATAATGTGATATCTTGTAACAATTGTAAGTTGCCCTGGATAAGGGCGTCTGCTAAGAATTTTTTTTTATTTTATACTATGCAAAAGTGTCATTAAAAGCAAAAGAGAAACACACTTTGAAGAGCTTGTTTGATTTTGCTTTGCAGGGTCTGTAGAATTCGTATTTAAAAATGATATTTATTTAATAGGGTTACAGTTCATTTACAGAGTGACATTAACAGACTAACACTGTTCCTGTCACATGGGGGGATTTGAGTCCACAGCGTTTCTAAACCTGAGCGCTGCTTGTCTGGAGAGCGCTACAATTTGAAAAGACGTTCATACAAAACGTTTCTAAACCTGAGACTTTCTGTTTGTCCGGACTTGTCGGACAGCGATATCAGCATTAATTCCAGCACAAGTATCACTAATTAATTAGGTAGCTCCATTTAAACTGGTGTATTTGAAACAATCATTAGACCACTTTGAGAGTAAAACTGATGAGAGGGTCCGGCTTGAGAACGTACACAACACTTAATAAAGGAAGCTCTAATAAAAATCACACTTACAACACGTCTTTATTGTTACACAAACTATTTTACTGCTTTTGGGAAACTGATGCAGACCCAACCTGAGACCCTGTTTGCATTATGAAATACCCGGTCACTTATCAAACTGACTTTGCAGTTTACGGCTGGACAGCTACAGGGCCTGTGTTAAGAAACCATTTAAAACAATACAGGGCAGGAAGAGGAGCTGATACCATCATACCGGGACAAGTTTATGTGCAGAGAAAGGTACGGCAGGAATTGTCTAGATGCATTTATAAATACTGCATCAGATCACACAGCTGCACAGGGGGTGTGACCCTCATCTTAAAAAAAAAAAAAAAAAATAAAATGAAAATCTTTTGAAAGTTGAAGATGAATGATCAAACCTGATGTTCCAGGGAGAGCCTCGTTTTTGAATTGATTTGTGCTTATTTCCACCCAACACCATCACTATCAATAGCATGTTCCAGTGTCTGTTATCACAGATCTGGTATCCTTGACTTTATTAAGCTGTAAATCTGGTGCAGAGGTTGTGCAGGCTCTCCAGATGAATGCTGCTGGCATTGCTTTGTAACAGCATTGCGTGGCTCTGCTTTCAGCCTCTTCCACAGATAGTGGTGTAGCGCACAGCACTTATGGAAATCTGTTAAAGAGAATGTAGTTCTGGGAATTTAAAATAGCATCAGAACTACATTTCCCAATGCCTAGTGCTCCTAATGAAGCCAGCAATGACAACCATCTGGGTCAATTGCGATGAACTTGTGGATTCAGTACAGAGCTGCATACTAAGCTGTGGAGCAGCTAATCATAATTCAAACAAAAGATGGAGGCATTGTTGCTAAAAGTCCCATTTCCAAGTATTGAAAATCCCTGCTCTGTCTTCCATTCCTGATTCTGCAGTTTATAAATCCTCCATCCCTGATTCTAACTTGCATGCAGGCGTGTGAGATTGCTGTTTAAAATCTCACAACCTTGCAATCTAAAACACTACAAATAATAACGACTTGAAACTACAGATCATAAAATATCTAACGAGAGTGCATTTCCCAAAATCATAAATAATAAAAAGTTATAACAAACTTGTAACAGCGGGGAATATTTTACAGGAAAGCGTAGAACTGAAACGGGCTTCAAAGCAACATCAAGTTAAACATGTAAAAACTATTTGTATAAACCACAGAGCTATAGAATACTTAATGACAAAATATATGCCTGATTGCACATGGATCGCTTGTATGAGCAGACAGCAGTTTAAAAAGCTGCTCCAGTCATGGTATATATAAGAAATGCAGAAACAAGGACATCTACGGTATTTATTACTGGATTTTTAAAATGAAATCCTTGATTGACAAGACACTGAACAACATTTAAAACAGCATTTAATACAGGCAGCAAAACATTTTTAATATAGATTTTATTTGGTTTAGTAGTCTCGTTGTCAATCAACAAATTGATATAAAAAACACATCCTGAGCAGAAATCATCTCGTTAAGAAACAATGGTATGCAGCCCATTACATTCTTAAAAGCTCTCTGGTGCCCCCCTGCTGGAAACAGTACTGCTTTTAAATTGCAAGCTGCCCGCATGATAACTGCAGTACACTGTGCTGTCTTGAGGTACTGCAGATTCACCGTGGTATCGGGGGAAGGTTCCACAGAACCCACTGCAAGAGGCTGAGCAACGCATGAGAAAGGAAAGAGAAACGTGCATTCATAATAACAATCTATTTAATATATTACTATTGTGATGTAACACAATCCGAATGCTCAACAAGACGATGAATACAAGACGTACTGTTCATATTTGTGGTCTGTGAGCTTTTGATCTGAACAGATTGTGATTAGGGGTGAGCCTGTTTATCAAGCAGGTTTATTATTTTGTTTTCAGTAAATATTTCTGTATTCAGTCTTTAGTCTGAGAATGTTCTCGAAGTTCTGTAAGAGTTTAACTGACTTCCAAGTCTTCACACACAATTGCAGGGAGAGGGATTACACACCTGTGTGAATTGTATGGCCAGGTCCTCTCAACTGTCTGAATCTCTTCCCACAAACATCACAGTGATAAGGTTTTCTCCCGCGTGAACGACTTGGTGTTTTTTAAGTTTTCCTATGTGAATGTCTTCCCACACCAGAGCAGTGATGAGGTTTTCTCCTGTGTGAATGCTCTGGTGTTTTTAAGGTCTCCTAACTGTATTCTTTATCACAAACATCACAGTGATGAGGTTTCTCTCCTGTGTGAATGGCTTTGTGTTTTTTAAGGTTTCC
>CM072681.1:15302129-15412342 GCA_036884735.1 Huso huso | reverse complement strand
ATCCTGTGTGTTGGTATTGTGTGTGTGTGGGGTGTGTGTTCAGCCTTGTTGGGAGTCCCTGTGTGTGTGTGTGTGTGTATGTTTAGCCTTGTTGATCCCTGTGTGTGTGTGTGTGTGTGTTCAGCCTTGTTGATCCCTATTGTGTGTGTGTGTGTGGAGGTGTGTGTTCAGCCTTGATGATCCCTGTGTGTGTGTGTGTGTGTGTGTGTGTTCCAGCCTTGGTGATCCCTATTATTATTATTATTGTGTGTGAGAGTGTGTGAGCTTCAGCCCGGTGATCCCTGTGTGTGTGTGTGTGTGTATGTTTAGCCTTGTTGACCCCTGTGTGTGTGTGTGTGTGTTTAGCCTTGTTGATCCCTGTGTGTGTGTTTAGCCTTGTTGACCCCTTTGTGTGTGTGTGTGTGTGTTCAGCCTTGTTGATCCCTGTGTGTGTGTGTGTGTGTGTGTGTGTTCAGCCTTGTTGATCCCTGTGTGTGTGTGTTCAGCCTTGTTGACCCCTGTGTATTGTGTGTGTGTTATTGTTTAGCCTTGTTGACCCTATTGTGTGTGTGTGTATGTGTGTGTTCAGCCTTGTTGATCCCTGTGTGTGAGTGTGTGTTCAGCCTTGTTGACCCGTGTGTGTGTGTGTGTGTGTGTGTGTGTTCAGCCTTGTTGACCCCTGTGTGTGTGTGTGTGTGTGTGTGTTCAGCCTTGTTGACCCTGTGTGTGTGTGTGTGTGTTCAGCCTTGTTGATCCCTGTGTGTGTGTGTGTGTTCAGCCTTGTTGATCCCTGTGTGTGTGTGTGTGTGTTCAGCCTTGTTGATCCGTTATTGTTATTATTGTGTTCAGCCTTGTTGACCCCTCTGTGTGTGTGTGTGTGTGTTCAGCCTTGTTGATCCCTGTGTGTGTGTGTGTATGTTCAGCCTTGCTGACCCCTCTGTGTGTGTGTGTGTGTGTTCCTGCCTTGTTTGACCCTGTGTGTGTGTGTGTGTGTGTGTGTGTGTGTGTGTTCAGCCTTGTTGACCCCTATTGTGTGTGTGTGTTATTATTGTTCAGCCTTGTTGATCCCTGTGTGTGTGTGTGTGTGTGTGTGTGTTTAGCCTTGTTGATCCCTGTGTGTGTGTTTAGCCTTGTTGATCCCTGTGTGTGTGTGTGTTCAGCCTTGTTGATCCCTGTGTGTGTGTGTGTTTTCAGCCTTGCTTTGACCCCTGTGTGTGTGTCGTTCCGGCCCTTGTTGATCCCTGTGTGTGTGTGTGTGTGTTCAGCCTTGTTGTGTGTGTGTGTGTGTGTGTGTGTGTGTGTGTTTCCCAGCCGCGTGACCCTGTGTGTGTGTGTGGGTTCAGCCTTGTTGGCCCTGTGTGTGTGTGTGTTTCAGCCTTGTTGATCCCTGTGTGTGTGTGTGTGTGTGTGTGTTCAGCCTTGTTGATCCCTGTGTGTGTGTGTGTGTGTGTGAGTGTGTGTTCAGCCTTGTTGACCCCTGTGTGTGTGTGTGTGTGTGTGTGTTCAGCCTTGTTGATCCCTGTGTGTGTGTGTGTGTGTGAGTGTGTGTTCAGCCTTGTTGATCCCCTGTGTGTGTGTGTGTGTGTGTATGTTTAGCCTTGTTGATCCCTGTGTGTGTGTGTGTGTGTGTTCAGCCTTGTTGATCCCTGTGTGTGTGTGTTTGGTGAGTGTGTGTTCAGCCTTGTTGGTCCTGTGTGTGTGTGTGTGTGTGTGTGTGTTCAGCCTTGTTGATCCTGTGTGTGTGTGTGTTATTGTGAGGTGTATTGTTTCAGCCTTGATCCCTGTGTGTGTGTGTGTGTGTGTGTATGTTTAGCCTTGTTGACCCCTGTGTGTGTGTGTGTGTTTGCTTGTTGATCCCTGTGTGTGTGTTTTAGCCTTGTTGGCCCTTTGTGTTATTGTGTGTGTGTGTGTGTTCAGCCTTGATCCCTGTGTGTGTGTGTGTGTGTGTGTGTGTGTTCAGCCTTGTTGTTGATCCCTGTGTGTGTGTGTGTTCCAGCTTGTTGACCCCTGTGTGTGTGTGTGTGTGTTTAGCCTTGTTGACCCCTGTGTGTGTGTGTGTGTGTGTGTGTATGTGTGTGTTCAGCCTTGTTGATCCACAATGTGTGAAGTGTGTGTTCAGCTGTTGACCCGTGTGTGTGTGTGTGTGTGTGTGTGTGTGTTCAGCAGTGACTTGTGTGTGTGTGTGTGTGTGTGTGTTCAGCTTGTTGTGTGTGTGTGTGTGTGTGTTCAGCCATTAGATCCTGTGTGTGTGTGTGTGTGTTCAGCCTTGGTGATCCCTATTGTGTGTGTGTGTGTGTTCGAAGCCTTGTTGATCCATTGTGGTGTGAGAAGTGTGTGGTGTGTGTTGAGCCCTGGTGTGTGAAGGTATTGTGTGTGTTCAGCCTTGTTGATCCCTGTGTGTGTGTGTGTATGTTCAGCCTTGCTGACCCCTCTGTGTGTGTGTGTTGTGTTCGGCCTTGTTGACCCCTGTGTGTGTGTGTGTGTGTGTGTGTTCAGCCTTGTTGACCCCTGTGTGTGTGTGTGTGTGTGTTCAGCCTTGTTGATCCCTGTGTGTGTGTGTGTGTGTGTGTGTGTTTAACCTTGTTGATCCCTGTGTGTGTGTGTGTTCAGCCTTGCTGACCCCTGTGTGTGTGTGTGTTCAGCCTTGTTGATCCCTGTGTGTGTGTGTGTTCAGCCTTTGACCCTGTGTGTGTCGTTCAGCCTTGTTGATCCCTGTGTGTGTGTGTGGTATTGTTCCAGCCTTGTTGACCCCCTGTGTGTGTGTGTGTGTGTGTTATTATTGTGTGTTTCATGCTTGCTGACCTGTGTGTCTCCTGTGTGTCCGGGTGCAGTTGGAAGCTGGGGAGGATGTCCGATCTGATGGATTAAGCTGCCCGAACCGACACTGTGATGACCAGACCAGCGGGGAAGTGTCCTTCATCAACTAGAGACCCTCAGCGGTGGGACTCCAGGGTGGGGACCCCCTTTCAATACCTTTAATCACAGCTTCAGCCAGAGCCCACACCACTGATACAGAACCCCAGAAGAGAGACGGCTCAATACCTTTAATCACAGCTTCAGCCTGAGAGCCCACACCACTGATACAGGGGAACCCCAGAGAGACGCTTCAGTACCTTTGTCCACAGCTTCAGCTTACGAAACCCACCACTGATCTGAGGGAACCCCAGACAGGGCAGCTTTCAGCCTTTAATGCGGCTTCAACCAGAGGAAATGTGGGAAGCTATAAAAAAGGCCAACAAGATGCTCGGATATATTGTGAAGTGTTGAATTTAAATCAAGGGAAGTAATGTACAAGAAAGAGCAACAGAATTATCCGAGGTTTAAAGGCATGTGGTATGCAGACAGGCTCAAAAAATTTAATCTGTTCAGTCTTGAACAAAGACTCACATGGCGATCTGATTCAAGCATTCAAATCCTAAAAGGTATTGACAATGTTGACCCAAGGGGACTTTCAACCTGAAAAAAGCAGGACCGAAAGGGTCCCTGGGAAGAAAAAGGGCATTCAGAACAGAAAATAGGAGGCACTTTTTTTACACAGAGAGAGGTGGCAGGAGATACTGGAACCAACTCCCAGTAATGTTGTGAAGCTGACACCCTGGGATCCTTCTAAAAGCTGCTTGATGAGAGATTCTGGGATCAATGGCTAACAATAAACGAGCAAGATGGGCGAATGGCCTCACTCTCATTGTAAACTTTCTTATGTTCTGCCTCTGTTATGCTAAAGTTATTTAAAACTGGATAGGAACAGATTAGACATGGCAGGGCATGTTGTCCGTGTCCTCCCTTTTGTAAAAACCTGTGAAAGTAATCATTTAATATACTAAGCTATTTTTTTTTCTTAAGATCTGTGATTTTTGCCGTTTTGTGTCTCTTAGACCATTTTAACCTCCCCTCTCTTACTGTTATAATATTGCAAAAACGTTTTGGAATTGGTTTTAATATAGCAATGTTCATTTCTGTCCTCTCACCTCTTGGCCTTTCTAACTTCCTTTTGACTTGTGTTTTGCGGTTCCAAACAGGAGGTAGCAAAGCTGTTGCAGCAGCAAGGTCATTCAAAATGATCTGAGCAACATTCAGAACTGGGCAGACACATGGCAAATGACATTTAATAAGAGGAAGAGTGGAAGGTACTGCATGCAGGCAATACATTTCTCCCCTTCCTTTCTATATTGATTAATTGTGGGCTCTAGTTTTTTTATTTAACATCGCTGAGTCCCTTGTCCTAATGGTTACAACCACAATGTAGAAACATCTAGAGAATGGATGGAATGGGCAATAAACATCACTAACGTTTCTCTTAAAAAGCGTGTTTATTTTTTCTAATACTGGACCCTGTCTTAATACTCTATCACATTCTGAATATGAATATAGCTGAGTTATTAATTGTGCAGGTATACTTAGAATACCAGATACACATTTACCATTAAAAAAGCAATCCATGTGATTTCTTTACCAGTGGTTCGATTATTTTGTGTATCATGCCTCCACACAAAAGCGGCGCAGTCACGGTATACTGTAATGATGCTGTAGTCAGTCTGCCGGACTGCCTGAACCATCTTAAAAACAAGCCTCCAATAAGCTCATTTGTAAAAGTTAGTAAGAATGGCGCTATAATCTAAAGAAGCTGAATGTGAACTCCTAGCTGGGCAACGAGAGAGGGAGAGAGGGCGGGGCAGAAGGGAGGCGGGACGCTGCTGAGCAACCGGCTCCTGAACATTCCACTCCGCTGAGCAGAGACGTTGGGATTTAAAAATGCGAAAGTTCCGGCGGCGTCAGGCGCTTCGTTGGAAATAACACACCGTTGCTGACATTTTAATTTTGAAGTAACCATATTTAAATACTCGGATAGCACTGTATTAAAAACTGCTTGCTTTGACCAACTAAAAGCTATGACCAACAATTATAAGCGGATTTAATATAAATCTTGGCCTTTTGACATTAAAGGGACACACAACAAATAATAATAATAATAAACATGTTTTTGCTTAAATGTATTGTTGAATGTCTACAGATCTTTTTTGTTCCTTCTTTCTTACATAACGTGTGCAGTTTAATTCTTTGCATCAACACAATTAAAATGGTTAACGTTTGTTATTCATTGTTATTTATTTATTTTAGCTGCCTGCTCGCATGTTCCTCAGAAGGCTTTGCTTGCTGTTTTGGCAGCGCGCTGAGCTGCCTCTCCTCACACTGCGTGCCGTTTTGACGCTGTGTTTAAGATATTTTCATGTTTGAACTCCTGCCTCCCTGTTAAAATGCAGTCTGTCCTGCCATCAGTTCCCCTGCATCCTGATAAAACGTGCAAAATATGGATTTTTTAACATTGTCAAACTTAAGCCAGGGTAAATCTTTTTGTACTGTTGGTTGAACTTGTATTTTACGACTGTGAACACGCTGCAACTAACTCGAAGTTCCCTGTTCGCTTTCAATTTTCTGAAACACCTGCATTGCTCATTTCCTGTAAAGACGTCGACATATCTGAATTTGTTATTTTCCTCATCTTGGTTTGACAAACTGCCTGGAAACGAGTAGCCATCATTGATAATTCAGTGTAACTGGCGGGTATGGGATTTTGTAGTTTTAATGTGTGATTAACAGTGGGCAGTGGACACCAATAAACTACATTCCAGGGTGCATTACGATTGAGCTTGATCCGAATGTGGGGGTTTTGTGTTTTGTTTTACTTTCCAGCTGAAAAAAATAAATCATGTTTATTTTTTATAGTCTGCTAGAAATTTCTAATCGCCTACGTGCGCCTAAATTAAAATATATTTTCCTTTAAAGCATTTGTTCGTCTCAGACGAAACTGTTGATTTCATCTGTGCTGATGGACGACATAAGACTCTGCCCATCATCGAAACAAAACTGTTGTATGGTATGCTATGATTGGTCCCGACATCCACCGGAAATCTTTGCGATCACGTACCGGCCACCACTGTATTCAACTAACATTTTATTTTATCTGAACACAGCTCCGTGACAAGCGGTTGCTGGTGCCCTCTACTGTTTACAAAGAGGTAGTACAGGTAGTGAAAATCAGCAACATTACTACTGTTTAGTATTTATTTCTTAGCAGACATTCAGGTCGACTTACAATTGTTACAAGTTATCACAGTACAAAGTATCACATTACAGAATATTATAATACAGATAAGAGCAGTTATGAAAGCACCATAAAATCAATTAAAGTAAGAGCAAAATAATAAAGCACACAGTAAATTATAAAGTAATTCATTAAGAGCAACTAAACCTGATAGTAACTATTTGCTGATATGAGTCCAGTAGAACAGGCAGTAAGCATGATAAATACATGAGAATGATTTCAAATAAGAGCAATTACAGAACACTATTATTTATACACAGTACTCTCCTGCTTATCCTGTAAATATTCTGTTTGCTGTATTTTAAAAATGTATCTGAAAATCTATCTTTACAGGGGTTAAGGTGAATACAGTCATTTTCAAAGGGCAGCTGAGCTGATAGATAGATAACAAACAGTTCTAGTAAATGACCACACGATGGCAGCATTGGATAAGGAATAGCGTGAACTGCGTTCTGCCGTCTCCATTAAGTCAGGTTTACCTTTGGAAGCCCCGTGACCTGACACCTCCCCATGTGGTTTAATTATTTATTCTTAAAACCAATACTATTTTAATCACAGCAGGGACTGATAAAACAGCCTTTGTGCAGCGGTTGTCCTGCGGTGTGCAGGTAAAGGGGCTGTGTGGGTGATGGGTGCGCTGCAGGCGGATTTCCACTCGATCATAGAAAAAAAATAAAAATGTAACTTTAAATATGCTCGTTTACGTTGGGATTTAAAAATGCGAAAGTTCGAGCGGCGTCAGGCGCTTCGTTTAATTAACACACCGTTGCTGGCATTTTAATTTTGAAGATAAACATGTTTTAAATGCTCTAAATAGCACTGTATTAAAAAAAACACTTCAGTTCAGACCGTTTCCCAACAAATAAAAAAAAAGGTGCGTATTTATAATAATATGTTTGTTATGCTATTAAGTAAACAGATATTGCTGCAGTTTGGTGTATAATGTATTTATTTATAAAATGTTGTAGTGTTATTTATTTATTTATTCATTTATTTATTTATTAATATTGTATTGTTTCACAATATAACATCCATACATTATCAGTTCACCTGCTGGTGTAATCAAATCACAAATATGAGTCAGTAATTCATACATAGACACGGGGGCGTGACTATGACTAAAGGGACAGTTCTGTAAAAAAACAAAAAAAAAGCTAAATAAATAACTGTTAACAAAAACATTCTTAAAGTCGGGTGTAAGCGCAGCTCTGCAACATACAATACCAAATCAAAACGTCAATGGGCATGGGGCTTGCATGTTAAAACTATGCACACCGGACATGAGCAAACATAATGAAAACTATTGATTTAAACTGAGTAATGCACAACACAAGCGGCGCGAATAAGCGAGCAAATACAGAAATACATTTGTTTTATTTGTATTTTTGCTACGCGCTGTTCGCATCGCAATGGACCAATCAGAAATAAGGTCAAGGTAGCGGCTGTCAGACAAGGGGTGCGTTCACGAGACGCAGACTTTGCTAAGTCTGCCAGAATTCTGTAAAGATTCTGAAAAATTCATTGGCTACTTGCTCGATTCTGTGCAGAATGGCGAAAGTGTGCATGGCGTGAACGCACCTGTCTGTCTTGCTCAGGCAACATTACCACGAAATAAAAATCGACATCAATTTAATTATTAAAGATCAAAAAATATAATGTTCTTTATGAACCCGGTGTCTGATTGAAAATACAATGAAAGAAGGACATACATGTCAGAAATAGCAGAACAATTGAAAATTGACGGTATGTCTATCTCTCGGCGATCGAGTCCTGCCTTGTTTCTCTCCTGCCTTTCTTTCTGCCTCTAATCAGTTATTTACAGGTGTTTTTACACCCTACTCATCTCTCCCTCTCCAATTAATCTGTGCCGAATGAGCATAACAGACACTTCACCTATAACGTGATTGCCATCTCATTATACAATTAGTCCATCACAATGCTGCAAACAAACTACAATTCCCAGAATCCCTTGCCTGTGTCTGTGGTCCCATGTGTGATGCCATGGGTCTGCCTGCCTCTGAGTTGTGATTACACAGGCATATTCTTCTGATTAGATTTCTCCTTGCTTTGACATGTTACTTTCAGTATGCAAGTTTGGGTAAGTATCAACACTCCTATATATATACCCTGTTCCAGCATCACAAAAGTGTGTAGATTTATATGGGACGAATATGTTTGTTTTTGTTGAATACAAGTTTTTATTTATTTTGTTCACTATATGGTTCATCGTCTCTTACTGGAAGTAGTCCTGGTGTGAGCCCCAAGTGAGGTATTAGCAAACCGGTGCTTAACAACATGTAGGCACTGGTTTCCCCTATGGGGGGATCTTTAAATCCATGCACCAGTCGAATCAAGTTACATTGTTTGGGTTGCTTGGAGAAAAAGACAAGAAAACAGAAAGAATATAGGTAGGAGAGAAAGTGGCGGTGGTTAGTTGGAATTGAATTCACTACACCGCTAGAAACCCTGTGTGTGGTACAGGGTGTGTGTAATGAGTGAGTGAGTTTGATCGAGACTCGAGCAGACACACAGGCGCGTCATTATTATTAAACCTGCTACTTGACTCTCGGCGCCCGTCCTCGAGTGCTCTTTTGAAACAGACTGAGTTGAACGTATTTATATTCATGTTGGGTTAATCAGACATGACTGTGGTGACCGTCTGTAGTACTACAGGAGATTTGAATTGAAACAGTTTGTCCCGCTCTGTGCATTGCCGCCCGTTTGTAACACGGTACATGAACTGCATTCTGCTAAACTGTCAGGTGTCCTGTACTATGCGTTACATCGGCGTGGTTAATAATAATAATAATAATAATAATAACAACACAATGACCGATGCTTTCTGTCGATGTAATGTATTGTGTCAAGAAGGGCTACCAGATATCACTATCTCCATGGTTATACTACATTTATATTAACTCTATATTGCTATGGTTGTAATGTGTTCAAGTAAAGGATTGAGCAGTATGAATTATCTTTTCGCTATATTCTGTGTCGGTTGGCAGTTCTAAGATTTGTTTTGTTTACAATGAGAAATGGATCAATCGGAGCAGAGATGGAGTCTCGAGAGCCATTTTTAAGGTCAAAGGTCTTGGTCTCGGTCTCTTGGTCGGGTCTTGGTCTGGGTCTTGGGCTCGGCATGTCTGGTCTGGGTCTCGGGCTCGGCTGCGTCTGGTCTGGGTCTTGGTTTCGGCATGTTGGGTTGGGTCTGGTCTTGGTCTTGATAGCAGGCAGCACACAGATTGGTCTCATTCATAAACATTCAAGATTATTTTATTTCTCTTTTTTTATCATATATCCTTTTTATCCTTCAGAATTCACTCATGGGGCTCCCAAGTGGCGCATCAGTAAAAGCTCACGTGGAGTGCAGGATGTGCTATAGTCTGAACGTCGCGAGTTCGAGTCCAGGCTATTCCTTACCGACCGTGGATGGGGCTCCCAGTTTCCCAGGCTCAATTAACCCGCGCTGCCTGGGGGAGGAGGTTTAGGTGGCCAGGGTGTCCTCGGCATCGCACCAGCGACCCCTGTAGTCTGGCCGGGCGCCATGGCTTGCCTGTAAGCTGCCCGAGAGCTGCAAGTTGTCCTCCCGCCGCTGTAGCTCTTGGGTGGCTGCATGGTGATCCGCAGTGTGAAAAAAGTGGTCCGCTGAAGGCACACGCTGAGCCTAAAAATTGTCCATTCCAAATTGGGGAGAAAAAATAATAAAAAATAATAATAATTTCCTCCATGTATACATTGACAGCTATTATACAACATAATGTAACCATTATACTGTACAGCAGCATTCAAATTACTAAATTTAACACATCAGACTTCGTGCTGCTGCAGCACGTCTCAGCCTCCCCATGAAGCAAACTGTCCTCCTGCCACCAAATACATTTCCTGTAATATATTAGTTACCTTAACAAAATTGTGTGAGTAACACAAATGCAGAGAAATATGACTGTCTGTACATACCTGTCAAGTCTTCCATTTTGATCAGGACCCTCTTTGTTTCCAATTATATGTAACTATTTAATGTAAATGTCTTTATACACCTTTTCAGGGGTATGTGTAGTGTGTAAGTGAATTGACTGTAACTGGAAAAGTCAATAGAACACATTTTTCAGTTGTTGCATTTTTGTGTTTATTTGGTTTATCAAAGAAAATTAGCTTTCAAAAAATAAATAGTTATTACATTTGTTGTTGTTGTTCTTATTCTTCTAGCAAAAATTAATTTAGTTTGGTTGGTCACAACAAAAATATATGTTTATGTTTGGTCTCGGTCTCGGTACGTTTGGTCTTGGTCTCGATCTTGGTCTTGGTCTCGGTACATTTGGTCTTGGTCTTGGTACGTTTGGTCTCGGTATGTTTGGTCTCTGTTTTGGTTTTGGTCTTGGTCTCGGTACGTTTGGTCTCGGTCTTGGTCTCGGTACGTTTGGTCTCGGTATGTTTGGTCTTGGTTTTGGTCTCGGTACGTTTGGTCTCGGTCTTGGTCTCGGTATATTTGGTCTCGGTCTTGGTGTCGGTATGTTTGGTCTTGGTCTTGGTCTCGGTACGTTTGGTCTCGGTCTTGGTCTCGGTACGTTTGGTCTCGGTCTCGGTACGTTTGGTCTTGGTCTCGGTATGTTTGGTCTCGATCTTGGTCTCGGTACATTTGGTCTCAGTCTTGGTGTTGGTATGTTTGGTCTTGGTCTTGGTACGTTTGGTCTCGGTCTCGGTATGTTTGGTCATGGTCTCAGTCTTGGTGTCGGTATGTTTGGTCTTGGTCTCGGTACGTTTGGTCTCAGTATGTTTGGTCTCAGTCTTGGTCTCGGTCTTTGTACGTTTGGTCTTGGTCTTGGTCTCGGTACGTTTTGTCTTGGTCTTGGTCTTGGTATGTATTATTTAAATAAATAAATAATAATAGTACAAAGTGTAGTGTTGTACTATTATTGTGTTTTTATCACTTTAAACAGTATAGCCTTTTTATTTTGTACATGATCTTTAAAATATATCAATTCATATATACTGAATAAACCAATTGAAATATGAAGAACAAAGTTGCTGTCTGCAATGTAGTATAGTTGATATCTTGCCTAGTATCTTTATAAATCCTGCAGTACCTCAGTAGGAACAGTGGGTG
This sequence comes from Huso huso, assembly GCA_036884735.1. Classification (NCBI taxonomy): domain Eukaryota; kingdom Metazoa; phylum Chordata; class Actinopteri; order Acipenseriformes; family Acipenseridae; genus Huso; species Huso huso. The sequence goes on along the minus strand of CM072681.1, from coordinate 15,401,156 downwards.
GCAGCATAACTCCAAACGTCTTGTGTTTAGGCCAGCTCCTCTGTAACAGTGGATTATATTTCAGGATGATTAAAAGGTTGTGAAGTTCTTAGTGATATGTGTTATATATACAGAAATCAAGAAACAAAAAGACTGATGATTCAAACAGTAAACCTTTATTAATCTTATAATCCCAAGAAATCCACACAGAAATACAGACTATAAACAGTGAGCTATGACTCACTCTATTACATGTTTCCTGTTTAGTTAAAACTGCAGCATCATATTCAAATATAACTACGGTGTGCCTGTTTACTACATTCAATAGAACAGCATGAGGTGCAATCTGCTTCATCAGAAACCAGGCCCTGTTGGCTGTCCAGTTTGTTTGCATTCTAGAGGAGGCAGGTCGTTTCAGCTGCAGGCAGGCAGGCACACAAGCTTCCTCCTCCTTGAAGCTTTCTGGCCACTCTGGGTCACTCTGATGTCACTAAACAGGCTTAACCCTACCAGACTCCTCCTGCCACTACCTGCAGCAGCAGAGGGTATGACTGTCCGCTCTGCTGCAGCTCAGGAAGCAACACAAAAGTGCAAACAAGGAAAATAAAAGGTTTCTTTCTCTCTTGTTTTCCAAGTGGAGTTTTTGTATACTGGTGCTGATGACCTCATACAGGGCCAACTACAGACACACGCTCTTAAATATGTAAAAACTTCTAACTATGTAAAAACTAACACAATATTGTAAAACTATTGTTATATTTAAAGACAAGAAAAGTGCTTAAAAGAAACAGTAATGAGAATGGCAAGTTAACCCGTCCCCTCTGTGCTTCTCCCTCTATCCTATACTAAAAGCACTGCTAACCAAGGTGGTCCGATTCATTTTCTGAAAGCTTACTGACCCCACAATATTATCACTGGACCCCTTTTTGTTTGCTTGTGTTTTATACTTCAGTTGGGAACATGTAGATATTTCAAAGGCAGCGTTCTGAAATGTTTTTAACGACCACATCACAAGCAGACCTTCCATCCGCGATGACTGCAGTGCATTGCAGCAGCTCTTTATAGAGAGCAGACATGGCATTGCAAACTCTGTCAGATAGGAGATTTCTTTCTGCTTTATTATTCTCACATTCTATGTTCATACAATTTAGATTTAGGTATTTCTATCATTTTTTTAGTAAATAGCTTTTTTCAGACTAAAGTGCCTTTAAAAGGGGTCCCAGCTGGAGATAGTTTGAGAGCCACTGCTGTAAAAGCTTTTCAGGATGTTTTTAATCTTTGAAACAGATAAAGGGGAGCTCTTCATAGCAGCACAGATCATTCCACTCAGCCCCCCCATCCTCCCGCAGCACCATCTCCCCACAGTGCTCATAGTAAGGATATTTGGGCTCCCGGGGGGCCCAATTTAGTGTAGTTTAGGACGGGCCTTCTTATCCTTACCAGCAACCCAGTACCATTTATCATACACAACGGTTCTGTGCAGTCCGATCCAGAATCGCGACGCAGTGCTGTTCCTGAGCGAGCTCGACACTCTGTTCTGTGCAGCCAGGCTTGCAGGCTCACTAGGTCAGTGAAGCGATCCCCGCAGTACTGCCAAGCCTCGGCCAGACCATACTGTGAGATCAGGTGGAGCTCCTCGGGAGTGGACTGCCTGCTGATGATGATAATAATAATAATAATAATAATAATAATAATAATAATAATAATAATAATAATAATAATAATTTCATTTACTTTAATATGCTTTTATGTGTGTGACTCTCTTGTGCTATTCATGTGCCAGTCATGAGTGTTGGTTTAATGTTTGCAGTAATATTTAAAATGTGCTTCTACAGCTGCCATCAGCCTGCACTTCTTTATGACAGCACTGTGGTTCAGATTATCCATGAGCCAGACTGCACTTGCATCTCACATGCAACAATGTAACCTGTACACACTGCAGCATAGCCTACTGATGAGAAAATCATTCGAGTGCAGGGTGACATTGTCAGGCAGTAGATTTTGTTTAAAAATACATATTCTTTGTACTGTACAATATAATGTAATTGAACTAATAATTTGCTTAATTAGACATTTTTACTTGTTTTCAGCTCTTAAACAGTTGCAGTTCAAGTTACTTATCAAATGTTATAGCTAACTTGAAATATGCAACTGTTCAAGAGCTGAAAACATGTAAAAAGCTCTAATTAAGCACATTATCAGTTCAATTAAGGGTCTAGTTAAATAATTGACAGCTCGGCTGGAATGAAAACCAGCAGACACAGGGGGGTCTAGTGGTTCATGTGACACATGAGAGAGCCATTCTACTGTTGTTTGTGAATCTCACTGAAGTGATTACACTGCATACCTTGAGAGACCGCAGTGGAAGGGGGGCTTGTGGGGTCTGAATCTGTAAAGTAAACACACAACAAGAAGATTTAGTGTTTCCTGTTTCAAGTGTATTGTTCAAATGCATTTCAATGAAACTGTGTCTATGCTGCTGTCTCCACCAGGACAATAAATAAATACTAATACAATCAAACAATAAGTCATTTATTACAAAGCCACATTCAAACTGAACTAATACACTCCTTACCTTTACAGGTTGGAGTTGAGAGAAGGCTTGAGAGGTTTGGATTTGCAGGAGTAAAAAATACATCATTTGCCTTTTTACATTATTGTTTAAATATATTTGAGTGACGTTGTGTGTGTCTGGGTGCGTGTGTGTGTGTGTGTGTGTGTGTCTGGTGCTGTCCTCAGCAGGGCAATGGTGAGCTCACTGTTAAATTAGTGAGGTTGATAAGAACACTGAGATTCATTTATAACTCATGGAGTGGGCTGTCAATCACACTAAACAAACTGCCCTCTTCAAACTGCACTTACCTTGAGAGAGCGGTGGAGGGGGGCTCGAGGATTCTGCTTCTGTAACAAGAAAAGAGAAAAGAAAGTTTATAACAAAGCCAGATTCCTGCAGTGGTTCTGAATCCACTGAAGTGATTACACTGCATACCTTGAGAGAGCGGAGTGGAAGGGGGCCTCGAGGATTCTGCTTCTGTAACAAGAAAAAGAAAAAAAAAGTTTATAACAAAGCCAGATTCCTGCAGTGGTTCTGAATCCACTGAAGTGATTACACTGCATACCTTGAGACCGGGTGGAAGGGGCTTGTGGGGTCTGAATCTGTAAAGAAAAACACACAACAACAAGATTTAGTGTTTCCTGTTTCAAGTGTATTGTTCAAATGCATTTCAATGAAACTGTGTCTATGCTGCTGTCTCCACCAGGGCAATGCTGACAATGACATGGTTTATTGTTTTTTCAAATAAATATAATAAATAGACAGTAAGAATGTATATCACAGCACATGTCTCCTCTCCTGGGTATAACAATGAGGGGTAGCTGCTCCCTCTCACACTCTTAATGACCGGGCTGGATTCTGGTTCTTCAGATCTCTAGGCTACACCCTGCCCTGCTCTGGAGGTCAGACAGCTACTGTGGGATCAGATGGACTGAGCCTCTGAGTCCCTGCTCACAGACTGGGGTACAAACACTGAGCTGAACAAGAGCACAGACTGAACAGGGAGCCTTCAGTCACAACAGAACAAGGGGGGTACTGATAGCTGCAATCCACATCACCCATTACCTCTGGAAGGATATTGACCATCTGTGACAGGCTAGCTGCAGGGAGGACTTCAGACCAGAAAGAATCACAGAGACAGGCGTACTGTGTGTAACTGAGTGTGACAGCGAACAGTGTTTTAATAAACAAACAAAAGGTTTTAAACAGAAAAACAGGACCGGCACTTGAGACCAAAATAAAGAGACAAACAAAACGGACTAACATTTAAACAAGCGGTGGATGAACAGACAAACAAACACGGTGAGTACAAATAACTTATATTTACTTTCTTTCACTTTTTAGTTACTCCTTCTCCACACCCGTTCTCCACTCAAACACACAACCCCGAGTGAGTAAAACGTGCATCTATATATACTGTTGTACAGGGATTCAATTACTAATTAATTATTCACTTGAATCCCAGCACGTGAATTAATTATGTGCAACCTCGTGCTCACATATTAAATACTTTAAATGTACGTGAAGTGATAGTGCAATCCCGTGCCTAAATACAATTATACATTTTAAATATGTGTGCTCATTACCCACATTATATCCCATGTACCAACTACAATACATCAACATTAACATACCACACACAACATACAACATAAAACACAAGCATACACACAGGGGCGGGGCACATTGCCACACCATCCCATCAGGCTGAGCAGGGAGCCTGTGATTGAAACTGGTAGACCACCAGGACCTACTGAAGAGATCTAATCATGCTTCCCTCTTTGAACCTGAAGGTACACACTGAATTAAATGAGAACACAGTCTGAACAGGGTCCTCACCCTCACAGCAGAAGAAGGACTTCTGATTGTTGCAGGGAGCATCATTCCATCCACCAGTCTTACTCATCTTCACACAGTTCTCACTGCCTCCCCAATTGTTTGGTTCCCAATAGTTCCAGTTGTGAAATGTGTAGTTATCCCCCTGGTGTGACCACTTCCAGGGCTCATTGAACAGGCCTATCCAGAAGGGCTTGCCCTGCGCTTTTCTTCACTATTTCTTCATTTTCACTGGCGTTCTTTATACTGGCGAGGTGGTGTGGTGTTCTCTACAGTACTGCTGAGCTTCAGTCCAGGTTTTCAGTTCTTCAATCAGGGGTGTATCTCTCAGTGATGTTGCTGGTCTCTGTAAACACAAACAAACAGCAGCTGAGAGGCTGGGAGCTGTGGAGGTGAGCTGGCTCTCCTGTTGTATAGTGATTGAACCCGAGTCACACCCGGCTCAGCTATCAAGGTCATGAAAAGCAGCATCTCTAGCAGTGCATGGGAGTCTCTTTAGTTTATGTCTGAAAAGTATTTAATAGCAAAGTGGGGGATGGGGGAGTCTATTTAATGATTTAGGAATAATCATTGTTCTTTTTCAAATTGATCATTCATATTTTCCTTACAGTTGGTGCACAATCAATATGAAGCAAACATACTGGCTGCTATTTGTCTGTTTTGAAGTGAGCCTGTTCCAATGACAGTTTCAACATTCTAAACTCTGAGGGCGTCGACTGAATGATAATGAGCGCTCTACTAGGAACCTGATTGGCTGAGGGAGTGCAATGACTGCTTGGTTCAAGTGGCTGTGGTATTTATTATTATTATTCATGGTGAATAATAATTTACTATAATTGTTGTACACGGTGGTGATGCGAAACCCGTGTGTCATAAGATTGCCCGTGTATGATAAGCGGGATGATGAAACTGATAACCTCAATCTTTAAAAACAAACTCTACCGCCAGTGCATGAACACAACAACACTGTTTAAAGAGAAATACAAGTTACATTTGTCATGAGCAACAAGACTGGCTCATCACTGTGGAGGCTGTACCTTATGAAACATGGCATTTATGTAGTCTAGTGTTGGTTAGGGAAGCACCTGCCAACCGAGCACCTGCTGTGCTATCAGCTGTGTAGGAGTCTGTCAGATCCTTTGCTCATGGTGACTGAAACTAACTTGCAACAGGGAGATGCAGCTTTTATATATTGCAGAATACCTGTCAAACCTCATTTGCATAACAAATGAATCAGTCATGTGAGGTTCAGCCCACTTCACATAATACAGCAAAGCTACAACCCTCTTTATCACCTTTTATTCCAATACAAATAGTTATTTAACTGCTAAACATATTTCTTCTACATATCTAATAAGGGCTACATATTTAAGACAAGGATTTTGCTGTCTGGAATATAAACAATCTAAACAAAACAATAAGAACATTTCTTTGAATTCACATTTTCTTAAGTTTCTTATGAAGGAAAAACAAATCTAAGAAACTGTTATGAATAACACACCTTCTTAACATTTTTCTTAACTAAAAGATGTTTCTTCTTTTGAACGTTTCAAGATTATGACCCCTGTGCAGTATCCAGGGGACCTGGCTTCAACCCCCAGTCCAGTCAGCTGTTTCATTAACAAAGGAATTGAATCTCAACTCACCGCTGTAGCACATGAAATAGTTTCCCTGACTGCAGAGTGAATCCTCCCACTCTCCCTCCGCATTGACTGAAGCACAGAAGAGGTAAGGTTCCCAGTTAGTGTAGATGACATCACCTCCACTGGACCACTGCCAGTTCTCCTTGTCATGATACAGCCCGATCCAGTGACCCGAGTTACTAGTTGAAGATATAAGACCTATAAGCTTATTAACCCTGGCCTGGTCTTGAATGCTGGGCAGGTCTCTGCCTTGGTTTCTACAGTAGCTCTGAGCTTCCTGCCATGTCTTCCCAGTTCCTTCATAGAAACACCAACCAGAGGAGCCTCCTGGGGAGAGGGGACAGCACAATAAAGATGAGTGAAAAAGTGTTCTAAAGAGAAAATAATTCCACTGGAAATTGAACCAACAGTCACAGATTACTGGTCCTGTAAGAATGTAGGACACTAGTAGAACTGTATGGTGACAATAAATATACTAACATGCTTGTGGTTTGTACTGTAACACGAGTATCATTCTGGCATGAGTGACGAAGGTCATGGAAACACCAGGTAGCCAAAGAAATCATTGTGAGAAAAACTCAGTTCACAGTCAATCAATGTTAATGTTATTTTAGAATGTGTAAAGGTACATGTCTTGTTATTATAGGATATTGCACAGCACAATACCTTAAAGCCTAAGGAAATATAACTTTTTTTTTACCCTTTTAACCCCATTTAGACCCTCTGTGATTGATTCTCAAAGTGGAAACTGGTAGATTTGTCACCACCAGGACCTATTGAAGAGATCTAATTATGCTTCCCTCTTTCAACCTGAAGGTTTACACTGAATTAAATGAGAACACAGTCTGAACAGGGTCCTCACCCTCACAGCAGAAGAAAGGCAACTGATTGTTGCAGCCATAGTCATTCCATCCACCAGTCTGTCTCATCATCACACAGTTCTCATCCCCTCCCACATTGTTTGGTTCCCAATAGTTCCAGTTGTGAAATGTGTAGTTATCCCCCTGGTGTGACCACTTCCAGGGCTCATTGAACAGGCCTATCCAGAAGGGCTTGCCCTGCGCTTTCTTCACTAGGTCTTCATTTTCACTGGCGTTCTTTATACTGACGAGGTCGGTGTGGTGTTCTCTACAGTACTGCTGAGCTTCAGGCCAGGTTTTCAGTTCTTCAATCAGGGTGTATCTCTCAGTGATGTTGCTGGTCTCTGTGAACACAAACAAACAGCAGCTGAGAGGCTGGGAACAGTGGAGGTGAGCTGGTTCTGAACCCGAAACAAACTGTTTTCATCAATCCTACAATTTATCACAAATTGCGTCTTGTCTACAGTCAAGTACATCTCTGTGTTATTTAAAAATAAGGGGCAAAATTCTCAAAGTTATTACGCCAGAAGTATATTTTTAGTTGGCTAATTTATTCCTGTTTCGTTATTCTCAGTTGGGTATTGTAGATCACATTGCAGACAGATTGATACTCAGTAATGAGTTTAAGTCTGTGAATGTGTAGACACTGGCTATCACTAATTGATCAAGATAATCTACTCAGTATGCAAACGCAGAGACACGGGTTATCACCGTGTGTAATTCACTCAGTATGCAAACGCAGAGACACGGGTTATCACCGTGTGTAATTTACTCAATATGCAAACGCAGAGACACGGGTTATCACTGTGTGTAATTCACTCAGTATGCAAACGCAGAGACACGGGTTATCACTGTGTGTAATTTACTCAGTATGCAAACACAGAGACACGGGTTATCACTGTGTGTAATTTACTCAGTATGCAAACGCAGAGACACGGGTTATCACTGAGTGTAATTTACTCAGTATGCAAACGCAGAGACACGGGTTATCACTGTGTGTAATTTACTCAGTATGCAAACGCAGAGACACGGGTTATCACTGTGTGTAATTTACTCAGTATGCAAACACAGAGACACAGGTTATCACTGTGTGTAATTTACTCAGTATGCAAACGCAGAGACACGGGTTATCACTGTGTGTAATTCACTCAGTATGCAAACGCGAGAGACCGGGTTATCACCGTGTAATTTACTCAAATGCAAACGCAGGGACACGGGTTATCACTGAGTGTAATTCACTCAGTATTCAAACACAGAGACACGGGTTATCACTGTGTGTAATTCACTCAGTATGCAAACGCAGGAGACACGGGTTATCACTGAGTGTAATTTACTCAGTATGCAAGCCTTGAGACACGGGTTATCACTGAGTGTAATTTACTCAGTATGCAAACGCAGAGACACGGGTTATCACTGTGTGTAATTTACTCAGTATGCAAACGCAGAGACACGGGTTATCACTGTGTGTAATTTACTCAGTATGCAAACACAGAGACACAGGTTATCACTGTGTGTAATTTACTCAGTATGCAAACGCAGAGACACGGGTTATCACTGTGTGTAATTCACTCAGTATGCAAACGTAGAGACACGGGTTATCACCGTGTGTAATTTACTCAATATGCAAACGCAGAGACACGGGTTATCACCGTGTGTAATTTACTCAGTATGCAAACGCAGAGACACGGGTTATCACTGTGTGTAATTTACTCAGTATGCAAACGCAGAGACACGGGTTATCACCGTGTGTAATTTACTCAATATGCAAACGCAGAGACACGGGTTATCACTGAGTGTAATTTACTCAGTATGCAAACGCAGAGACACGGGTTATCACCGTGTGTAATTTACTCAATATGCAAACGCAGAGACACGGGTTATCACTGAGTGTAATTTACTCAGTATGCAAACGCAGAGACACGGGTTATCACTGAGTGTAATTTACTCAATATGCAAACGCAGAGACACGGGTTATCACTGAGTGTAATTTACTCAGTATGCAAACGCAGAGACACGGGTTATCACTGAGTGTAATTTACTCAGTATGCAAACACAGAGACACGGGTTATCACTGTGTGTAATTTACTCAGTATGCAACGCGAGAACACGGGTTATCACCGTAATTTATTTCAATATGCAAACGCAGAGACATGGGTTATCACTGAGTGTAATTTACTCAGTATGCAAACGCAGAGACACGGGTTATCACCGTGTGTAATTTACTCAATATGCAAACGCAGAGACACGGGTTATCACTGTGTGTAATTCACTCAGTATTCAAACACAGAGACACGGGTTATCACTGTGTGTAATTCACTCAGTATGCAAACGCAGGAGACACGGGTTATCACTGAGTGTAATTTACTCAGTATGCAAACGCAGAGACACGGGTTATCACTGTGTGTAATTCACTCAGTATGCAAACGCAGAGACACGGGTTATCACTGAGTGTAATTTACTCAGTATGCAAACACAGAGACACGGGTTATCACTGTGTGGAATTCACTCAGTATGCAAACGCAGAGACATGGGTTATCATCGTGTGTAATCTACTCAACGTTTGCCCGACACAGGAGACAGTGATTGGCACCTCCAAATCAAAAAGTGTCTCAGCTCTGATATGAATAGCCATTTGGAAACGCTCTCTGGCCTCCCTTTGTTCCAAAGATACAAGTCAAAGTTGTCCCTTCAGAATGGCTGCAAAGCTGTGGAGTTGGTGTACCTCTTTTCGCAGCAGTCAAAGACATCACTGTCTGAATACACAAGCAGCAACGTGACTGACTGCTGAGAAAAGAACCAAAACCTTCCTACCCGATCTTGAATCATCCATGACATACAGGCAGCCATTTTCAAAGAAGCATTGCCTTCATGAAGAATTCAAAAGAGAAGCTTTTACAATTTCAGTATTACAAACAGACCCAGCTTGGTCTGATCAGAAATGCTGATCAGCCCCCCTCGGCCAGGAAAGACCCATATTTTGCCAAGCACAGTTCACAAATTGGGAGAAAAACAGGTGTGAGTAAATCGAGACTGGAAATGAGAAGCAGCACAACTGTAACACTCTGTGTGACAGCAGACGACCACAAACTGTCTCCATATACAGTACGTAATTGAGGTTATATCTTTGTAAATGCAGATTTATTTGATGTTTTATTTTTTCCTCAAATTGAGGGTGAGAAAGTCTTAAATTCGAGGCTCTTAAATTCAAAAGGTATATGGTATATATATATATATTTTAATTTAATATATATATATATATATATATATATATATATATATATATATATATATATATATATATATATATATACACACACACACAGTGTCGTGAAAAAGTATTTGCCCCTTGTCTGATTTTCTGCATTTTTGCATATTTGACACAATGTTATCAGATCTTCAACCAAAACCTAATATTACATAAAAGGGATCCTGAGTGAACAAATAACACAAAAATCTGATACATATTTCATTTATTTATTAAAAAAAAGTTATGCAACACCCAATGCCCCTGTGTGAAAAAGTAATCGCCCCCTTAGACTCAATAACTGGTTATGCCACCTTTAGCAGCAATAACTCCAACCAAACGCTTCCTGTAGTTATTGATTAGTCTCTCACAGCGCTGTGGAGGAATTTTGGCCCACTCCTCCATGCAGAACTGCTTCAATCAGTGACATTTGTGGGTTTTCAAGCATGAATTGCTCATTTCAGGTCCTGCCACAACATCTCAATGGGGTTTAGGTCTGGACTTTGACTAGGCCATTCCAAATCTTTAAATTTCTTGTTCTTCAACCATTCTGATGTAGACTTGCTTGTGTGTTTCAGATCATTGTCTTGCTGCATGACCCAGCTGCACTTCAGCTTCAGCTCACGGACGGATGACCTGACATTCTCCTGTAGAATTCTCTGATACAGAGCAGAATTCATGGTTCCTTCAATGATGGCAAGGCGTCCAGGTCCTGATGCAGCAAAGCATCCCCAAACCATGCCTGATCGTTGGTATGAGGTTCTTATTGTGGAATGCAGTGTTTGGTTTTCGTCAGACATAACGGGGCCCATGTCGGCCAAAAAGTTCCACTTTTGACTCATCTGTCCGTAGAACATTGTTCCAGAACTCTTGAGGATCATCCAGGTGCTTTTTGGCAAACTTGAGACGAGCATTCATGTTCTTCTTAGTGAGCAATGGTTTTCACATTGCTACTCTGCCATGAATCCCATTTTTGCCCAGTGTCTTTCTGATATTGGAGTCATGAACACTGACCTTAGCCGAGGCGAAAGAGGGCTGCATGCAGATCCCTGGATGTTGTTCTAGGGTTCTTTGTGACTTCCTGGACGATTTTATGCCTTGCTCTTGGAGAGATTTTGGCAGGACGGACACTCCTGGGAAGATTCACTACTGTACCAAACTTTCTCCATTTGGACAATATGGCTCTGACTGTGGTTCGGTGGAGCCCCAGAGCCTTAGAAATGGCTTTGTAACCCTTTCCAGACTGAGAGGCATCAACAACTTTTTTTCCGGAGGTCTTCAGGAATTTATTTTGTTGGTGGCATGATGTGCCTCTAGAACCTGTGTGCTGACAACTTCACTCTGATGGTAAGGGCCAAAGTTAGTCAGATTTATATTGGGCAGGGCTGGCCCAAATCAGGCCTGGTTGTTAACCAAAGTACTCAAACAGCTGACCCTAATTAACCCTTTTATTGGGTTGAGTTAACTAGAGTGGGCAATAACTGCATGTTTGATTACCTTGCACACCAGACAAATGAAAGAAGCACCAAACTTTGGTGTCATTTTTTCTCTCAGACTCCCTCTATATACTACTACAACCCAAAAAAATCTGACCAAATACAATGTGAACAATATGCAAAAAATGGAGAAAATCAGACAGGGGGCAAATACTTTTCACGGCACTGTGTGTATATATATATATATATATATATATATATATATATATATATATATATATATATATATATATATATATATATAATCATCCATTCTCTTGATTATTTAACTGTCTGTTTTAATATTTTCTATAGTCAATATTTTAAGCTGTTATTACCTTTATTATTTGCATTATCCTTTAAATTAGTTGTGCTAATTCCCTGACCTGTATCCCAGATATATTCACAGGAAGCGTGCCTCACATTATAACACCTTTCATTGTGGAATGTTTATTTACTCATTTGTTTCTTTTTTGTCTAACCTTGTTGTCTCCATTGCATGACTACAACAGGGCAGCAACTGAACACTGAATGAATATTTTTTTTACTAGACTTACCTTCCCATAGAAGCTCGTCTGTAAATAAACAGGAGAGAGAAATTCCCTGTTCTTTCACTATCTTTACGAAGGACTGCCATTACATTTCTCTTAGAATAACTATCCCTTTATTTAAAGACACAGGCACACACAGAATAAGTTAGCAATCAGGATTCACTGAATACTGAGTGCTAACTCTTACTTTACAATCACTAGATCTCCTTGTCATAATAGGGTAGGAATAGGAAATGTCTGCCAAACAACTGGTGATCTCTGCATTCCTCTACAGTGCTGCAATTCAAGAACCAAGCAACTTGCCTGAGATGATTGAATGGCAAAGTCAATCTACTGCTGAGCTGGAAGGCTCTCAGAAAGACAATGCCTGGCAATGTGAGAAGAATCCAAAGATGAGATTTTCTTCCAGAGTTGCCCACTATGCTGCTGTCAGGGGCGACAGGCCCTCAAAGATGAAATCTGCATCCAGAGTTGCCCACTATGCTGCAGTCGGGGGTGACAGGCCCTCAAATATGAGATCTGCATCCAGAGTTGCCCACTATGCTGCTGTCAGGGGCGACAGGCACTCAAAGATGAGTTCTGCATCCAGAGTTGCCACTATGCTGCTGTTGATGGAGACAGGCCCTCAAAGATGAGATCTGCATCCAGAGTTGGCCACTATGCTGCTGTCGGGGGCGACAGGCCTGCAAAGATGTTGAAATCCAAAAGGACTTGGTCCAGAAGACACTCTAACTACCTCCCTTACTTCTGATGTAACAAGTTTGGAGAGAAGAGTGGATGAACTTGAACTAAGCACTGCAGCCGAGGATTTACAGAACAGAGAGGAACAGATCGAAGATCTCCAGCAACAGATGGAGTGTCAAATAAACCACTAAGCACGCTGCTGCAACAAGAGGAGGAAATTCTGAATCTGAATCTGATTTCAACTCAAATACTTTTACTTGGAGAACAATTGTGAACAATACTGAGACAGAGAGCCTGAAGGACTTGGTAAAAACTCTACAGGGAAGTGGCATGGCTCTGGGATAGACCATCGTCTCCAAGAAACTGTTCCAAGCACTGCTCAGAGCGTAACCTCACTTCCTGAATACACTGCACAATCCAGAAGGCAAGTCCCTGGAGAGCCCAGAGCCCAGTCTACAACTCTGCAATACGCAATGGTGAAGCACGCCAACCTGAACTGAGAACTAATGGTTTACACCACAAGTTAGTGTCAACTATCAGCAGCTAAAAAGAGCATCTCCACTGAGGGACACACCAGTCATATCCAGGATAAGGCCAGACTGCTATCTCTCACACTTGTAGACACAGTACAGGAGTGGACCAGGAAAAATGTTGAGAAACTGTGCGCTGCCTTAACAGGGAAATGCTCCTATTATGGCGATCCATGCACAGCCCTGCACACAGCCTGTCTCAGACAATGCAAGAAGAATGAAGACCCGAGAGACTTCTACAAGGAGCTGAAACTCCTTTACTATGCAGGTGAAGCACATCCAGGGGACAATGTAGACAAGAGCTTCAAGCTGCTGTTCATACGTAACCTGTCTGCAGAGGTCAGAGCTGCCATGAGCGCAGTGGAAATGCAGACAACTCAATGCCCACCATCCTGGAAGCTGCAGAGAGTATGGTGAAATATACAGATACCCGGGCCCAATACCAGCAGCACTCGGGTACTAGGAGATGAAGCAGAGCCTGACTTTCCTGAATCTGAAAGAAATGAACTGCCACAGAACTCCCAGAGAAGATTTCAGCCTTCACACAGCAAACCCCAGCCCAGAGGGGAAGATAAACCTGACAGCCCTACACCTCGCCAGAGGAGGAAAACACAGTGTTATAGATCCATCCATCTAACATCACTAACGAAATGTAGGTATCTTTTTGAACTGCCTCTGAAATACACCAAACACATCTAATAACCATATGTTTTTGTATCCTTTCAAGGGCAACTTGGATTCAGGGTTCTGACTGAAAATATTTGCAAGCTGAAATAGTTTGAGATATTATCAGCTGTAGGAGTGGGTGGATTTGCAAACTCATACAAGCTCCCCTCACAGGAATGCTTAATAATAAGAACAGAAATAAATGAATAATCAATTGCAATATAGCAATAATTATGTCTTTACCTTTGTAGCACATGAAGGCTTTCTGAAGGTGGCAGGGTAAATCAGTCCACTTTCCGTCTGAATTGACTGAAGCACAGAAGACATCTGCCCTCCAGTTGGAGTAGATGACATCATCGCTGTTAGACCACTGCCAGTTCTGTGTGTCATCACGATACAGCCCGATCCAGGAATCCCCGAGAGAAGCTCCTACAATACTTAAGAGCTGCGTTGCTTCTTCCTGGCTGCGCACAGTGGCCAGGTCTGTGTGCTTCTCTCTACAGTAGCTCTGAGCTTCAGACCAGCTCTTCACAGTTTCCACAAACACGTGTTTTCTGAACTGGTTGTATGCAGGCACACAAAACCCTGATAAAGAATAAACAGCATGATTAACATGCTGATAGCTAGCGGAGTGAAAGATTAATAGACTGAGACAGGACAGCATCCTATACCAGCTCATTCTCAGAAATGTTCTGTCCCCGCCGAGGAACTGAAGACATTTTTAAAAAAAAATAGATTTAAATACATTTTAGAAACATATTTTCATATATTTTAACATCAATGGATATTTTCATTTTTAAATATATTGCAATATGTTCCATCAAATACATGAAGATATTTTGAAATCTATTCTGATTGATGTAAGGTATTACCCTGTGTGGCGCTGTAGCCTCCCAGATGGTATTTGCAGGCACAGACACAGAAAGCTGCACGGTTAAATGCACTAATGAGCATTTTAATTAAACAAATGAACAACACAAAATGATACAAAACTAACACCACACTGGTCAAAATAAAAGGCACAAGGGCTGACAGCGGTGCGAGGTATTCCGGCAGTGTAATGATGCTAGAGGCAATGCTAACAGCTGTGCGGGGCGCTGTGGCAGAGGAAATGATGCTAGTGGCAATGCTAACAGCTGTGCGGGGCGCTGCGGCAGAGGAAATGATGCTGATGGTGGCGCTAGCAGCTGTCTTGCGGGACGCTGCGGCAGAGGAAATGATGCTAGTGGCAACGCTAACAGCTGTGCGGGGCGCTGCGGCAGAGGAAATGATGCTAGTGGCAATGCTAACAGCTGTGCGGGGCGCTGCGGCAGAGGAAATGATGCTAGTGGCAACGCTAACAGCTGTGCGGGGCGCAGCAGCAGAGGAAATGATGCTAGTGGCAATGCTAACAGCTGTGCGAGGTGCTGCAGCAGAGAAAATGATGCTAGTAACAGCTGTGCTAACAGCTGCGGCGGCAGATGAAAATGACGGGCTGTGCGGGGGCGGCAGAAAAATGATGCTAGTGGCAATGCTAACAGCTGTCGCGGTGCTGCGGCAGAGGAAATGATGCTAGTGGCAACGCTAACAGCTGTGCGGGGCATTGCGGCAGAGGAAATGATGCTAGTGGCAATGTTAACAGCTGTGCGGGGTTTACGGCAGAGGAAATGATGCTAGTGGCAATGATAACAGCTGTCTTGGGGGTGCTGCGGCAGAGGAAATGATGCTAGTGGCAACGCCAACAGCTGTGCGGGCGCTGCGGCAGAGGAAATGATGCTAGTGGTAACGCTAACAGCTGTGCGGGAACTGCGGCAGAGGAAATGATGCTAGTGGCAACGCTAACAGCTGTGCGGGGCGCTGCGGCAGAGGAAATGATGCTAGTGGCAACGCTAACAGCTGTGCGGGGCGCTGCGGCAGAGGAAATGATGCTAGTGGCAATGCTAACAGCTGTGCGGGGCGCTGCGGCAGAGGAAATGATGCTAGTGGCAATGCTAACAGCTGTGCGGGTGCTGCAGCAGAGGAAATGATGCTAGTGGCAATGCTAACAGCTGTGCGGCTGCGGCAGAGGAAATGATGCTAGAGGCAAGCTAACAGCTGTGCGGGGCGCTGCAGCAGAGGAAATGATGCTAGTGGCTAACCAGCTGTAACAGAGGTGATGGTGGCCGCTAACAGCTGGAAATGAATCAGCAGAGAGGCAACGCTAACAGCTGTGCGGGGCGCTGCGGTAGAGGAAATGTTGCTAGTGGCAATGCTAAGAGTTGTGCAGGACGCTGCGGCAGAGGAAATGATGCTAGTGGCAATGCTAACAGCTGTGCGTGGCGCTGCGACAGAGGAAATGATGCTAGTGGCAATGCTAACAGCTGTGCGGGACGCTGCAGCAGAGGAAATGATGCTAGTGGCAACGCTAACAGCTGTGCGGGGCATTGCGGCAGAGGAAATGATGCTAGTGGCAACGCTAACAGCTGTGCGGGCGCTGCTGCGGCAGAGGAAATGATGCTAGTGGCAATGATAACAGCTGTGCGGGGTGCTGCTGCAGAGGAAATGATGCTAGTGGCAATGCTAACAGCTGTGCGTGGCGCTGCAACAGAGGAAATGATGCTAGTGGCAATGCTAACAGCTGTGCGGGGTGCTGCAGCAGAGGAAATGATACTAGTGGCAATGCTAACAGCTGTGCGGGGCGCTGCAGCAGAGGAAATGATGCTAGTGGCAATGCTAACAGCTGTGCGGGGCGCTGCGGTAGAGGAAATTATGCTAGTGGCAACGCTAACAGCTGTGCGGGGCGCTGTGGCAGAGGAAATGATGCTAGTGGCAACACTAACAGCTGTGCGGGGTGCTGTGGCAGAGGAAATGATGCTAGTGGCAATGCTAACAGCTGTGCGGGGTGCTGCAGCAGAGGAAATGATGCTAGTGGCAACGCTAACAGCTGTGCGGGACTGTCACAAAGACGGCCGGAGTGGGTGGCGTCAGACCAGATGCAGGAAATAAATAAACAGAGAGATGTGGTTTGGTATAAGCTGGGCGCGTGATCGCGCTCAGCATTTAATAAACAATACAGAAAATAAAAGGTTTGAAACAAAACACAAAACAAAACAGGACACGGCACTTGCGGCCCAAAATAAACAGGTAAACAAAACGGACTAGACAGTGCACAGACAGACGAACAACACACGGTGAGCAGACACGTTTAACTTATTATTATTCTTTTCGTTTATTTTAACTCCTCTCCACACCCGTTCTCCACTCACTGAACACCTAACCCCGAGTGACTAAAAATGTGCCTATTTATACTGTTGTGCTGGGATTCAATTACTAATTAATTATTCACTTGAATCCCAGCACGTGAATTCATTACGTGAAACCCCGTGTTCACATATTATATTTTAAATGCACGTGCGTGATGTGCAATCCCGTGCCTAAATATAATTATACACTTTTTAAACACACGTGAAAACACAGACCGTTTATATCCCGTGTACCAATCTATACACCAACATTAACACACGCAACATACAACACATAACACACAAAATACACACAGGGGCGGGCACTTTGCCAC
The DNA here is from genome assembly GCA_036884735.1 of Huso huso. Taxonomy (NCBI): domain Eukaryota; kingdom Metazoa; phylum Chordata; class Actinopteri; order Acipenseriformes; family Acipenseridae; genus Huso; species Huso huso. Next base: position 15,383,599 of record CM072681.1, on the reverse strand, counting down.
ATATACCCCCTGTGCAAAGCACATGGCCTCAACGGCCACCTCCCCATAAATACCCAGCAGTCCAGGCCAAAGTCTCGGGCTGGGAAGGGAGGCTTCAGTGGGCCCATGGCTGGAAATGCTGTCAGCTCCCCTGCCGGTAGTGGCACGGCTGACAGCATGTTGGTCCCGTCCTGCAGCAAAAAAAAAAAGCTGCGGGGCAGGTGGTCCCCGACCTCCCCTTCTTCGTAGCCGCAGCTCCCTCCTGTGGGGCTCCGGCCAAGAACTCCTGCAGTTTAAACTGCTGCTGGGGAAAGTGGTCTCCAGACCTCCCCCCTTCGTGGCCGGCAGCTCCTTTCTGGGGCTCGGCCACCCAGACTCCCCTGTGGAGGCATGCGGGCAGCAGAGGCAGCTCCTGCTCCTCTGCTCTGGCGGTGATGGGAAGCAGAGCAGCTCCAGCTCCTCTGCTCCTGGTGGTGGTGGAGGCAGAGGCAGCTCCAGCTCCTCTGCTCCTGGCGGTGGTGGAGGCAGAGGCAGCTCCAGCTCCTCTGCTTCCTGGTGGTGGCGGAGGCAGAGGCAGCTCCTGCTCCTCTGCTCCTGGCGGTGGTGGAGGCAGAGGCAGCTCCTGCTCCTCTGCTCCTGGCGGTGGTGGGAGGCAGAGGCAGCTCCTGCTCCTGCCCTCTCCCCCAAAAATTTTCAGGGGGTTGAGCCTGTAACTCCCCCCCTTCCGGCTCTTGGGCTGAACCAGCAGGCATTTTACCTCTGCTGGTGGCTTGGGTCCCAGGGCTGTGGAAGCCCGACTTACCTCCCTTGGGCTGTGGACGCTGACTCCTCCCTTTTGGGCTGTGGACGCACCGACTCCTCCCTTTTGGGCTGTGGACGCACCGACTCCTCCCTTTTGGGCTGTGGGACGCACCGACTCCTCCCTTTTTGGGCTGTGGACGCACCGACTCCTCCCTCTTGGGCTGTGGAATCAACTCCTCCCCTCTTGGGCGTGGGGACGTTCGGGCTCCTCCCACTCAGGCGTAGGGACATTGGGCTCCTCCCACTCAGGCGTAGGACGTTCGGGCTCCTCCCGCTCAGGCGTGGGACGTTCGGGCTCCTTCCACTCAGGCGTAAGACGTTCGGGCTCCTCCCACTCAGGCGACGGACGTTCGGGCTCCTCCCACTCAGGCGTAGGGACGTTCGGGCTCCTCCCACCAGGCTGTGGACGTTCGGGCTCCTCCCACTGGGCTGTGGACTCAGGCTCCTCCCACTTGGGCTGTGGACGCTCAGGCTCCTCCCACTTGGGCTGTGGACGCTCAGGCTCCTCCCACTTGGGCTGTGGATGCTCAGGCTCCTCCCCTTCAGGCCTAGGACGTGGCAACAAGGGCTCCTCTTCTTCATCCTGCATGGGGCATAGGGCCACCGTGTGCCCATATGCCCCACAGCCAGGGCACCACTCCCCCCATCCCAGTCTTTGGGCCATTGCCTGAAGGGTCCTGTGGACGGAGCAGGGTATGGTGGTGTGGCTAGTTTGGCCACAGTCGAAACACCACAGCCCTGCTTCCGCCTTTCTCCCTTTGCCCTCCTGTGCTCCTCTCCAGCCTCTTCTCCCCATTTCTTTTCCTTTTGTTTTTTTTATATATTTTTTTTTTCCACCAAAAAAAACTGCGGTTCCCGCTCTGGCCTGAGCCCTGGAGGCGCTGTCGTCCCGGTTCTGACACCACGTGTCACAAAGACGGCCGGAGTGGGTGGCGTCAGACCAGATGCAGGAAATAAATAAACAGAGGCTGTGGTTTGGTATAAGCTGGGCGTGATCGCGCTCAGCATTTAATAAACAATACAGAAAATAAAAAGGTTTGAAACAAAACACAAAACAAAACAGGACACGGCACTTGGGCCCCAAAATAAACAGGTAAACAAAACGGACTAGACAGTGCACAGACAGACCGAACAACACACGGTGAGCAGACACGTTTAACTTATTATTATTCTTTTCGTTTATTTTAACTCCTCTCACACCCGTTCTCCACTCACTGAACACCTAACCCCGGTGACTAAAATGTGCCTATTTATACTGTTGTGCTGGGATTCAATTACTAATTAATTATTCACTTGAATCCCAGCATGTGAATTCATTACGTGAAACCCCGTGTTCACATATTATATTTTAAATGCACGTGCGTGATGTGCAATCCATGCCTAAATATAATTATACACTTTAAACACACGTGAAAACACAGACCCGTTTATATCCGTGTACCAATCTATACACCAACATTAACACACGCAACATACAACACATAACACACAAAATACACACAGGGGCGGGCACTTTGCCACATATACCCCCCTGTGCAAAAGCACCATGGCCTCAACGGCCACCTCCCCCAATAAATACCCAGCAGTCCAGGCCAAAGTCTCGGCTGGAAAGGGAGGCTTCAGTGGGCCCATGGCTGGAAATGCTGTCAGCTCCCCTGCCGGTAGTGGCACGGCTGACAGCATGCTGGTCCCGTCCTGCAGCAAAAAAGCTGGGGCAGGTGGTCCCCGACCTCCCCTTCGCCCGTAGCCGGCAGCTCCCTCCTGTGGGGCTCCGGCCACAAGAACTCCTGCAGCGAAACTGCTGCTGGGGAAAGTGGTCTCAGACCTCCCCCTTCTTCGTGGCCGGCAGCTCCCTTTCTGGGCTCCGGCCACCGCACTCCCTGTGGCATGCGGGCAGCAGAGGCAGCTCCTGCTCCCTCTGCTCCGGGCGATGGTGGAAGCAGAGGCAGCTCCAGCTCCTCTGCTCCTGGTGGTGGTGGAGGCAGAGGCAGCTCCAGCCCCTCTGCTCCTGGCGGTGGTGGAGGCAGAGGCAGCTCCAGCTCCTCCTGCCCTGGCGGTGGTGGTGGCGGGAGGCAGAGGCAGCTCCTGCTCCTCTGCTCCTGGCGGTGGTGGAGGCAGAGGCAGCTCCTGCTCCTCTGCTCCTGGCGGTGGTGGAGGCAGAGGCAGCTCCTGCTCCTCTGCTCCTAGAGGAAGCGGTGGTGGTGGCGGAGGCAGAGGCAGCTCCTGCTCCTCTGCTCCCTAGTGGAGGAAGCGGTGGTGGTGGCAGAGGCAGAGGCAGCTCCTGCTGCTCTGCTCCTTGCGGTGGTGGTGGCGGAGGCCATGGGCTGATGCTGGCCACTCAGAGGGAGGCTGTGGCAGTGCTGGCTCCTCTGCTGTGGCGGCTGGGCTGGTGTGTTTCAGGCTGCCCTCAGCAGCATAAATAGAGGCTGCTGGGGACACCAGCCTCCTGCCCCTCTCCCCCAAAAATTTTCAGGGGTTGAGCCTGTAACTCCTCCCTTCCGGCTCTTGGGGCTGAACCAGCAGGCATTTTTACCTCTGCTGGTGGCTTGGGTCCCAGGGCTGTGGAAGCCCGACTTGCCTCCCTTTGGGCTGTGGACGCACCGACTCCTCCCTTTTGGGCTGTGGGCCGACCGACTCCTCCCTTTTTGGGCTGTGGACACCGACTCCTCCCTGTTGGGCTGTGGACGCACCGACTCCTCCCTTTTGGGCTGTGGACGCACTGACTCCTCCCTCTTGGGCTGTGGACGCACCGACTCCTCCCTCTTGGGCGTGGGCGTTGGGCTCCTCCCACTCAGGCGTGGGACATTCGGGCTCCTCCCACTCAGGCGTGGGGCGTTCGGGCTCCTCCCGCTCAGGCGTGGGGCGTTCGGGCTCCCCCCACTCAGGCGTAGGACGTTCGGGCTCCTCCCACTCAGGCGTAGGACGTTCGGGCTCCTCCCACTCAGGCGTAGGACGTTCGGGCTCCTCCCACTCAGGCTGTGGACGTTCGGGCTCCTCCCACTCGGGCTGTGGACGCTCAGGCTCCTCCCACTTGGGCTGTGGACGCTCAGGCTCCTCCCACTTGGGCTGTGGACGCTCAGGCTCCTCCCACTTGGGCTGTGGACGCTCAGGCTCCTCCCACTTGGGCTGTGGATGCTCAGGCTCCTCCCTTCAGGCCTAGGACGTGGCAACAAGGGCTCCTCTTCTTCATCCTGCATGGGGCATAGGGGCCACCGCTGTGCCCATATGCCCCACAGCCAGGGCACCCTCCCCCATCCCAGTCTTTGGGCCATTGCCTGAAGGGTCCTGTGGACGGAGCAGGGTATGGTGGTGTGGCTAGTTTGGCCACAGTCGAAACACCACAGCCCTGCTTCCGCCTTTCTCCCTTTGCCCTCCTGTGCTCCTCTCCAGCCTCTTCTCCCCATTTCTTTTCCTTTTGTTTTTTTTTTATTTTTTTTTTTTCCCACCAAAAAAAAACTGCGGTTCCCGCTCTGGCCTGAGCCCTGAGGCGCTGTCGTCCCGGTTCTGACACCACGTGTCACAAAGACGGCCGGAGTGGGTGGCGTCAGACCAGATGCAGGAAATAAATAAACAGAGAGATGGTTTTGGTATAAGCTGGGCGCGTGATCGCGCTCAGCATTTAATAAACAATACAGAAAATAAAAGGTTTGAAACAAAACACAAAACAAAACAGGACACGGCACTTATGGCCAAAAATAAACAGGTAAACAAAACGGACTAGACAGTGCACAGACAGACGAACAACACACGGTGAGCAGACACGTTTAACTTATTATTATTCTTTTCGTTTATTTTAACTCCTCTCCACACCCGTTCTCCACTCACTGAACACCTAACCCCGAGTGATTTAAAATGTGCCTATTTATACTGTTGTGCTGGGATTCAATTACTAATTAATTATTCACTTGAATCCCAGCACGTGAATTCATTACGTGAAACCCCGTGTTCACATATTATATTTTAAATGCACGTGCGTGATGTGCAATCCCGTGCCTAAATATAATTATACACTTTTAAACACACGTGAAACACAGACCCGTTTATATCCCGTGTACCAATCTATACACCAACATTAACACACGCAACATACAACACATAACACACAAAATACACACAGGGGCGGGCACTTTGCCACAGGGACGCTGCGGCAGAGGAAATGATGCTAGTGGCAATGCTAACAGCTGTGCGGGGCGCTGCGGCAGAGGAAATGATGCTAGTGGCAACGTTAATAGCTGTGCAGGGTGCTGCGGCAGAGGAAATGATGCTAGTGGCACGCTTAACAGCTGTTTGGGCGCAGCAGCAGAGGAAATGATGCTAGTGGCAATGCTAACAGCCATGCGAGGTGCTGCAGCAGAGGAAATGATGCTAGTAGCAACGCTTAACAGCTGTGCGGGCGCTGCGGCAGAGGAAATGATGATAGTGGCAACACTAACAGCTGTGCGGGCGCCGCGGCAGATGAAATGATGCTAGTGGCAATGCTAACAGCTGTGCGGAGTGCCGCGGCAGAGGAAATGATGCTAGTGGCAACGCTTAACAGTGTCGGGCATTGCAGAGGAAATGATGCTAGTGGCAATGTTAACAGCTGCGGGGCGCCGCGGGCAGAGGAAATGATGCTAGTGGCAATGATAACAGCTGTGCCGGGTGCTGCGGCAGAGGAAATGATGCTAGTGGCAACGCTAACAGCTGTGCGGGCGCTGCGGCAGAGGAAATGATGCTAGTGGCAACGCTTAACAGCTGTGCGGGCACTGCGGCAGAGGAAATGATGCTAGTGGCAACGCTAACAGCTGTGCGGGGCGCTGCGGCAGAGGAAATGATGCTAGTGGCAACCCTAACAGCTGTGCGGGGCGCTGCGGCAGAGGAAATGATGCTAGTGGCAATTGTGGCAGTCTGGCTCGCAGTGGTGATGTGGATGACGTCACGGACCAGGAAGTAACTCAAACCAAAACAGTGGATGGGCGGTTGAAGCTGAGTGCTGGTGCACTCAGCGTATTTAATAAACAAAACAAAAACAAAAGATTTAACAAAACACCAAACAAAAGGGCACGAGGGCCAAACGAATGAACAAACAAACAGTAAGTGCCGTGCTGATAATCCAGCACGTATTAGCAATTGTTTTTTCCTTCCTCTCTCTCTCCCGTTCTCCACTCTCGAACACCCCAACCCCGAGTGCAGAGTGCTGCTGGTTTATATACTGGCCGAGGGATTTAACTAGTTGGTAATTATCTTATTATCCCCCGCCAGAGTCTGCGTTTTAGTAAGGATGCATGACTGTCAGCTAGTTAAATAATCAGTAGCTGATCAGCCATGCATCCTCACAAAGGTTTTAAATATAACAATAAAAGACGCGGGCGCTTTTTTACCCGCGCCGCAAACAAAAATACAAATAATAATAAATAGGGGCGGGACACTCCGCCACACATGCCCCCCTTGCGAGCACACATGGCCTTTTCGCCACCTCCCCTTAGTCCCCAAAGTCCCGGTTAGCAGTCCCGGCGAGGAACAGGGCAGCAGCGACCAAAGGTGGCGGCCACGGTGGATGTCCTCCTCCCACCCAAACAGCCGTTATGTTCAATGGCCCAAGCGCACCGGCCGGCTCCTCTGGCCAAAAATTTTTGGGGTGGTCTCCAGACCTGCCCCCTTCTTCATGGTTGGCCACCCTTTCTCCTGCAGCGAAATTGCTGCGGGGAAGCTGGTCTCTGACCTCCCACCCTTCTTCATGGCTGGCAGCTGCCCTTCACGGGGGCTCCAGCCACAGTATTCCAAAACCAAGTGCAGCTGGGGAGCTGGTCTCTGACCTCCCCTTTCTTCATGGCCAGCAGCTCCCTCCTCCGTGGGGCTCCGACCACAGTGTAGTGACCCCAGGCGAAGCAGGATCCCTGGCGACCCCAGGCGGCGCAGGATCCCTGGCGACCCCAGGCGACGGCAGCGGACCTCGGGCGGCGGCAGCGGCAGCGGACCGGGAGGCGACGGCAGCGGCAGCGGACCCTCGGGAGGCGACGGCAGCGGCAGCAGCGGACCTCGGGAGGTGAACTCGGGGGGAGCCCTGGCCATGGAGTTGGCAGCGGAGCTCCACTTCTCCCTCGTTCCCTGTAGCTGGTGGCTCTCCAGGCGATGCGGAGTAACAGGCAGCCCCAGGCGATGCGGAGCAACAGACAGCCCCAGGCGATGCGGAGCAACAGGCAGCCTTGGGCGAAGCGAGGCAGGCATCCTTGGGCGAAGCGAGGCAGGCATCCTTGGGCGAAGCAGGGCAGGGCAGGAGCAGTCCTTCCCATGAAGGTGGATGTGGAACCAGCAGGCATTCACCCTCTGCTGGTGGAGGTGGGAGGGGAAAGCAGTCCTCCCACGGCGGCTGAGGCGGAACCAGCAGGCATTCACCCTCTGCTGGTGGAGGTGGGAGGGGAAAGCAGTCCTCCCACGGCGGCTGAGGCGGAACCAGCAGGCATTCACCCTCTGCTGGTGGAGCTGGGGCGGCAAGCAGTCCTCCCACGGTGGTTGAGGCAGAACCAGCTGGCATTCACCCTCTGCTGGTGGAGGTGGGAGGGGCAAGCAGTCCTCCCACGACGGTGGAGGCAGAACCAGCAGGCATTCACCCCTCTGCTGGTGGAGGTGGGAGGCAAGCAGTCCTCCCACGATGGTGGAGGCGGAACCAGCAGGCATTCACCCTCTGCTGGTGGAGGTGGCGGAGGCAGAGGCAGCCTTGCTGCTCTGCTCCTGGTGATGGTGGAGACAGAAGCAGCTCCTGCTCCTCTGCTCCTGGTGGTGGTGGAGACAGAGGCAGCTCCTGCTGCTCTGCTCCTGACGGTGGTGGAGACAGAGGCAGCTCCTGCTGCTCTGCTCCTGACGGTGGTGGAGACAGAGGCAGCTCCTGCTGCTCTGCTCCTGACGGTGGTGGAGACAGAGGCAGCTCCTGCTGCCTGCTCCTGACGGTGGTGGAGACAGAGGCAGCTCCTGCTGCTCTGCTCCTGACGGTGGTGGAGACAGTGGCGAGGCTCCTCACCCCTAACGCTGGAGACGGCAGCCATGGCTCCTCCCTCTGGCGTTGGAGACGGCAATGGCTCCTCTCCCTCGGGCGTTGGAGAAGGCAGCGATGGCTCCTCCCACTGGCGCTGGAGACGGCAGCGATGGCGCCCTCCCACTGGCGCTGGAGACGGCAGCGATGGCTCCTCCTCCTCTGGCGCTGGAGACGGCAGCGATGGCTCCCTCCCTCTGGCGCTGGAGACGGCAGCGATGGCTCCTCTCCCTCTGGCGCTGGAGACGGCAGCGATGGCTCCTCTCCCTTTGGCGCTGGAGACAGCAGCAATGGCTCCCCTTTCCCTTTGGCGCTGGAGACGGCAGCGATGGCTCCTTTCCCTTTGGCGCTGGAGACGGCAGCGATGGCTCCTCTCCCTTTGGCGCTGGAGACGGCAGCGATGGCTCCTCTCCCTTTGGCGCTGGAGACGGCAGCGATGGCTCCTCTCCTCTGGCGCTGGAGAAGGCAGCGATGGCTCCTCTCCCTCTGGCGCTGGAGACGGCAGCGATGGCTCCTCTCCCTCTGGCGCTGGAGAAGGCAGCGATGGCTCCTCTCCCTTTGGCGCTGGAGACGGCAGCGATGGCTCCTCTCCCCTCTGGCGCTGGAGAAGGCAGCGATGACTCTTCTCCCTCTGGCGCTGGAGATGGCAGCGGCTGGGCTTTTCCCGATGGAGCTGGAGATAGCGGTAGCCCTGCCATATCTGCAGCCAGGTAGCGGATTACCATGTCCGCAACCTCCGGGAGGGACACTGGGCAGTGTTGCTTTTCCCAGGCTTCCCATCGCTCTCCATCTCTGGCCCACAGGAGGTTGATCACATCGGGAGGCCTCTTCAGCATTCCTCCCAGGCTCCACCAGCCAGCCCCAGATTCCCTCAGAGGAGAGTGAACTCCTCTTAGCCAGCAGGCCCTCTCCCCCTGACGCCGGACGCTCAGGCTCCTCCATCTCCTGCCATGGAGGGGGTTGGTCTGGTGCCACGTGCCCAACCTCACCAACGGCGAAGCACCATTCCTCACCCCTCAGACAGGTGAGGCAGGCGTCCAGCACAGCAGAGACCCAAGGGACTTGCGACCAGCCCCGCTGTTGCACCACCTGCTGCTGTTTCCTCCTTCTTCCCATTATTTAGTTTGAAAAAAAAAAAAACGAACAAACAAAAAAAAACGCACTTTTCAATCCTGGTCCGCTGTTGGAGGCGTTGTTTGTCCCACGCAGGACACCATATGTGGCAGTCTGGCTCGCAGTGGTGATGTGGATGACGTCACGGACCAGGAAGTAACTCAAACCAAAACAGTGGATGGGCGGTTGAAGCTGAGTGCTGGTGCACTCAGCGTATTTAATAAACAAAACAAAAACAAAAGATTTAACAAAACACCAAACAAAAGGGCACGAGGGCCAAACGAATGAACAAACAAACAAGTAAGTGCCGTGCTGGATAATCCAGCACGTATTAGCAATTGTTTTTTCCTTCCTCTCTCTCTCCCGTTCTCCACTCTCGAACACCCCAACCCCGAGTGCAGAGTGCTGCTGGTTTATATACTCTGGCCGAGGGATTTAACTAGTTGGTAATTATCTTATTATCCCCCGGCCAGAGTCTGCACGCGTTTGGTAAGGATGCATGACTGTCAGCTAGTTAAATAATCAGTAGCTGATCAGCCATGCATCCTCACGAGGTTTTTAAATATAACAATAAAAGACGCGGCGCTTTTACCCGCGCCGCAAACAAAAATACAAATAATAATAAATAGGGGCGGGACACTCCGCCACACAATGCTAACAGCTGTGCGGGGTGCTGCAGCAGAGGAAATGATGCTAGTGGCAATGCTAACAGCTGTGCGGGGCGCTGCAGCAGAGGAAATGATGCTAGAGGCAATGCTAACAGCTGTGCGGGGCGCTGCGGCAGAGGAAATGATGCTAGTGGCAACGCTAACAGCTGTGCAGGGCGCTGCAGCAGAGGAAATGATGCTAGTGGCAATGCTAACAGCTGTGCGGGGTGCTGCAGCAGAGGAAATGAATCTAGAGGCAACGCTAACAGCTGTGCGGGGCGCTGCGGTAGAGGAAATGTTGCTAGTGGCAATGCTAACAGCTGTGCGTGGCGCTGCAGCAGAGGAAATGATGCTAGTGGCAATGCTAACAGCTGTGGGTACGCGCATATGCAGAGGAAATGATGCTAGTAACGCTAACAGCTGTGCAGGGCGCTGCAGCAGAGGAAATGATGCTAGTGGCAATGCTAACAGCTGTGCGGGGCGCTGCAGCTGAGGAAATGATGCTAGTGCCAATGCTAACAGCTGAGCTGGGCGCCGCGGCACAGGAAATGATGCTAGTGGGCAACGCTAACAGCTGTGCGGACGCGGCGGCAGATGAAATGATGCTAGTGGCAACGCTAACAGCTGTGCGGGCGCTGCAGCAGAGGAAATGATGCTAGTGGCAACGCTAACAGATGCGGGTCGCTGCAGCACAGGAAATGATGCTAGTGGCAATGCTAACAGCTGTGCGGGTGCTGCAGCAGAGGAAATGATGCTAGTGGTAATGCTAACAGCTGTGCGCTGCAGCAGCTGAAATGATGCTAGTGCCAATGCTAACAGCTGAGCTGGGCGCTGCGGCACAGGAAATGATGCTAGTGGCAATACTAACAGCTGTGCGGGCGCTGCAGCAGATGAAATGATGTTAGTGGCAACGCTAACAGCTGTGCTACGCCTGCAGCAGAGGAAATGATGCTAGTGGTAACGCTAACAGCAGCGCGGTCGCTGCAGCACAGGAAATGATGCTAGTGGCAATGCTAACAGCTGTGCGGGTGCTGCAGCAGAGGAAATGATGCTAGTGGCAATGCTAACAGCTGCGGTACGCTGCAGCAGAGGAAATGATGCTAGTGGCAATGCTAACAGCTGTGCGGGCGCTACTGCGGCAGAGGAATGAAACTAGTGGCAACGCTAACAGCTGCGGGCGCCGCGGCAGAGGAAATAGATGCTAGTGTAACGCTAACAGCTGTGTGGGGCTGCGGCAGATGAAATGATGCTAGTGGCAACGCCAACAGCTGTGCTGGACGCTCGCGGCAGAGGAAATGATGTTAGTGGCAATGCTAACAGCTGCGTGGTGCTGCAGCAGAGAAATGAATCTGAGGCAACGCTAACAGCTGTGCGGGGCGCGCTGGTAGAGGAAATGTTGCTAGTGGCAATGCTAAGAGTTGTGCAGGACGCCTGCGGCAGAGTGAAATGATGCTAGTGGCAATGCTAACAGCAAAGGCGTGGCGCTGCGACAGAGGAAATGATGCTAGTGGCAATGCTAACAGCTGGCGCGGGCTGCAGCAGAGGAAATGATGTTAGTGGTAACGCTAACAGCTGCAGCGGGCATTGCGGCAGAGGAAATGATGCTAGTGGCAATGCTAACAGCTGTGCGGGCGCCATGGGCAGAGGAAATGATGCCAGTGGCAACGCTTAACAGATGTGCGGGTCGCTGCAGCACAGGAAATGATGCTAGTGGTAATGCTAACAGCTGTGCGGGTGCTGCAGCAGAGGAAATGATGCTAGTGGTAATGCTAACAGCTGTGCGGGCGCTGCAGCTGAGGAAATGATGAGTGCTAATGCCAACAGCTGAGCTGGGCGCCATGCACAGGAAATGATGCTAGTGGCAATACTAACAGCTGTGCGGGGCGCAGCAGATGAAATGATGCTAGTGGCAACGCTAACAGCTGTGCTGGGCGCTGCAGCAGAGGAAATGATGCTAGTGGCAACGCTAACAGCTGTGCGGGTCGCTGCAGCACAGGAAATGATGCTAGTGGCAATGTTAACAGCTGTGCGGGTGCTGCAGCAGAGGAAATGATGCTAGTGGCAATGCTAACAGCTGTAGCGGGCGCTGCAGAGGAAATGATGTTAGTGGCAATGCTAACAGCTGTGCGGGCGCCGCGGCAGAGGAAATGATGCTAGTGGTGTAATAACAGCTGTGCAGGCGCGGGCAGAGGAAATGATGCTAGTGGCAACGCCCAACAGCTGTGTGGGCGCCGCGCAGATGAAATGATGTTAGTGGCAACGCTAACAGCTGTGCTGGACGACGCGGCAGAGGAAATGATGCTAGTGGCAATGCTAACAGCTGTGCGTGGTGCTGCAGCAGAGGAAATGAATCAGAGGCAACGCCAATAAAGCGGGCGCCGCGGTAGAGGAAATGTTGCTAGTGGCAATGCTAAGAGTTGTGCAGGACGCCGCGGCAGAGGAAATGATGCTAGTGGCAATGCTAACAGCCAGCGTGGCGCCTGCGACAGAGGAAATGATGCTAGTGGCAACGCTAACAGCTGTGCGGGACGCTGCAGCAGAGGAAATGATGCTAGTGGCTAACGCTAACAGCTGTGCGGGCATTGCGGCAGAGGAAATGATGCTAGTGGCAATGCTAACAGCTGTGCGGGGCGCCGGGCAGAGGAAATGATGCTAGTGGCAATGATAACAGCTGTGGGGTGCAGCGGCAGAGGAAATGATGCTAGTGGCAATGCTAACAGCTGTGCGTGGCGCTGCAACAGAGGAAATGATGCTAGTGGTAATGCTAACAGCTGTGCGGGTGCTGCAGCAGAGGAAATGATGCTAGTGGCAATGCTAACAGCTGTGCGGGCGCTGCAGCAGAGGAAATGATGCTAGTGGCAATGCTAATAGCTGTGCGGGCGCGGCGGCAGAGGAAATGATGTTAGTGGCAACGCTTAACAGCTGTGCGGGCGCTGCAGCAGAGGAAATGATGCTAGTGGTAATGCTAACAGCTGTGCGGGCGCTGCAGCTGAGGAAATGATGCTAGTGCCAATGCTAACAGCTGAGCTGGGCGCTGCACAGGAAATGATGCTAGTGGCAACGCTAACAGCTGTGCGGGACGCTGCGGCAGATGAAATGATGTTAGTGGCAATGCTAACAGCTGCCAGCGGGCGCTGCAGCAGATGAAATGATGCTAGTGGCAACGCTTAACAGCTGTGCGGGGCGCGGGCGCTTCAGCAGAGGAAATGATGCTAGTGGCAACGCTAACAGATGTGCGGGTCGCTGCAGCACAGGAAATGATGCTAGTGGCAATGCTAACAGCTGTGCGGGGTGCTGCAGCAGAGGAAATAATGCTAGTGGCAATGCTAACAGCTGTGCGGGGCGCTGCAGCAGAGGAAATGATGCTAGTGGGAATGCTAACAGCTGTGCGGGGCGCTGCGGCAGAGGAAATGATGCTAGTGGCAACGCTAACAGCTGTGCAGGGCGCTGCGGCAGAGGAAATGATGCTAGTGGCAATGCTAACAGCTGTGCGTGGCGCTGCGACAGAGGAAATGATGCTAGTGGCAACGCTAACAGCTGTGCGGACGCTGCAGCAGAGGAAATGATGCTAGTGGCAACGCTAACAGCTGCGCGATGCGCGGCAGAGGAAATGATGCTAGTGGCAACGCTAACAGCTGTGCGGGGCGCTGCGGCAGAGGAAATGATGCTAGTGGCAACGCTAACAGCTGTGTGGGGCGCTGCGGTAGAGGAAATGTTGCTAGTGGCAATGCTAAGAGTTGTGCAGGATGCGGCAGAGGAAATGATGCTAGTGGCAATGCTAACAGCTGTGCGTGGCGCTGCGACAGAGGAAATGATGCTGGTGGCAATGCTAACAGCTGTGCGGGACGCTGCAGCAGAGGAAATGATGCTAGTGGTAACGCTAACAGCTGTGCGGACGCGCCTGCGGTAGAGGAAATGATGCTAGTGGCAACGCCAATAGCTGTGCGGGGCGCCGCGGCAGAGGAAATGATGCTAGTGGCAACGCTTAACAGATGCGCGGGTGCTGCAGCAGATGAAATGATGCTAGTGGTATAACGCTAACAGCTGTGCGGGGCACCGCGGCAGAGGAAATGATGCTAGTGGCAACGCTAATAGCTGTGCAGGGCGCCGCGGCAGAGGAAATGATGCTAGTGGCAACGCTTAACAGCTGTGCGGAATGCCGCGCAGATGAAATGATGCTAGTGGCAACGCTTAACAGCTGTACGGACGCCGCGGCAGAGGAAATGATGCTAGTGGCAACGCTAACAGCTGTGCGCGGGCGCTGCCGGCAGAGGAAATGATGCTAGTGGCAACGCTAACAGCCAGCGGGCGCTGCAGCAGAGGAAATGATGCTAGTGGCAACGCTAACAGCTGTGCGGGGCGCTGCGGCAGAGGAAATGATGCTAGTGGCAACGCTAACAGCTGTGCGGGGCGCTGCGGCAGAGGAAATGATGCTAGTGGCAACACTAACAGCTGTGCGGGGTGTGACAGAGTGGTTGCAGTGATAACGTCACGGTCCAAGAAACAGCAACACATAAACAAATAAGGGCGGTAGTGAAACTGCAGTGCTACAGCGCTCAGCGTTTTATTAAATAATAAAAGATTTAATCAAAACAAGAAAGAAACAAATGGGCACGTTGGCCAAACAAATAAGTATCATGCTATTGAAAACCTTTATAGTTAAATAAATCACTAGCTGATCAGTCACGCATCCTCACGAAGTTTTTAAAATCTAAAAACAGTAACAAATACGCAGCGCTTTGATCCGGCTGCGAACAATAATACAAATCATAATAACACAGTGCACATATATATATATATATATATATATATATATATATATATATATATAGGGCGGGACACTCCGCCACAGGGGTGCTTCGTCAGAGGAAATGATGCTAGTGACAACAGTGGCAGTGCTAACAGCTGTGCGGGCGCTGCCGGCACAGCTAGCAGTGGCAAAGCTGACGACAGAACATGGCTTGGCTCGCCTCTGGGGACGACCCCCCTTACATTTCCTCGGCAATCGAGCTGGCAGCTGTTCCTCCTCCTCTTGGAGGGGGCAGTTCCCCCCAACGTGCCCTGACTCCCTGCAGGCAGACGAGCCACCAACCTGAGGCCTCTAGCGCGATGAGGAAGGAGGGGGAAGGAAACACTGGGAAGGTGGGGAATCCACCTTTGTTGGTTGGAGAGCCTTCAGGTGGAGCCATTCTTCAAATGACTCCACTTCTTGGCCAAAGTAGGCCTTGAACAAGGGTCTGCCCCTCGCATTCCCTATGGATGTGGCCAGAGTCCTGACATACAGTGAGCCCCTTCTGCTCCTCCACGCCTCATCCTGCCCCTTTTCTTTTCTCTCCATCTTCCTCTTCGGGAAGGTGAGGCACCATGGAAGTGCATCCTCCATCTGGGTCTTTTGGTCTGGTGGCTGGGGTTGGATCCCCCAAAGGAAACCATCCCTCCTCCATCCTCACCTCAACCTAATAGTGGCCTTCATGCCAGAGGGGGTCTTCGTCTGGGCCCACGTCCTGCTGGTGCCCAAACTCCTCGGAGGCGGCCACCTTTGGCCAGCGCTGCTGCTCCTGCTGGATTTCCTTCTGCTCCATTTTCTTTTCTTTACTTTGTTTTCTTTTACCCTGCAGTTCCTGGTCTGTCACTAGGGGCGCTGTCCTGCTTCTGACACCGTATGTGGCGCTGTAGCCTCCCAGATGGTATTTGCAGGGTCAGAGACACACACAGAAAGCTGCATGGTTAAATGCACTAATACACCTTTTAATTAAACAAATAAACAAAACAGTACACACACTAACAAAACTACACTGGTCAAAATAAAAGGCACAAGTGCCAAAACAAAAGGTTTGACAAAAACCTCACAAAATGTAAACAAAACAGACAGCATGGAACACGAAACACAGAACACAGCCCTCCACCTCTATTCTATCAATCCTAATCCTTACCAAAGATCTGCTCTATACAGTAGTCAACTATCACACCAATCCTAATCCTTACCAAAGATCTGCTCTATACAGTAGTCAACTATCACACCAATCCTAATCCTTACCAAAGATCTGCTCTATACAGTAGTCAACTATCACAACAAACCTAATCCTTACCAAAGATCTGCTACATACACAAGATTGTCAACTCTGCCTTTTCTTCCGTCCCTGTCAAAGCAGTGCATCATGGGAATCCAAAGAGTTCCCATAGCGACTTATCCCCTATCTGTAGAATGTAAAATATGCTTCATTTCCTATTCAAAGCATTGTCTTTTTAAAACGGTTGCATTTTTGAACACGATTATTTAGAGCTTCCTTAACATGTTATTTCTACGATCAATGTTTTCACCTGGCCTGACAAGAACTCTTTATCACTGAAGTGCTGTCAGAAATTGCCACTGTCATGCATATTCATGAGCAGTCAAGCAGCGTGGCTTGGTTGTCAAGGATAGACAACAACTAGTACTACAGTATAATGCCTCTGAGGTTGTGGCAGACAAAGCTGCAGGTCTTTTAGAACATAAGAACATAAGAAAGTTTACAAACGAGAGGAGGCCATTCAGCCCATCTTGCTCGTTTGGTTGTTAATAGCTTATTGATCCCAGAATCTCATCAAGCAGCTTCTTGAAGGATCCCAGGGTGTCAGCTTCAAAAAAATTGCTGGGGAGTTGGTTCCATACCCTCATAATTCTCTGTGCAGTGTAGAGTAGTGGTTAGGGCTCTGGACTCTTGACTGGAGGGTCGTGGGTTTAATCCCAGGTGGGGACACTGTTGCTGTACCCTTGAGCAAGATACTTTACCTAGATTGCTCCAGTAAAAACCCAACTGTATAAATGGTAATGTGATATCTTGTAACAATTGTAAGTCGCCCTGGATAAGGGTGTCTGCTAATAAATAATAATAATAATAATAATTGATCCCAGAATCTCATCAAGCAGCTTCTTGAAGGATCCCAGGGTGTCAGCTTCAACAACATTACTGGGGAGTTGGTTCCAGACCCTCACAATTCTCTATGTAAAAAGTGCCTCCTATTTTCTGTTCTGAATGCCCCTTTATCTAATCTCCATTTATGACCCCTGGTCCTTGTTTCTTTTTTCAGGTCAAAAATGTCCCCTGGGTTGACATTGTCTATACCTTTTAGGATTTTGAATGCTTGAATCAGATCGCCGTGTAGTCTTCTTTGTTCAAGACTGAATAGATTCAATTCTTTGAGCCTGTCTGCATACGACATGCCTTTTAAACCCGGGATAATTCTGGTCGCTCCTCTTTGCACTCTTTCTAGAGCAGCAATATCCTTTTTGTAACGAGGTGAGCAGAACTGAACACAATATTCTAGGTGAGGTCTTACTAATGCATTGTAAAGTTTTAACATTACTTCCCTTGATTTAAATTCAACACTTCTCACAATATATCCGAGCATCTTGTTGGCCTTTCTTATAGCTTCCCCACATTGTCTAGATGAAGACATTTCTGAGTCAATATAAACTCCTAGATCTTTTTCATAGTTCCCTTCTTCAATTTCAGTATCTCCCATATGATATTTATAATGCACATTTTTATTGCCCGCATGCAATACTTTACACTTTTCTCTATTAAATGTCATTTGCCATGTGTCTGCTCAGTTCTGAATGCTGTCTAGATCATTTTGAATAAACTTTGCTGCTGCAACAATGTTTGCCACTCCTCCTATTTTTGTGTCATCTGCAAATTTAACAAGTTTGCTTACTATACCAGAATCTAAATCATTAATGTAGATTAGGAATAGCAGAGGACCTAATACGGGATCAATAAGCTACTAACAACCAAACGAGCAAGATGGGCTGAATGGCCTCCTCTCGTTTGTAAACTTTCTTATGTTCTTATGTTCTTAAAACAGCGCCTCGCTCACAGCTGCACTCAGGACAGACACAAAACGATACAACACAACACAACACTCAGTACAGATCGCTACAGTATAAACACTGGTGCGCGGCACGTGGCACGCCAACACATATTCGCTGCAGTTTCCGTTAACAAAACTAAAAAACAATAATAATAATAATTTCGTCGTCCTAGGCATTAGCAGACTCCGCCTATCACTAAGGTCGGGCCTGCCCCTCGGCCATCGTCTGCACGAGTATAATAATGATGCTAATTCAATAATTACTAGCTGACAGTCACGCATTCCCACGAGGTATTTAAAAATACAAAACAATAACAAACAATAACAAAACAATAACAAACTCTTTGGATTCCCATGATGCACCGCTCAGGCAGAAGTTCCAATGTTAAACCAGCGAAGGTGACCTTCTTGTGTATATAGAAGATCTGTGTCCTTACTAATTACCACCTGTGAATACGTATTCTATTCACCCGTGTCTGGAGCCTAATTAAACACTTAATCATGTATTCACTTGTCGGCTCCAGCCACATTCCCACGTGATCTGACAGGGAGAAATGTAACCCTGCCAACCCAATATACCCCCTACACACACACGCACGCACACACACACGCACACACACACACGCACACGTGCACGCACACGCGGACGCACCCTGTGACAGGCAGACTGAACACAGAGGGCTGGGGACCTCTCCATATACATGTAAAATAACGTGTAACATACAGGCAGGGAGTGTGGGAAATATCAAAGCAAATAGTGAGAAAAACAGAGATAAAGGAAACCCACCTGCAAGCAGAAGGAAGAGGAACCCCCTCTTCTCCATCACAGCAGACTCTGCATTAGAAATAGAAGACTTTCCATTAATCACCTTCATAAGGGAAGCTTCAAATATAAAAAACACAGCAAAACAAAACAACAATAAAAACACAACACTCAATCACATTGGAACCGCAATAGAAATGTTTATTTAACCTTAATAGAAATGTTTATTTAACCTCAATAGAAATGTTTATTTCACCTCAATAGAAATGTTTATTTAACCTCAATAGAAATGTTTATTTAACCTCAATAGAAATGTTTATTTAACCTCAATAGAAATGTTTATTTAACCTCAATAGAAATGTTTATTTAACCTCAATAGAAATGTTTATTTAACCTCAATAGAAATGTTTATTTAACCTCAATAGAAATGTTTATTTAACCTCAATAGAAATGTTTATTTAACCTCAATAGAAATGTTTATTTCACCTCAATAGAAATGTTTATTTAACCTCAATAGAAATGTTTATTTAACCTCAATAGAAATGTTTATTTAACCTCAATAGAAATGTTTATTTAACCTCAATAGAAATGTTTATTTAACCTCAATAGAAATGTTTATTTAACCTCAATAGAAATGTTTATTTAACCTCAATAGAAATGTTTATTTAACCTCAATAGAAATGTTTATTTAACCTCAATAGAAATGTTTATTTAACCTCAATAGAAATGTTTATTTAACCTCAATAGAAATGTTTATTTAACCTCAATAGAAATGTTTATTTAACCTCAATAGAAATGTTTATTTCACCTCAATAGAAATGTTTATTTTTATTATTTATTGAAGAATTACATTGCATATGTGTTCCATGTTCCAAGACTGCTGTTTACAAAATAAAGACCACAGTATATTTGACAGGTCTGTGATACCACAGTGCTGAAGAGAAATAATGTAATTAGAACTGAATATTTTCATGTGTTCAGTTCGGTGTTCGGTATTGAAGAGTTTGATGCATGCCCGTGCTTAAACACATAACAATTCCTCATCTGCATTGCTTTCTTTAAATTCATGACGTATTGGTGCTTTCACAGTAATGTTTTAATTAACAATTACAGTAGAACCTGCAATATCCAATTTAATTGAAATGAACAAGGCGGCAAAAACTAAACACTGTTCATGGACAGGACGGGAGAACATGCTGTATTACATAAGAACGGATCCGCTTCTAACAGATGTGACAGCGGTCGTCATGGAAACGAGTTCAGAGCCCCAACACTGTCGAATTAAACATACATGAATTTGGAAAGGTATATCGCAACTGTATCTGTACTGTACCGGTACTGGAAAGTGAGTTAGGACAGAAAGTGGTTTCGTACGGGTATATTCTATAACGAAACAAACTGTACCGATACAAGTGTGAACAGCGCTTAAAAACACTGTTGCGCTAGCTGATCTGATTGAGATCAGTCGATTGAATGGAACGTGATCAAGCAAGAATTATCCCATAGGAATGGGCCAGTAGGTACTACTAGCTTCCTAACCCCTAAATCTACCCCCTACCCGTAAACCTAATGTCTACAACTAACCTAATCTCTACCCCTAACCCTAACTGAGTTACTATTAAAGTTTACTATTATTTCAACACCGCTTGTTCAGCGCCCTCTAGCGGCTACTACATCCGACGTCCATTAAAGTGCTTTACCCGGACCGACTCTACCTGTTAGGAGCCTAATGGCCCATTCCTATGGGATGATTTTGCTTGATATTTAAACAAAAAGGCAAAACGTGCATTCAGATTGGAACACATATTAAAAAGAAATACAAAGGACTTGAGTTTTTAAAACTGAAAGAATATGCATGCGTCCGCATCGGATGTCCCTTTAACACGAAAGTACCGCCGTGGTTAAGACACCTAAAACCAACGCAGGCAGTCATTATCACAGTTATATTTTAAACAACATCAATATTAAATAAAAGAAAATATCATGCACGTCATATCAAACATCTACACAGCCTAAACCCCATATTTAAATGAGCAATTAAACATAACAAGGTTTATTTTCTAACATACATGTAACGCACTACTTTGAAAAAAATGAAAACTATAATAAACATTTCTAAAGAAAGTAGTGTGTAAACATCTATATACATACAAAACGTAAAATATATGCATTTTGTAATTTAAAACGAAAGTAAAGTAACAGGTTTTCTCTGCGTGTCACTCTGTGTAGCTCTGTATCCAGGTTGAGCTGCGTTTCCCGGCTGCTTTGCAGTTTTCTGATCGAAATGTTTCTGCCGAAGCTCTGTGGCCAGCTTCAAGATGAAATCTCTCCTACTGATATATTCCTAGTGCATTCCTTGTACAAAAAGAAGGAATTGGTGGCTGCCTGGTCCAGTAGAGATAACAACAGGCTTGTATATATATAGTATGTTATATTCAAAATAAAAACATGTATTTTAAAGGGCAGTCAAAGTTCCCACCATGGCAGTCATTTTGACGGGTTTTCACTTTTAAAATGTAAATTACTCATGTGCAGCGAAAGATACGCAGTAGTCTGTTCTTGACTTTGCTAAATACATTTATTAAATACCCTGATGATGTTTGAACGGCAGCATCCCAAAAAAAAAAGTTATAATAATCCTTCCACCTAGAACAGCGAAAGCCTTCACTTTGACTGCCTTTTTATAATACATGTTTTTTACTTTGAATATAACCTACAAAATTAATTATATATATATATATATATATATATATATATATATATATATATATATATATATATATATATATATATATATTTAAAATATACAAGCCTGTTGTTATCTCTACGGGGCCTGGCAGCCACCAATTCCTCCGTTTTGTACAAGGAATGCACCAGGAATATATCATCTTGAACTGCGCTTCAGCAGAAACATTCCCATCACAACACTGCTGCAGCTCAGCCTGGATTCAGTGCAACAGAGTGACACGCAAGAGAAAACATATGCTACTTTCATTTGAAATTAAATACTTTCATTTTTACACTTTCGTATGTACATATAGATGTTTACACACTAGTTTCTTTTTGAAATGTTTATTTTATTATAGTTTTCGTTTTTTAAGGTAGTGCTTTATAGTGGTAAGTTAGAAAATAAACCAGTTTGTTTGATTGTTCATTTAAATACGGTGTTTCTGCTGTGCAGATGTTTGATATGATGTGTTGTATCCGTTAGTTTGTCTTTCATTTTAATATTGATGATGTTTAAAATGTAACCATCATAATGACTGACTGCTGCGGTTTTAGGTATAATAACGCAGCGTTTCACGCAGTAGACAGAACAGAATTAGACAACACGACACTTGCGGGTTCAAAGCTTTATTTAGGATCTCTTTCAGCACCCACTCCTCTTACAACTTGCCTTAGACCGACCCCAATGAGCGTGCAACGCCCCTTTTTATAACTCAGCTCCGCACCTTTATGCTAATCGGGTGCCGAAGCAAACAGCTATCCCATTGGTCCCCAGCCGCACACCAGGACCAATGAGCACACACAACTAACAGCCAATGACAGGGAGCAGGGCGCACCCTGCGTGCAGGACAGCGCGCAACTACAGGTAATAGTGAGAGGAACACAATACAATGGCATTACCAGCACAAACCGTAGAAACAAAAGGGAATACATTACGCAAACAGTACACAGATCGCTACACTAATATCTATCTGAACTATGGTTGTTCATTACTGTTAACATCTTATGTCCAAAAGCAAAGTAAAACATTTGAATTAATCTCACAAATCCTGACCAATTTAACTATCGTACTAAATGCAGCTTCTTTTTATATAATATTGCCATATAATCCAAACACAACATGCTTTGAAACAAAAGCAAAATCGGTAGATTTAATAGATAAAAAATAAAAAAGTAAAAAAAATAAACGTTTTGCCTTTTTTTAAATGAAGAAAACGTAATACAACAGGCCTACTTCTGATTTGGCTTGTCCAGCGAAAATGTAGAGGCCTAAAGTGTGTATCCTAGCAACGCGCTAATCTACCGTACTAGCACTAAAAGAAGCGCACTCTCACACACTCAAGGTTTTAATGCAAAGCGGCAAGAGGAGACTTCAAACTGGGTTCTAATTTGATACATCGATTCACCAATATGTAATCAATAATTGATGTATCGATTAATTACAGCACTTGAGACACTAAAAAGCACAGAAGAAAGAGACGCACAGCAAGTATGTATCGATTAATTACAGCACTTGAGACACATGGTTCTTTAATTTGCTATACTTTGAGATACAGGTGTATAAAAAAGCATCTTAATCATTAAAAAAGAATGAAAGAAAAACAGCAGTTTTTTCGCAGCTCTGTATCTCAAAAAAAGTATTCAGCCAAGTGCTACCCTGTTCTCAGGGTTTGTTGAGCCTGTCAATCGACCACACATAAACATTTTCATGCATATTGGTGGGGTTTCCCCCTTTGAGCTGCTTTGTAAAATCGACTTTAAACAGGACCTTCATTCAAACCTTAACGATGCCTGTGCGACCGCACAGACAGAACATAAAACAGCCATCTCCATTCTTAAAGAACAACACCTGATCACAAAACTGTGAAAAAAATCACATATTTCAATAAGAAACTGGGATGTGATGATAAAAGTAAATACAAGAAACTAAGGTTTACTTTACTGTTTTATTCATGCATTTGTTAAATATACACACTGGCAACTGTTTCTGTTTTAAATCTTGTGAGGCATAATAACTAAAATAACAGTTATTCACATTTTGGTTTAGTGTAGACTCTTAGTTTAGATACTACAGTAATCCGCCATGATCAAGCTCTTCAGCAACGCTAGTTTATTATTGAACAGAGAAGATTAGTTCAGAGATTGCAGATCCCACCACAGTTTTCATACACTGTGTTGTATGTGTTCCATGCACTGCCATTGCTGGGTGTCCGTGAGCTGTTCAGTGTGTTGATATGTAAATAAATCTTCGCCTGCAGGGGGCGTATGAACTTCAACCTCCGTCTCGATCTCCTGTCTGTCACTCAGCAGTGAATGCACGCATCAACACGGCAGACGGCTACTCTGTCACAAACAATAATATCTTTCTAAACAAGGTATTTAGGGGAGCTCCCTAATAAAAGCTTAATCAAAAAAGAATTGTGTGAATATAGTAATTGTTACAGCTGTGTGTAATGGTATTTAAAACAGGATTCATTCATCCACTTTTGCATGTCCGCCCTTTACTCTGGTCCCACCGCAGTCAGATATGAGACGGATTACTGTACTTTGCAATTATTTCTGTTTAGTGAGTTATATACTTACAATGTGACATACTGCAGTAAGAATCAAAGTGTAATATGCATCATTTGGAACTAATTTTATTATTATTATTATTATTATTATTATTATTATTATTATTATTATTATTATTATTATTCCCTTGTTTGAAAAGAAACAAACTGCAGTTATATCACTGACCTCTTGGTGTCTGTCTCTCTGTGAGTCCAAATAATTATCTCTACTGAAATTATTCAACAGTTTAGATACCATTCCTAAAACTGTGTATTAGGACACTTTTTCTTGCACTAATTAAACAAATTATATTCTAGCAAAAACACATATAAAATGTATAACCACGTGTGCTGTAGAGGTGAAATTAACCCACAGCACCAACTAGCCATCCAGATTGGAACCCAGGCCTCCAGAGAAAGATGACAGGCTATCCTGCTGCATTAACATTAACCCACAGCACCACCTAGCCATCCAGATTGGAACCCAGGCCTCCAGAGAAAGATGACAGGCTAGTCTAGTGCATTAACATTAACCCACAGCACCACCTAGCCATCCAGATTGGAACCCAGGCCTCCAGAGAAAGATGACAGACTATCCTGATGCATTAACAATAGCCACCCATAACTATTACACACTCAATAGTCCTACATTTAGAAATACTAAAAGAAGGTATTTTTAACACACATAAACCCAGTGTAGCACCTAGCCCCCCCCCCCTCCCCGCTAGGGACCCCAGGCCTCCCAGCAAGGTGAAAGGCAGGACACCAGTTTTGATTTGCAGACAGGTTGCTTTCCTCATGTGACATATTTTCAGTTTAGATGATCACATTTGAATCAAAGGTGAGCCACAGGTCTGGTCTGCTGTGGAGCGGCTTTGATTCAAATGTGATAATGCAAAACAGTCTGTTCTTTTTTAGCTTGTTCTTTTTTTTCTATTCGCAGTGAATCGCAGAACCTTTAACACTTTGTATCCAGAATCCACAAGCGAAGGGCTTGTAGACTATTCATTTATTTTTACACTTTTTTAATGATTAAGTTATAGCCCAATTAAGGGATTATTTAACTATTCAGACAGTTCACCTGGGTTTCAAAATCACCAGTGTTGAGTTATATACATTTATAAACAAAAATGATTAGTAAAAATGATTTACAAAGGATTTGTCGATAAGGACAGGGGGTGATCCGGCTGTCAGGAGGCTCATCAATACGGTAACAATATCTCAGAAGGGTGATACAGCAAACCTGGGCAGGTACAGACCTATCAGCCTTACATCCAGGACATGTTACACTATGGAAACAATAATAAGACTGTAACACGTGTGTTTTGTGTTTCTTTTTTTATTAGTAGTACTGTTTTGTTTTAGTTATTGATTGGTTTGTTTACATTCCTGTCCCCTATTGCACAGCTGCTGCTGGTCAGACTGTTGGCTCCTTCATTGTGTGTCTGTTCCCCTCCCTCCACACATGCCGTGGAGGGAGGGGAACAATCTGTGCTCATCTACATCGGTACCTGTACTAGAAATTCACGGTAGTGGAGTGTGTGGAGCTGGTCCTTTTGGACTTCTTTCTTATTGTTGTAACCTAGTCGGTATTTTTCTTTCCTCTCTGCTAGCACTCGGCTCCCTGCAGCAGCGCCAGTCTGGTGCTTGTGTGGATGTGTGTGATTTTAAATATTGTGCGCGGCCGGCACATTGTTTTAAACTGTTTTGTTTAGTTTGTTGCATTATAGGAGTCTCAGGAGTGAGTTATTGAAGTATATTCCTACCATTGTATATTAATGCAATTAGCCATTTTCTCTGCTAAGTCGCTGTTAACTTGTACCTAGCTACTGTAGTTAGTTTTGTAAAATGAACTACACTGAGTTACATCAGGTTGTTTTATAGGGTTCTTGTGTATCTTAGTATTGCTGTAGTTTTTGTCTTAGATTAGAAACACTTATTATTTGTGTGATTGCACGTTTGTAATTGATACTGCTTCGTTTTGATTGCTGTGTTTATTTTATTATTGTTGGGTTTTATCTTAATTGATTTTCAGAGTGTTTTGGTATGTTTTGGTTTTCATCATTTTGTTCTATTGTACTATCAGTTGACACTGACCTGCCTCTGCCCCCTCTCTGGGTTGCCTGGAATTGTGAAAGGGTTAAATTGTCTTTTGAATTTGTTAATATTATTTGTTGAATTTCTCCTCCTGTCTACAGTTCTTCTCTTCTGTAATAAAAGACTTGTTGATTTTTAACTTGCCTCTCTGGTATTTGTGACAAGGGAAGGACTCCTATTGAAAACACAAAAGAACCTGTGTGCTAAGAATAATATTTTTATTCAATTATTTTATATATACATTTTGGGATTCAATCCCAAATGGCGAAATGACTACAACAAGTATTTTAAATTAATTAAATTAATTAAATTAATTACTGTTATCCAGGGTTACAAAACTATCCTCAGTATACAGTCACAACACTGAGGTCTGCTGCTGGACCACAGTCTGCACGTTTTATAAAAAGAAAATACAAGTCAGGCTGATCAGATTAATGTGATGGAAAATCCCTTTAAATATCAATTGTGCTAAGTCGCTTATTTTAAACAAACTAATATTCCATAAGCTCCCATTGCCTCTGTTTGTGTTATCCCTGCTCTGTGGACACATAAAGAGGACTGGTCTCCAATCCACCACCTTCAGAGCAATAGAAAAATAAAGAAATGAAAGAACATTTGAAAAATCACTGAGATGTGTGCTTACCGATTCCTAGTGAGAGGAGTAGCTGCTCTCTGTCTCTGTGTCCTGCTCGTTCGATGTGAAGGTGCTGCTGTATTAACACCTGCACATGAATGAGATCACACTGTCAAACCCAACCCAACATGCAAATCAATACTGTGCAAGACATCCAGACATCTTTTATTATAGATTCACAAAGAAACCCATTCCCAATACAACCTGATTGCTGATCATTAACTTCATTTACTAATTAACTATCAACAGTTCTGCTGAAACAAAAAAATACCTTCAGTAAATCTGACACTTTACCTACACATACCCTGAACCACCTAGCCATCCAGATTGGAACCCAGGCCTCCAGAGAAAGGTGACAGGCTAGTCTAGTGCATTAACAATAGCCACCCATAACTATTACACATTCAATAGTGATACATTTAGAAATACTAAAAGAAAGTATTTCTTAACATTAACATAAACCCAGTGCAGCACCTAGCCCCTGCCCCCCCCTGCTAGGACCCCAGGCTCCACAGCAAGGTGAAAGGCAGGACACCAGTATTGATTTGTAGACAGGTTGCTTTCCTCATGTGACATATTCGAGGTGTTTAGATGATCACATTTGAATCAAAGGTGAGCCACAGGACCGGTCTGCTGTGGAGCAGCTTTTGATTCAATGTGATCATGCAAAACAGTCTGTTTTTTTGCTTGTTCTTTATTTTCTATTCGCAGTGAATCACAGAATCTTTAACACTTTGTATCCAGGATCCCCAAGCGAAGGGCTTGTAAACTATTCATTTATTTTTACAGTTTATTTAATGATTTTAAGTAGGGCTGTCAATTAATCGCATTTAACTTCTGCAATTAACGCGTAAATGTTTTTAGAGTTTAATTATTTTAACACACGTTAATCACATTGCTGTGTCTTGAGCCTTTCGGCACACCGTACTTCAATCCCGGCCGTGGCAGCATGGTATTGAGTGTCTGAGTGCAGTTATTGTTTAAATAGAAAGTTAGTCACTGAACCTCTTAATGGAGCAAAGCACTAAAAATGAATGGGATATTTTTTTGACGGCTCACTGGACAGAAAGACGCTTTCTTGTCTACTGTCAAAGTGAGTTCCAGTATCACACACGAGTACATCTAGTCTGCTGCGTGCTGAACACGCCTTCATCTCTCAAAATACACGAGCAGCTCTTCAGCTACAGACAATAACAACAACAAATTAAACCCACCAGTTTCGATAGAAATGCAGGATCGCTGCAAGCCCATATCAAGCGAAGAATGATCATGATAATAAATGAGTTAGGCTGCGTTGCTCCTTTTTTCATGTAGTATGTAAAGCCTGACAATTGTTAGTTTGCAGGTTTTGGAGATGATGACAGTTTTTTTTTGTATGTTCTCTTCACAATGAACAGTTCATTCCCTAGAAGTGCTTACTATAGCTACAGATTTATAATTTTATTAAAAAAAACTAAATTTATTTCAGTTCACAATCACATTTAAAAATAGATATCCTATGTATTTTGTTTTCTGATCTCTGTATGCTGCTGATCAAGCTTGAACCGCACATGTTATTGTGTTGGTTGAACTTGTAATTTCTAAATTCTTGCCCCTAGTACATTTTGGTGGTGGTCTCAATGGGTACATTTCCTGGTTAAATAAATACATAAATAAATACATTTTAAACAATTCTATTTACAGTTAAGGATAATAAAAACAATAGCGTCAGTAATAAAACACATTTATATTCAATGGATGTAGTAATTTTGAAAATTTAATATGCAATTAAAACTAAGATTAACTAAGATTCATTTTTTTAATTATGAGATTAATCGCGGTTATTTTTTTTAATCGCTTGACAGCCCTAATTTTAAGTTATAGGCCCAATTAAGGGATTATTTAACTACTCAGACAGTTCACAGGGGTTTCAAAATCACCAGTGTGGAGTAGTGGTTAGGGCTCTGGACTCTTGACCGGAGGGTCGGGTTCAATCAGGTGGGGGACACTGTTGCTGTACCCTTGAGCAAGGTATTTTACCTAGATTGCTCCAGTAAAAATCCAACTGTATAAATGGGTAATTGTATGTAAAAATAATGTGATAAGGGCATCTACTAAGAAATAAATAATAATAAAAATGATTTACAAAGGATTTGTCGATAAGGACAGGGGGTGACCCGGCTGTCAGGAGGCTCATAAATATGGTAACAATATTTCAGAAGGGTGATACAGCAAACCTGGGCAGGTACAGACCTATCAGCCTTACATCCAGGACATGTTACACTATGGAAACAATAATAAGACTATCCTCAGTATACAGTCACAACACTGAGGTCTGCTACTGGAATACAGTCTGCACGTTTTATAAAAGAAAATACAAGTCAGGCTGATCAGATTAATGTGATGGAAAATCCCTTTAAATATCAATTGTGGCTAAGCCACTTATTTTTAAACAAACTAATATTCCATAAGCTCCCATTGCCTCTGCTTGTGTTATCCCTGCTCTGTGGAGACATAAAGAGGACTGGTCTCCAATCCACCACCTTCAGAGGAATAGAAAAATAAAGAAATGAAAGAACATTTGAAAAATCATTGAGATGTGTGCTTACCGATTCCTAGTGAGTGGAATAGCTGCTCTCTGTCTCTGTGTCCTGCTCGTTCGATGTGAAGGTGCTGCTGTATTAACACCTGCACATGAATGAGATCACACTGTCAAACCCAACCCAACATGCAAATCAATACTGTGCAAGACATCAAGACATCTTTTATTATAGATTCACAAAGAAACCCATTCCCAATACAACCGGATTGCTGATCATTAACTTCATTAACTAATTAACTATCAACAATTAAAAAAAAAACCTTTACATATGTATCCAGGGAAATACACAGTGGCATAAAAAACATATTCAGACAGATCCCTGAGGTTTCAATATGACCAATGTTACACTATATCAATAAAATGATAAGTAATCAGTATTTACAAATAATTTGCTGAAACAAAAAATATCTTTAGTAAATCTGACACTTTACCTACACATACCCTGAACCACCTAGCCATCCAGATTGGAACCCAGGCCTCCACAGAAAGATGACAGACTAGTCTAGTGCATTAACATTAACCAACAGCACCACCTAGCCATGCAGATTGGAACCCAGGCCTCCAGAGAAAGATGCCAGGCTAGTCTAGTGCATTAACATTAACCAACAGCACCACCTAGCCATGCAGATTGGAACCCAGGCCTCCAGAGAAAGGTGACAGACTAGTCTAGTGCATTAACATTAACCAACAGCACCACCTAGCCATCCAGATTGGAACCCAGGCCTCCAGAGAAAGATGACAGACTATCCTGATGCATTAACAATAGCCACCCATAACTATTACACACTCAATAGTGCTACATTTAGAAATACTAAAAGAAAGTATTTCTTAACATTAACATAAACCCAGTGCAGCACCTAGCCCCCCGCCCCTCCCCCCGCTAGGACCCCAGGCCCCCACAGCAAGGTGAAAGGCAGGACACCAGTTTTGATTTGCAGACAGGTTGCTTTCCCCCATGTGACATATTCGAGTGTTTTAGATTATCACATTTGAATCAAAGGTGAGCCACAGGACTGGTCTGCTGTGGAGTGGCTTTGATTCAAATGTGATAATGCAGAACAGTCTGTTCTTTTTTTTTTGTTGTTTTTTTTTTTCTATTCGCAGTGAATCACAGAATCTTTAACACTTTGTATCCAGGATCCCCAAGCGAAGGGCTTGTAGACTATTCATTTATTTTTACACTTATTTAATGATTTTAGTATGGTTGTCAATTAATCGCAGTTAACTTCTGCGATTAATGCATAAATGTTTTTAGAGATTAATTATTTTAATGCGCGTTAATCGCATTGCTGTGTTTTGAGCCTTTCGGCACACCGTACTTCATTCCCGGCCGTGGCAGCATGGTATTGAGTGTCTGAGTGCAGTTATTGTTTGAATAGAAAGTTAGTCACTGAACCGCTTAATGGAGCAAAGCACTAAAAAATGAATGGGATTTTTTGACGGCTCACTGGACAGAAAGACGCTTACTTGTCTACTGTCAAAGTGAGTTCCAGTATCACACACGAGTACATCTAGTCTGCTGCGTGCTGAACACGCCTTCATCTCTCAAAATACACGAGCAGCTCTTCAGCTACAGATAACAACAAAAAACTAAACCCACCAGTTTCATTAGAAATGCAGGATCGCTTCAAGCCCATATCAAGCGAAGAATGATCATGATAATAAATGAGTTAGGGCTGCGTTGTTCTTTTTTCATGTAGTATGTAAAGCCTTACAATTGTTAATTTGCAGTTTTTGGATACGATGACCGTTTTTTTTTTGTATGTTCTCTTCACAATTAACAGTTCATTTCCTAGAAGTGCTTACTATAGCTACAGATTTATAATTTTATTAAAAAAACTAATTTATTTCAGTTCACAATCACATTTAAAAATAGATATCCTATGTGTTATGTTTTCTGAACTCTGTATGCTGCTGATCAAGCTTGAACCGCACATGTTATTGTGTTGGTTGTATTTGTAATTTCTAAATTATTGCCCCTAGTACATTTTGGTGGTAATCTCAATGGGTACATTTCCTGGTTAAATAAATACATTTTAAACAATTTTATTTACAGTTAAGGATAATAAAAACAATAGCATCAGTAATAAAACATATTTAAATTCAATGGATGTAGTAATTGTTACAATTTAATATGCAATTAAAACTGAGATTAACTAAGATTAACTAACTAGACAGCATTTTCTAAGACTGCAGGGACGCACTTTAAGTTTCTTAAATGACCCAGCAATGAAGCACAAGAACATATATTGTACTGAACTGTGTGCTGAAATTGGAAATCAATTATGTTTAAACGGTATAAAAGTATAGCTAATTGTTGTTTTAATTGCTGCTTATTAAAAAGACACGCTTTTTTTTTTTGTCAATTGTTTGTGATCAGGAGTTTGTTAACGAATCCACAGTTTTCTGTGGATTCGTAGCTCAAAGTGTGGATTCGTTTATCAACAACCATCTGCCCCGCACTCCCCTTCTCTTCAAAGCCACACGGCCACTTTAGTTAGAAGATTCGTAGATATAATCTACTGAAAGATCAAAGGCTGACGTCACTGAAATAAAGTTTAATGGATAACCACGGTAGTTGAATCGGTAAAATAATCATTAGCATCTCGTGCCTAACGGCACCGAAACGGAGGATTATTTTACCGAGTCAACACTTTCCGTGGTTTATCCCTCACAGACAGTTCACATGGGTTTCAAAATCACCAGTGTGGAGTACACATGATACACTATGGAAACAATAATAAGACTATCCTCAGTATAGAGTCACAACACTGAGGTCTGCTGCTGGACTACAGTCTGCACGTTTTATAAAAGAAAATACAAGTCAGGCTGATCAGATTAATGTGATGGAAAATCCCTTTAAATATCAATTATGGCTAAGCCGCTTATTTTTAAACAAACAAACTAATATTCCATAAGCTCCCATTGCCTCTGCTTGTGTTATCCCTGCTCTGTGGAGACATAAAGAGGACTGGTCTCCAATCCACCACCTTCAGAGCAATAGAAAAATAAAGAAATGAAAGCACATTTGAAAATCACTGAGATGTGTGCTTACCGATTCCTAGTGAGTGGAGAAGCTGCTCTGTGTCTGTGTCCTGCCTGCTCGATGTGAAGGTGCTGCTGTATTAACACCTGCACATGAATGAGATCACACTGTCAAACCCAACCCAACATGCAAATCAATACTGTGCAAGACATCGAGACATCTTTTATTGCAGATTCACAAAGAAACACATTCCTAATACAACCTGATTGCTGATCATTAACTCATTAATTAATCAACAATTAAAAAAAAAACTTTACATATGTATCCAGGGAAATACACAGTGGCATAAAAAACATATTCAGACAGATCCCCTAGGTTTCAATATGACCAATGTTACACTATATCAATAAAATGATAAGTAATCAGTATTTACAAATAATTTGCTGAAACAAAAAATATCTTTAGTAAATCTGACACTTTACCTACACATACCCTGAACCACCTAGCCCCCCCGATTGGAACCCAGGCCTCCAGAGAAAGATGACAGGCTAGTGTAGTGCATTAACATTAACCCACAGCACCACCTACCCATCCAGATTGGAACCCAGGCCTCCAGAGAAAGATGACAGACTAGTCTAGTGCATTAACATTAACCCACAGCACCACCTAGACATCCAGATTTGAACCCAGGCCTCCAGAGAAAGGTGACAGACTAGTCTAGTGCATTAATATTAACCCACAGCACCACCTAGCCATCCAGATTGGAACCCAGGCCTCCAGAGAAAGATGCCAGGCTAGTCTAGTGTATTAACATTAACCAACAGCACCACCTAGCCATGCAGATTGGAACCCAGGCCTCCAGAGAAAGATGCCAGGCTAGTCTAGTGCATTAACATTAACCCACAGCACCACCTAGCCATCCAGATTGGAACCCAGGCCTCCAGAGAAAGATGCCAGGCTAGTCTAGTGCATTAACATTAACCAACAGCACCACCTAGCCATGCAGATTGGAACCCAGGCCTCCAGAGAAAGATGCCAGGCTAGTCTAGTGCATTAACATTAACCCACAGCACCACCTAGCCATCCAGATTGGAACACAGGCCTCCACAGAAAGGTGACAGACTATCCTGATGCATTAACAATAGCCACCCATAACTATTACACACTCAATAGTGCTACATT
Source organism: Huso huso (assembly GCA_036884735.1). Taxonomy (NCBI): domain Eukaryota; kingdom Metazoa; phylum Chordata; class Actinopteri; order Acipenseriformes; family Acipenseridae; genus Huso; species Huso huso. The sequence goes on along the minus strand of CM072681.1, from coordinate 15,350,674 downwards.
TAGAAATACTAAAAGAAAGTATTTTTAACATTAACATAAACCCAGTGCAGCACCTAGCCCCCGCCCCCCCCCCGCTAGGGACCCCAGGCCTCCACAGCAAGGTGAAAGGCAGGACACCAGTTTTGATTTGCAGACAGGTTGCTTTCCCCCATGTGACATATCTCGAGTGTTTTGCATGATCACATTTGAATCAAAGGTGAGCCACAGGACCGGTCTGCTGTGGAGCGGCTTTGATTCAAATGTGATAATGCAAAACAGTCTGTTCTTTTTGCTTGTTCTTTTTTTCTATTCGCAGTGAATTCCAGAACCTTTATTGATTTATTTTTAAACTTTGTTTTTAAATAATTTTAAGTTATAGACCCAATTAAGACGTTCTTTAACTATTCAGACAGTTCACCTGTGTTTCAAAATGACCAGTGTTAAGTTATATCCATTTATAAACAACAATGAGAAGTGAAAATGATTTACAAAGGATTTGTCGATAAGGACAGGGGGTGACACGGCTGTCTGGAGGCTCATAAATATGGTAACAATATCTAGGAAGGGTGATACAGCAAACCTGGGCAGGTACAGACCTATCAGCCTTACGTCCAGGACATGTTAAACTATGGAAACAATAATAAGACTATCTTCAGTATACAGTCACAACACTGAGGTCTGCTGCTGGACTACAGTCTGCACGTTTTATAAAAGAAAATACAAGTCAGATTGATCATACTAATGGGCTTGAGAATCCCTTTAAATACAGTGCCTTATGAAAAGTATTCGCCCCTTGAACTTTTGCGACCTTTTGCCACATTTCAGGCTTCAAACATAAAGATATGAAACTGTAATTTTTGTGAAGAATCAACAACAAGTGGGACACAATCATGAAGTGGAACGAAATTTATTGGATATTTCAAACTTTTTAACAAATAAAAAACTGAAAAATGGGCGTGGCAAAATTATTCAGCCCCTTTACTTTCAGTGCAGCAAACTCTCTCCAGAAGTTCAGTGAGGATCTCTGAATGATCCAATGTTGACCTAAATGACTAATGATGATAAATAGAATCCACCTGTGTGTAATCAAGTCTCGTATAAATGCACCTGCACTGTGATAGTCTCAGAGGTCCGTTTAAAGCTTAGAGAGCATCATGAAGAACAAGGAACACACCAGGCAGGTCGAGATACTGTTGTGGAGAAGTTTAAAGCCGGATTTGGATACAAAAGATTTCCCAAGCTTTAAACATCCAAGGAGCACTGTGCAAGCGATAATATTGAAATGGAAGGAGTATCAGACCACTGCAAATCTACCAAGACCTGGCCGTCCCTCTAAACTTTCAGCTCATACAAGGAGAAGACTGATCAGAGATGCAGCCAAGAGGCCCATGATCACTCTGGATGAACTGCAGAGATCTACAGCTGAGGTGGGAGACTCTGTCCATAGGACAACAATCAGTCGTATACTGCACAAATCTGGCCTTTATGGAAGAGTGGCAAGAAGAAAGCCATTTCTTAAAGATATCCATAAAAAGTGTCGTTTACAGTTTGCCACAAGCCACCTGGGACACACCAAACATGTGGAAGAAGGTGTTTGGTCAGATGAAACCAAAATCGAACTTTTGGCAACAATGCAAAACGTTATGTTTGGCGTAAAAAGCAACACAGCTCATCACTTCCTGAACACACCATCCCCACTGTCAAACATGGTGGTGGCAGCATCATGGTTTGGGCCTGCTTTTCTTCAGCAGGGACAGAGAAGATGGTTAAATTGATGGGAAGATGGATGGAGCCAAATACAGGACCATTCTGGAAGAAAACCTGATGGAGTCTGCAAAAGACCTGAGACTGGGACGGAGATTTGTCTTCCAACAAGACAATGATCCAAAACATAAAGCAAAATCTACAATGGAATGGTTCACAATAAACATATCCAGGTGTTAGAATGGCCAAGTCAAAGTCCAGACCTGAATCCAATCGAGAATCTGTGGAAAGAACTGAAAACTGCTGTTCACAAATGCTCTCCATCCAACCTCACTGAGCTCGAGCTGTTTTGCAAGGAGGAATGGCAAAAATTTCAGTCTCTCGATGTGCAAAACTGATAGAGACATACCCCAAGCGACTTACAGCTGTAATCGCAGCAAAAGGTGGCCACAAAGTATTAACTTAAGGGGCTGAATAATTTTGCACGCCTAATTTTTCAGTTTTTATTTGTTAAAAAGTTTGAAATATCCAATAAATTTCGTTCCACTTCATGATTGTGTCCCACTTGTTGTTGATTCTTCACAAAAATTACAGTTTCATATCTTTATGTTTGAAGCCTGAAATGTGGCAAAAGGTCGCATAAAGTTCAAGGGGCAGAATACTTTCGCAAGGCACTGTATCAATTGTGGCTAAGCCGCTTATTTTTAAACAAACAAACTAATATTCCATAAGCTCCCATTGCCTCTGCTTGTGTTATCCCTGCTCTGTGGAGACATAAAGAGGACTGGTCTCCAATCCACCACCTTCAGAGCAATAGAAAAATAAAGAAATGAAAGAACATTTGAAAAATCACTGAGATGTGTGCTTACTGATTCCTAGTGAGTGGAGTAGCTGCTCTCTGTCTCTGTGTCCTGCTCGTTCGATGTGAAGGTGCTGCTGTATTAACACCTGCACATGAATGAGATCACACTGTCAAACCCAACCCAACATGCAAATCAATACTGTGCAAGACATCGAGACATCTTTTATTATAGATTCACAAAGAAACCCATTCCCAATACAAACAGGGTGAATACTTATCTAATGAAGACTTTTCAGGTTTTTATTTTTAATTGATTTGTTTTTTCACCCCCCCCCCATTTTTTCACACATTGAAAGTGTTGAGTAGGTTTGTATAAATCAAAGGGGAAAAAAATCTCATTTAAATGCATCAAGATTTCAGGTTGTAACACAACAAACTGTGAAAACACCCAAGGGGGGTGAATACTTACTATAGGCACTGTATATAGTGAAAAGTGCTGAATTAAAATCAAGGGAAGTAATGTTAAGACCTCACCTAGAATATTGTGTTCAGTTCTGGTCACCTCACTACAAAAAGGATAGAAAGAGTGCAAAGAAGAGCGACCAGAATTATTCCAGGTTTTAAAGGCATGTCATATGCAGACAGGATCAAATAATTGAATCTATTCAGTCTTGAACAAAGAAGACTACGCGATGATCTGATTCAAGCAGGACTTTTTTTTTTACCTGAAAAAAGAAACAAGGACCAGGGGTCACAAATGGAGATTAGATAAAGGGGCATTCAGAACAGAAAATAGGAGGCACTTTTTACACAGTGAATTGTGAGGGTCTGTAACCAACTCCCAGTAATGTTGAAGCTGACACCCAGGGAACCTTCACGAAGTTGCTTGATGAGATTCTGGGATCAATAAGTTACTAACAACCAAACGAGCAAGATGGGCTGAATGGCCTCCTCTCGCTTGTAAACTTTCTTATGTTCTAACCTGTGAGCTCCCCACTCTGCCACTGGAACCATGTCTCACGGCCCAGCCAGTCTGTGACATCTCTTTTTTGGAGGCTGCCTGCAGTGATGCACAGGCAGGGGCAGCTTCAGGCTGGATTGAAGTGACTGTTTGTCCAGGAGGTCCCCTCTGTCCCAGCAGGAGTCTCCCTCAGAGGGTGAGCCTCAGCGGCTGAGCCTTTGAGGAGGGGTGGCAAGAGCCCCAGAGCAGAGACACACAGAACACCACACTTGTAGGTTTGCATTCAACAGGAGAATAGTTAGAGGAAACCCTGCTTCAATGTTCCCCTCAGATTCTCACATGAATTTTTCATTATACCACAGCTTTATAACAGATCTTTTGTTTAATTCTAGCTGAATAAATACATCATCTGTGTGTGACTGCTAGGGGTGCTGCAAACCAAAAAGTTAGTCACAATAATAATAATAATAATAATAATAATAATAATAATAATAATAATAATAATAATAATAATAATAAATAAATTATTAAAAAGAAAATAAGTCAACATATTTTCCTTTCTACATGAATCTGTGTATGTAATCAGTTTATCATCATACAATATCAAACTTATCTAGAATTGTCTTTATTTTGCCATGTTCTTACCATGGTTTTCTTTTACAATTAACTTTTCTAAGCAGCAGAGCAGACCTCGTCATCTAAAGATATTTGGTATCAAGCTGCTCAGCTCAATCTGGGGCAGCAGTGTGGAGTAGTGGTTAGGGCTCTGGACTCTTGACCGGAGGGTCATGGGTTCAATCCCAGGTGGGGGACACTGCTGCTGTACCCTTGAGCAAGATGCTTTACGTAGATTGCTCCAGTAAAAAGCCAACTGTATAAATGGTTAATGGTATGTAAAAAAATAATGTGATATCTTGTAACAATTGTAAGTTGACCTGGATAAGGGCGTCTGCTAAGAAATAAATAAATAAATAATAATAATCAATCTCCCCTTTTCAGAATCCCCTCTTGTCAGTTTAACAGGGGGTGCAGCGCTGCATTCCAGTATTCAGGCTCATTTTAAACCCTGCCTGCCTTCACTTCCTCTCACTAACCACAGACACGTATTTCCTTCTCAGAAATGAATGGAGAGCAGAGCTGACTGCAGAAGTGTGTTCTGTTTAAACACTCTTTACATTGACTTTCGCTGGGCACATTAAAATTACTGCAGCATCGTAATATATTTTAAAAAAAGAGAATAAAAAGGGGTTACTCCTGACCACTAGGATTTAACTCTAGTCATTACCATTGCAGGCATGGAGATTACACACACACAGAGCAATGAACTGGGTGAGGAGGTGATTTAACTCTAGTCATTACCATTGCAGGCATGGAGATTACACACACAGAGCAATGAACTGGGTGAGGAGGTGATTTAACTCTAGTCATTACCATTGCAGGCATGGAGATTACACACAGAGCAATGAACTGGGTGAGGAGGTGATTGAACTCTAGTCATTACCATTGCAGACATGGAGATTACACACACAGAGCAATGAACTGGGTGAGGAGGTGATTTAACTCTAGTCATTACCATTGCAGGCATGGAGATTACACACACAGAGCAATGAACTGGGTGAGGAGGTGATTTAACTCTAGTCATTACCATTGCAGGCATGGAGATTACACACACACAGAGCAATGAACTGGGTGAGGAGGTGATTTAACTCTAGTCATTACCATTGCAGGCATGGAGATTACACACAGAGCAATGAACTGGGTGAGGAGGTGATTTAACTCTAGTCATTACCATTGCAGGCATGGAGATTACACACAGAGCAATGAACTGGGTGAGGAGGTGATTTAACTCTAGTCATTACCATTGCAGGCATGGAGATTACACACACAGAGCAATGAACTGGGGTGAGGAGGTGATTGAACTAGTCTTTACCATTGCAGGCATGGAGATTACACACAGAGCAATTAACTGGGTGAGGAGGTGATTGAACTCTAGTCATTACCATTGCAGGCATGGAGATTACACACACAGAGCAATGAACTGGGTGAGGAGGTGATTGAACTCTAGTCATTACCATTGCAGGCATGGAGATTTACACACAGAGCAATGAACTGGGTGAGGAGGTGATTTAACTCTAGTCATTACCATTGCAGGCATGGAGATTACACACAGAGCAATGAACTGGGTGAGGAGGTGATTAACTCTAGTCATTACCATTGCAGGCATGGAGATTACACACACAGAGCAATGAACTGGGTGAGGAGGTGATTGAACTCTAGTCATTACCATTGCAGGCATGGAGATTACACACACAGAGCAATTAACTGGGTGAGGAGGTGATTGAACTCTAGTCATTACCATTGCAGGCATGGAGATTACACACAGAGCAATGAACTGGGTGAGGAGGTGATTGAACTCTAGTCATTACCATTGCAGGCATGGAGATTACACACAGAGCAATGAACTGGGTGAGGAGGTTTAACTCTAGTCATTACCATTGCAGGCATGGAGATTACACACACAGAGCAATGAACTGTGAGGAGGTGATTGAACTCTAGTCATTACCATTGCAGGCATGGAGATTACACACACAGAGCAATGAACTGGGTGAGGAGGTGATTCACAAAGAAAAGAAACAGGAAGATTCTTAGGTTACATTTTTCTGACGAGAGTTAATTACATTTCACAAAACAACAAAGATTTTGTTTCGATCAGCCATCAATTTATTTTCCATTTTCCCATTAGTATCACAGTAGAAGATTGAAGGTGTCATTTAAAAAGATAAATGGGTTAAACATTATAATCTAATTATTAGAAGACTTAAACACTAAACACAAATGTTTGTGTCCATTCACTTTATTATGCAGCAGTTTAAACTAAGAATTAAAGAATGCTTTATATTGTGGAGCACATTGTTTTTATGTGTGTATTGTATAACAAAAATATCAGTAATGCTGTTTGAAATATCTAGGTCCGCCCCTTTATACTGAACTCATTCAAAGAGGAATGTACATTATCAACCAATGCAGTCTAAACTGTACAGTATAAATGCTGAACAGTGTTTTGGTGCCACCTACTGGATACATTGAAGCATTGCAAATTTGACGCTTGTAACTTTTGAAGGGTTACAAGCTAACGCCACTCAAATAGAATATTGGTGTTATTAATGAAACCTAAGAGATGTCTCGTCATGTTTTAATAATAAACGCTTTCTGCAATGCACACATTCTGTAGGCTGCTTATTCACCTTCACTCGTGTTGCTTCTCCTGAATGAATACACTTGGTACAGACCGGGGACAACAACTACAGACCCAAATACAGCTTTACAGAAAGTACTGTTGGGCGCAGTAATATAAATGCAGAGTATTGTATGAGAATATTTACCTTTGTTTCCAATCCTCGCAGTCATAAGCAGTTAAACTACTAAAACCTTTTTAAAAAAATACTGTAACTGGACTGTTTAATACAAACCTCTCACTCTCTGCCATATATTATCTGATTTCATTATTCATTCAATACATTTAGTTTATTAACCTGCTCTGTCACTCCACTGGGTAGTTATTCATATAATAAAAAGCATTTCATTCAAAGAGCTTTAGTTTTCTAACGCCTCTCAGGTTTTTCTTGTGGAATGGGACGCTTTTTAATCACAATAAGACACCTCAAGACATCTTTTCAAAGCTTTTACGCCAGTCTTTAACTCCTATTTATTTTAAAGAGGTAAACCACCTGTTCATTTGACAAAACTAGAACCACACAGCTGAGTAATACACTGTATTTCAAGCCCTCTTCAGCACTCTCAGTGTGTTTATTTTTTCATGTTGTAACATTAACATGATGTTTTGTCCTTTTTAAAATCAATAGCAGTTAATTAAAGCCTGGAGGAAGCGCTTTGATAATGCGCCCCCTCGAGTCTCACAGAGCAGCGCACTCCTTGGCGTGTCTCATTGCTGATGACTCTTCTGCTGCTGTGGACGCGGCTCTGTTGCCTGGTTTAGTTCGCAGCGCAGTCTGAGGAAGATCCTAAATCTGAGCCGCTGGACAGCAGGGAGGAATACTGTCCTGGATAAAGAACAGGAGACAATAATACAGTTTAAGAGAAACGAAATAAAAGCATGGGGTAGAAATAGCAGAGGTTACTGCCTGGAAGTTTACTCGTAAAAAATGACCTTTCTGCGACCCTGTGCTGTATTTACCAAAAACAAGTTCACACGCACTGAACCTCCAAGACTAGCGAAAAGAAAGCTATGAAACTGCGCCCATGCCTACGCCATTGTGGATCTGTTTGTGACAACCCCGCTCAACTTGAATTAACCTGATATACTAAAAACATTATCAGGTGTATACTGTTAGTGATTGAACATCTCACTCTGAAGAAGAGGACAGGAAACAGCAATATCGGTACACAAAGAACAGAGTATAAATTTGCGAAACATTCGCTGCATCGGCGCTGCTGCCTCCAGTCACAGCGTCCCGGGTGATAATATAGGGCTATACCAACTCAAGCATGGGCGCGGGGATTACCTGAATTCAAATTGTATTCGCTGGAAAACCCAGTATTCGCTATAAACAGCTCGTTTACGATGTTAACATTGAGAGTCTTATTGGTGTTTATTAAAGGATCCCCGGTATAACAATTCCCTTTGCAATCCATATTAGATGAATTGTTAAACCGCGCTGATCGGTTTGTATTTTGTGATTGGTATATTCCTCGTCCTGTGGGAGACAGACCCGTTCAGACACTGAGGGAGAGCAGAGAGGAGGTAAGAGAGTCTGCATGGAGCTCTACAATGTGTTTATAAACTACAGAGCGCTGTTATATTGTATTATTTTGAAAGGTCCGGGTTGTAGTGTGGTAGGAGCGCGTTGTTTTATCCGTTCAGACACTGAGGGAGAGCAGAGAGGAGGTAAGAGAGTCTGCATGGAGCTCTACAATGTGTTTTTAAACTACAGAGCGCTGTTATATTGTATTATTTTGAAAGGTCCGGGTTGTAGTGTGGTAGGAGCGCGTTGTTTTATCCGTTCAGACACTGAGGGAGAGCAGAGAGGAGGTAAGAGAGTCTGCATGGAGCTCTACAATGTGTTTATAAACTACAGAGCGCTGTTATATTGTATTATTTTGAAAGGTCCGGGTTGTAGTGTGGTAGGAGCGCGTTGTTTTATCCGTTCAGACACTGAGGGAGAGCAGAGAGGAGGTAAGAGAGTCTGCATGGAGCTCTACAATGTGTTTTAAAACTACAGAAAGCTGTTATATTGTATTATTTTGAAAGGTCCGGGTTGTAGTGTGGTAGGAGCGCGTTGTTTTTGTGTGTGTGTGTGTTGTATTTGTGAAGCGGCGTGGCTGTGTCAGCGCGTTTGTTTTTATTCACATCCCCCCAGTTGCAGTCTGCGTGCCGCGGGCTCAGTGCTGACAAATTGGCGGGTTTCCCGCCATATTTGGTTGTTTTGAAAGCATCTCGCGGGTAAATGTTCTTTAGCAGTCTGTTTCTCGTGCATGGTTTTTAATATTCGATTATGAGGTCATCACCAGCGTAGAACTCCAATCCCCACAATTCCGTGTAATAATAAAAAGGGGTGAGTAGCCCTCCAGATGAAACGTGATTGGATTAATTTTGAATGCGTGTTTGTTTTAAATCCACGACAACAATAAACTATTCTGATTGTCAAAACGTGTAATACACATATTAACGAACATAACAAATACGGGTTCAATACTGATATATAGACTATACTACAACTTATAAGAAAATAAGAGATCATTGCCACTCAGCTGTTTTAAGATACAAATCCCTGTTCAATTTGTATAAAAAGATAACACATTTTAACAAACATTAAGTATAATTGCACATAAATATAAATAACATGATAAATGCACGATTAGTCACGTGTACAAAGGATGAATTTATTCATTTTATTTTAGTATTTGTTTACAAAGGGTGGTAAGGTTAAGTTACATTTGTAAACGCTGGTAAGTGTAAATTGTTGTTTTTTGTGGTACAAATATTACAATACAATGAATAAATGCATTATTTTGTTTGTGATTAATCATACATTTACTGTTCTATTTATTCTTGTGTGCAATTATATTTATGATCACGTGTTAATCACTATGATGAATTGATAATTGATAATAACACAACACAGTATTATATTAATTAAGTTAACGGTATGTTAAAGTGTTATTTTTTTTTTATTTGTTTAGCGTACATTATTAGCAAAATATTTGACACATAAAATGTAGCTTTTAATAATGATTCTGAGATGTTTTTTTAAAAAAACTTAACAGTTTGCTATGTTTTACAATGTTATGGTGACAAGTATAAAACTAACACTGATCAGCCTCAGACAGATATACAGGGAGTAGAGCGATTAAAGTAAAGATAGAAAATGTCAGATGGCATGAACAATCCCGTTTAATTTCAGAAATTCGCGATATGCAGTATATATATACAATATCTACCTTTTCACTGCCCACCAAGTTCCCATGACCCCGCCTCCTTGTTTCCTCAGGACTGGTTAATATGGGGATTCTTGCACGTGATTGACACTCGTATCTGTGTGTAATCGTCACCAGTGTAAGAACTCTAATACAAAAACGATTTTAATTGTACCGATAAATTACGGCTGTAAGGTTTTAAACGGTAAACTTGGATTAACAATATTTGTTTAAAATGTATTATACTTTTAAACGTAACTTAACAGTAAAATATATTATCATTATTTTTGCATGTTTTCCACAAAGATACATTTCCTTTTCTATATGTATGCAGTGTTTGCTCCAGGACTTACAGACTGAGGGTCAATGTGACCCCCTCTCAATTTTAGGGGGCTATTTTCTTCAGTGAGGGGGTCAATATGTTTGATTCAGAACCAACCACCATTTCTTATTTTTGTTTGTTTTAAATATGCCAGCAGAGTTTACTGACCTTTTGTTTCTGAAGAACAAAAAATAAAACTGTAAAGCTGTAGATACAACCAAGGTGTCTCTACAATACTCACTGTCACTGTTGGGGACAATATTGGGAAATGTGTCACAGTGATAAAAACATAAGAAAGTTTCCAAACGAGAGGAGGCCATTCAGCCCATCTTGCTCGTTTGGTTGTTAGTAGCTTATTGATCCCAGAATCTCATCAAGCAGCTTCTTGAAGGATCCCAGGGTGTCAGCTTCAGCAACATTACTGGGAGTTGGTTCCAGACCCTCGCAATTCTCTTGGTTAAAAAAGTCCCTGCTATTTTCTGTTCTGAATGCCCCTTTATCTAATCTTCATTTGTGACCCTGGTCCTTGTTTCTTTTTTTCAGGTCAAAGAAGTCCCTGGGTCGACATTGTCAATACCTTTTAGGATTTTGAATGTTTGAATCAGATCGCCGCGTAGTCTTCTTTGTTCAAGACTGAATAGATTCAATTTTTTAGCCTGTCTGCATACGACATGCCTTTTAAACCGGGATAATTCTGGTTGCTCTTCTTTGCACTCTTTCTAGAGCAGCAATATCCTTTTTGTAACGAGGTGACCAGAACTGAACACAATATTCTAGGTGAGGTCTTACTAATGCATTGTAAAGTTTTAACATTACTTCCCTTGATTTAAATTCAACACTTCTCACAATATATCCGAGCATCTTGTTGGCCTTTTTTATAGCTTCCCACATTGTCTAGATGAAGACATTTCTGAGTCAACATAAACTCCTAGGTCTTTTTTCATAGTTCCTTCAATTTCAGTATCTCCCATATGATATTTATAATGCACACTGGTTACCTCGCCCATTTTGAGGTTTCTCCTCTAATCAGTACTTTCTGTTTTCTACATGTTAACCACTCCCTAATCCATGTGCATGCATTTCCTTGAATCCTACTGCGCTCAGTTTGAGAATTAATCTTTTATGCGGGACTTTGTCAAAAGCTTTCTGGAAATCTAAATAATGCATGTCGTATGCTTTGCAGTTATCCATTTACAATGTTGCATCCTCAAAAGTCAAGCAGGTTAGTTAGACACGATCTCCCTTTCCTAAAACCATGCTGACTGTCTCCCAGGATATTGTTACCATATAGGTAATTTTCCATTTTGGATCTTATTATAGTTTCCATAAGTTTACATATAATACAAGTCAGGCTTCTTGGTCTGTAGTTACCTGGTTTGGTTTTGTCTCCCTTTTTGTGGATCGGTATTACGTTTGCTATTTTCCAGTCTGTCGGTACAACCCCTGTGTCAAGAGACTATTGCATGATCTTGGTTAGCGGTTTGTAAATGACTTCTTTCATTTCTTTGAGTACTATTGGGAGGATCTCATCTGGCTCAGGGGATTTGTTTATTTTAAGAGCTCCTAGGCCCTTTAACACTTCTGCCTCTGTTATGCTAAAGTTATTGGATAGGAACAGGTCGACATGTGGGGCATGTTGTCCGTGTCCTCCTTCGTAAAAACCTGTGAAAAGTAATCATTTAATATATTTGCTATTTTTTTTTTCTTCATCTATGATTTTGCCATTTGTGTCTCTTAGACATTTAACCTCCTCTTTTGAATGTTCTCTTGCTGTTATAATATTGGAAAACATTTTGGAATTGGTTTTAGCCCCCTTAGCAATATTGATTTCTATCTCTCCCTTGGCCTTTCTAACTTCCTTTTTGACTTGTGTTTGCAGTTCCAAGTACTCTTTCTGTGTGCTTTGTTTTGGTCCTTTTAAACGCTCTGTAAAGTGCCTTTTTTTCGCTGAATATATTTTTTAATTGATCTATTAAGCCATTTTCGGCCATTTTGTTTTAGATTTAGATTTGTCTACTTTTGGGATGTAATTGTTTTGCGCATCTAGTACTACATTTATTTAAAAAAAACAGCCATCCTTTTTCTGTGGATGTTTTCTCTATTTTACTCCAATCTACTTATGTTAGTCTGTTTAATACCTTCATAGTTTGCTTTTCTAAAATTGTAAACCTTAGCTTTAGTCATTACTTTTGGGGTTTTAAAAAATAGGAAGTTGAAATCCCCCATTAGTATGGTTTCTCCTTTTCTACACGCATTTCGAATGTCATTGTATAACAGATTATTTTGCTCAGCATCTGAATTTGGCTGTCTATAGCATGCTCCTATTATGCCCTGTGACAGGGAACCGGGTCGCTGGTTCCTGCGCAAGTGTGTGCCTGTAGAAAATCAGCTGCGACGCGCGGTTGGAGACGCGTTGCCAAGCAACCCGTTGAGTGGCAGGCTCGTCCTGAGCTAAAGAGATTGGGTGGTCTGGATTGGCTGGGGGGCGTGCCTGGGGATGCTGCGCGGAGCTCAAAAAGCAGCTGCGCTACAGCTCGGGGCTGCTGCAAGGCCATTGATGTACAGACGGTCGCTGAGTGAGAGTGTTTACATCCAGGAGGGAAGCGTCCGCTCTGCGGGAACGACTACTACGGATATGTAACAGGGTGAAGTGTTACATGTGTGGATAGTCACTGGAAAATACTGACAGACACAGAGCACTGGTGCTGATACGCCGCTCAGGCGCGCAGATTTAATTAAACACACACCGAGCTGACACTAGGGTACCAGCGATGGTAGACCTAGTGTCACATTTAATAACGCAATTAAAACAAAAAAAAAAAAGGTGAAACTAAAAGTTTGCCACACAAAATGACTAGCGCTAGTCCCACTAAAAGGAACGCCCCGCCCAGGAACCTACTACTCTACGGTAACCCTCTTTATACTGTTTTGGGATCCACCTCTCCTAAGCTGACCTACTTCTGTTGTGTTATTTCTGAAGTCCTGGCCTCCCAGCGACTCCGGGCCATTCTGACGGGTCCTGGCTGGGCAGTCGCCTTCACAGGCCCCGTCTTTCAGTTAAAAGGGCTCCGCAGTTAACGTGTCCCTCCTGGATGTAAACACTCTCACTCCGCACCCGTCTGTACAGCAATGGCCTTGCAGCAGCCCCGAGCTGTAGCGCAGCTGCTTTTTGAGCTCCGCGCAGCATCCCCAGGCACGCCCCCAGCCAATCCAGACCACCCGATCACTTTAGCTCAGGACCAGCCTGCCACTCAACTGGTTGCTTAGCAACGCGTCTCCAACCGCGCGCGTCGCAGCTGATTTTCTACAGGCACACACTTGCGCGGGAACCAGCGACCCGGTTCCCCGTCACATGCCCTTTGAATTTTTGTCCATTATTCTGACCCGTATTGATTCTGCATTGTTTTCTTTGTCCTGATTTAACACCTGGGCTTCAAGACTATTTCTTATGTATAGCGCTACCCCTCCGCCTCTTCTGTCCTGCCTGTAATGTACCAGATCACATTAGAACAGGGGTTTTCAATCTTTAAGCTGCATACCCCTTTCCAAAAAATGTAGTCCATCACATGCCCCCATCTGAGAGAGTCATAATAAAATGAAAACAGAAAAAAAGAGTTCTGTACAATAACATGATACAACAAAACGCACAAACGCTAGCCTCAATCACTCAGAAATGACATTGGACTATTCCGTGATAGCAAATGGCAATCATGTATTTTTTATTGATAATAAAATTACAGAAAAAAAAGACAAAGTACACTATCCACGCATCTCTACAGCTGACCTCATTACGAGAACATATTGCTGGCATTTTTAAATTCTTGGTGACTAAAATGTACAGTACTGATGCTAATAAAACGCTTACCTAGTATCAGTGTGATGGATGTCCCTGCTTGTTACCACACAAATCACTGATGATGGCAGGGAAACTGGAGAGAGCTTCAGTCGCAAGACATTTTTGGCGTTTTTAATCTCTGAAGGTATTTTGTCTTGATCACCTTTGCTAGTAATGTTCTAGTACTGAGCCAACAATCCATATTTTTTCACTGGATTGAAAGCTAAAAACTCCTAACTCTCACACCAGATGTAACTGCTTGTCAAATTAGACCGCATGGCAATACTTTGGTTTCTGATTGGCCATAAATTGTACAAGTTGCAGTACAATCTTATATACAGTAAATTAGTTAAAGACCAGGCTTTTAGTTTTTTTAAAATATTTTTTTTTTATTCCAAAGACAGACTGCAGTAACCGCCCAACTGTTTATATGACATTTAAACAACAGGGCTTATTTAAAACATACATATTTAATATGTAGTCATGTGTGCACTGAACGCTCTGTCACAGCACATCAGTCTGGTGTTAGTGTGGATTACATGACAAAAGTTTGCAACAGATTGGCAAGTGGTACTAAATCAAATGAAATAAAATGCATTGTCCGCCATTCAAACCCCAGTTTAGAAGAAACCACATTACCAACAGATACAGTTTAATAGTAGTGTTTAAATGCCATGGTCCTAACTGGTAAATTCGTACCTTCCAGCTGCCCCTTTATTTTGACAATTTCCATATCAAAAATGGCATTTTTTTCTTGACGTTTTTCATTCTTGGCCCCCAAGTAAATATTTGACAGTTTTCAAAACAATTTGCTTTATTTTACAACAGACGTTGATGTTGTTAATATGATAACCTCGTATATCTGCTTCAGGTACTGTATTTAATTTTTTTTCAAGGTTAAACGATGTCCCATGTTACACAGAACTCTAAAAATAAAATGTCAAATATACAATATGTATTTCGTTGGTGCTTACGCTGTTTTTTTTGTCCATATTGTATTGTGTGTGTTCAACAGGACATCTGCAATTACAGAACAACTTATAATTATTCAAGTGGGTTGAAACGAGCAACTGTGAAAGAGGGGGACGCTGGGAAATGAAATCTTTATTTTATTGTGTGTGTTCAAATGGACATCTGTAATTACAGAACAACTCACTATTCAAGAAAGCTGAACCGAGCAGCTGTGAAACAGAGGGACGCTGAGAAATGAAATCTTTATTTTTTCATGTGAATGCTCATGCGCCGTTGTGAAGGGGAGGGACGCTTGGAACTAGTATTGTATCAGACAACAGCTTTGATTTTTAATGAAAAAAAAGTTTTTTGGTTCTGGACATATTTAGTTTCCAGCCAACAATATAGGAGTGAATGCAACTAAAAATTGAATCTTGTGTGCTGTGTTTAAGTTTAATTTAAATAATGACTTTTTATGGAGCTTATGGAGAATGGTTTGTTGTAAAATCGACTGTGAATGTTTGTTTTTTTATGTTTTTATGTTTATGGTACGCGCTTTGAGTAACAGAGAGGTTAAAATATGACTTGAAATATAGGAAGTAAAATATAAAATTAGTGAAACTAAATGTATGGCCGTTTAAACGGTTAAAAGACCGGATTAACAATGGGTTTAAATGTGTAGTCAATTAAACATAGATTTACAGCCCTAATTTAAAACGTATACATTCTAAAGAAGTGGTTAAATGTTGAATAATATGCTAGACGTATAGCATGACAAATTTCACCAAATGCATATATTAATGTATTCATTTTAGTTATTTATCATCATATACAGTACTAGTTCGTCGCGTATCCGACTGCTGTGGTGCCACAGTAAGGGCTGCTATTCTAAAAAGGAAGGGGTTTGACAGTTGCCTCCAAGTAGCTTTTCTAATTGGTGCAACAGAAAGATTGACACTGAGGCGGGTTTTATTCTCTGTTGATCTGGAGCTTCATTGGTGCTCTGCTCATGCTTTAGTAGGCATGGTATGGTACTCTTGTCAGCAATGCCATCTTTGAACATCCGGGAAAACAAATTGATTTCAGAGTTCAGATCTTCTTGATCGATACTGTAAGTGGTGGAAACAGCGGCAACACTTTCATCTGATGGGCTCTCAGAAGAGAGAATGTCTGCAAGGGACTTGAAAATGAACAGGTCATTCTCGGAAAAGCGGTCTTCTACCTCCTCAGTAAGGGTATCCAGAGGGCTGTACAGTATTTCAGTCCTGTAGTAGTCCTCGGGCTTTTCAAAAGAGGACTTTATCCCTCCTCTAAGTTTTGTTGAGTAACCGGTTTCCGTGGCACACAAGGGCCAGAATAACCGTTTTCTGGCACAGTTCATTGACGTGATTAAAGGTTTGGGATGCAAAATCATCACTTCTCATTTCCTTTAGTACAGACACTGTGGATTTAGCCATCGCCATTGCTGTTTGATATGTAAAGTCTTTTGATTGAAGAAATTTGGACAGGTGGTTTGTTTGCATTAGCACTCTCATAAAAAACATGCAGTACAGAAAGTTGAAGTCTTGCACATTTGTGAGAAGTGCATAAGCTTCAGTTCCAGCTTTTGAACCCTCGTGCAATTTCGTTCAGAGCTTGAACCATTTCATCAAAATTTTCCAATACAGCTCTGATAGCCTCAACTCGATAGTTCCAACGAGTGTCGCTGAGTGATTTAAGAGTAGCTGGCCCCGCAGAATACGTTTTTTGTGACGTAATTTTTTTCAACCACAGCATGTCTCTTTGAGCTTACTTCAATGAAATTTCGTAGAGCCTGGAGAATTCCGTAAGCATTTCGGACAACTGGAATGCAGGAAACCATGTCCACTACGCACAGATTTAATATATGAGCATAACAGTGAACTAACAGTAAGCTAGAGGATTTTCGCAAAGTATCCGTGTGGCCACACCTTTGTAGGGTCCTCTCATGTTGGCGGCTCCATCATAACATTGACCTCTTAGAGCTGAAATATCAAGTCCCAAGGCTGATAATGTACTCTTGATCAGTGTGGCAAGTGAAGCCCTGTCCGTCTGCAGCGTTCTGTAGAAGCCAATAAACCGCTCCTGTACTTCAAATGACTGGTTTACGTAGCGCACCATGAGAGCAACTTGCTCGTGTCTTGACAGATCCATTGTTTCGTCTGCAATGATGGAAAACACTTCAACACTGAATCTATTACTTGTGAAGCCATGAGTTCGATTTATTTCATTCTGACACAAGCTGTGTAGGTAGGTGTAGTATTTCTCTCGGTTAACCATAAATCGTTGAATCAGTTCGTTGTCTGTGCTACACAGTTTTATCAATTCCGCAAATGGCCTTGATTTGTGGAATCCATTCCCTCTTCGTGTCCCCTCAAAGGTATACCCTGGCAAGCTTAAAATAAAGTACTCTCTATTACAGTTTCTAAATATGCTCGGGTTGTCCGCCACTCTTTTTTTTTTCTTTTGACTATCAAGCTGGGACGCAACACTCCCTGTTTTACAGGATTGCAGCCTACCCTTCCATTTAGCAATGGCTTCTAGATGAGCTTCACACTTTGAATGTTCCCGAAATCTTTCATTTGCTTTCTTCCATGTTTACTCAACCAGTAACTCAATGCCAGGTCACTGTTTGGCCCATTGCCAAATGCTCAACAGCAAAAGCAGAAAGCTCTGTCATCACGTACACTGTATTCAAGCCATTTATACTCATTGTACCACATTTGCCTGAATTTTCTTGTTTTGATCCCACAGGCACTGGCTGGAAAATCAATTACTGGCTGATACGGGCCGCCTTCGATATATTCCAAAGCTGCATCCGGTCCAAGGCAAGGGTCTCTCTTATCGACAGACTCGACAGTTGCACCCGCACTAACCTGAGCATTTGAAATGGTATCGTCACTCGTTGCTGCTGTTAACATTCTGAACTACAGAAGAGTCAGGTTCGGTTTCTGTTGATGTCTCTGGCATTGGTGGTTTAGATGTTTTTGTTGTCTTTTTTGCCATTTTAAGATTTTCGACTGCGCGACTGACTGAAAGTGTCTCACACGGGAACAAGTATAACGGTGAACGGTCAGACACTCGTTCTCATGAGAACAAATATAACGGTGTGGTTATGTTATTAAGGTTTGAAAGTTTGAAATAAACTACTGCGCACTCACACATTCTCTACCCAACTTAAAAAAAACATTAGAACAAATACTGTGTGTGTGTGTGTGTGTGTATATATATATATATATATATATATATATATATATATATATATATATATATATATATATAAAATAAAAAAATATATTAAATAATAAAAACCTGGCAGAAATCTGGGGGGCACGTGACCAGGCATGCCCCGCCACCGTCACCACTGCTTTCAAATACTGTTCCACTAAAAAAAAGTTAAGCAGGTACGTCATGTATTTTAAAGTTCCCTAACAATCCAGTTAACCCACACATTTTAACATCCATGTAACTGCTGTAAGTTACTTTTGTACATGTCCAACTACTAAAACACAGAAATACCTGTAAATGAAAGTAACTTTAATTTCTTACCGATAGGCCTACTGTATTACTGTGATAAAAAAAAAAAACAAGCATGTAGTTATATTGTCATCTCAAAACATGTTAGATGTAAAATAATGTGATATCTTGTAACAATTGTAAGTCCCCCTAGATAAGGGCATTTGCTAAGAAATAAAAAATAATAATAATAATAATGTACACAAAGCCAGAAAAAATATATAGATCAGCTATGTGTTATCATTTAACATGATAAAACACATAAGAACGATTAAACAAACATCCATTTAAAAATAATAAACAACTGCTATTACACTATGTAACACAATTTTTGTTCCTGGGTAGTAAGTGTTATTTCCTAATTGCTTATGCCTCAAAAGTATAGAAAATGGCTATTATTCCCCACAAACTTTGCTTTTGTGACCAGGACAGTGATATTTTGAAATTTACCTATTTCCAATGAGAAACGGGCGAATTTGTGTTTTCGCTCACATAAAGTCAAAAAAACAACAAATTAACATGTATTTATACTAAAGTAATACAAAAATGACTACAAAAGATTTAGAAGTGAGTAGTTTTTTCGAGATTTAAGATTATACTGTAAATCACTTTCACGAATCAGCCCCAAATGTAGTCTCCCATCATGTTCTCAAGTTATACTGTCCTTGGTAGCGGCGTTCAAAGTCCAGTATATCCTGGTGGAAGCGCCGCCATGCTCCTTCCGAGTACGCTCCCATGTTCTCCTTGAATTTATCAAGATGAGCATCAAGGATATGGACTTTGAGGGACATCCTACAGCCCATTGTGCCGTAGTTCTTCACCAGAGTCTCAACCAGCTCCACATAGTTTTCGCCTTGTGATTGCCCAGGAAGCCCCGAACCATGCGATATAAAGCTGTTCCAAGCCGCTTTCTCCTTACCAGTGAGCTTCTTGGGGAATTCATTGCACTCCAGGATCTTCTTTATCTGTGGTCTGACGAAGACCCCGGCTTTGACCTTTGCCTCAGAAAGCTTTGGGAAGAAGTCTTTGAGGTACTTGAAGGCTGCCGACTCCTTATCTAGAGCTCTGACAAATTGTTTCATAAGGCCCAATTTGATGTGCAGTGGTGGCATCAGCACCTTCCGGGGGGTCCACCAGTGGCTCCCACTTGACGTTGTTCCTCCCCACAGAGAACTCTGTCCGCTGTGGCCAGTCCCGCCTGTGGTAGTGCGCCTTGGTGTCCCTGCTGTCCCAAAGGCAAAGATAGCAGGGAAACTTGGTAAAACCGCCTTGGAGACCCATCAGGAATTTTGAAGTCTCCTATGACCTTGATACCATCTCAGAAAAATGCAGATATGTATCCACTTAGGCAGCTGGAACTAAACTCAACTGGTGGGCTTAAGGCCCCTGTATTTATACTACTATTTATATTACTGGAAAGTTCTAGAAAGTTCTAGAAGTTACTCCAAGTTTACTCAGCACTGAATCGATCTGGAATGTTCTGGAAAATAGGTAAATTTCAAAATATCACTGTCCTGGTCACAAAAGCAAAGTTTGTGGGGAATAATAGCCATTTTCTATACTTTTGAGGCATAAGCAATTAGGAAATAACACTTACTACCCAGGAACCAAAAAAAAAAAAAAAAAATTGTTACACGGTGTTATTATGTTTCAGTTTTGTATTCATAAAAAGCCATTACAGGAGCAGCGTATCAGCAGTCTGTCATTAGGGCGAGTTACCAGAGCGTGATGTTTTTATTTATTGTATTTATTGTATTTATTTATTTTTTACGTTGATGTTTAAATGTTATTTGCTTATTTAGGGTTTCTTTGCTTAGAAAATATTAACTAGGGCTGTCAGTATACATCAGAATTTAATATGAAGAGTGTGTGTGTGTGTGTGTAGATATGGTTTAAACATTTAAACGCTGACACCTGCATAGCATTTAAACATTCATAAATGTACCAAAAGCACATCCCTAATACCGACCCAGTTTACACCAATCCACCCTATGTTTTTTTTATTGTACTGCAATTACACTAAGCATGATTTGAAGAGAAGTCTTAGGCGGTGTTTACATGCAAGTTTTAATCGTGTTACTATAGTGCATTCATGACGTGTCACATGCAAATGAAGCATGATTGTGCTCGTTCCAAAAGTGCACCGCAAAAAAAGTGTGCGACTTAAGTGTCAATATACTTTGGTAAAGCACAGTAAAGTGAGCGCTAATTGGCCTAATTAGTCCCATAGCAACAAACTCCACAGTCGTGCAAAATACTTAACGATAGACTTTCATGAAATAACACGATACCTCCTCCACTTCATCTATGTAAAAGAACGCTTTTCTCTGGGATACTGTCTTTCTGTCCTCTGTAGTGTAAGTAAGATTTTCATTATCCCAGTCTTAATAATACAAATCAGTTAAATATCCATCCATCCATTATTATCAATCCGCTTCTCCTGGTGAGGGTCTGGCTAAATGATATATAAATTGTATATAGAGATGTTGATTTTTTATTTCTTAGCAGACGCCCTTATCCAGGGCGACTTACAACTTTTACAAGATATCACATTATTTCACATTATACATCTATGACTATTTTTTTTACATGCAATTACCCATTTATACAGTTGGGTTTTTACTGAGCAATCTTGGTAAAGCACCTTGCTCAAGGGTACAGCAGCAGTGTCCCCCACCTGGGATTGAACCCACAACCCTCCGGGTCAAGAGTCCAGAGCCTTAACCACTACTCCACACTGCTGCAATTATACCAATACAATGATGTCAGCATGAGAACTACTAGATCATTATTACCAGCATTATTATCATAATAATAATACTACGAATAATGTAGCTTTTTTCCCCCGCAGGATGTTTCAAGCTTCCACCCTTTCTGACAGCACGCAACACCAGATTGATAATTTCTTCCATCTACTGGTCACTTTGATTAACTGATTCAAATATTTAAAAGAAAAAGCCATATTTGATTGCAAACTGCTTTTCTATCCTTCTTAATATGTTTGAAATCATTTTAAAATACACTTTCAATTAAGTACATCTTTGTTGCCTTTACTAGTTTTATTCTTCTAGTTTAATTTAAAACACTGAGGGAGACCCAGTTTTTTTTTTTTTTTTTGTATTGCTACATGAAAGAAACGCATTTTTATAGGGAACAAGTTTTTTTTTTTAATTAATTATTTTTTTAAATACAGGATATCTGTGGTACTACACTTGGTGAAAATAAACACCAGTTTATAAGCCTTGCTTTCAGATAGTGTTGCACTTCCTTGGTCACCTGGGGGGTGAAATTGTCCCCTCCCCTTGAACGGCTTCTTTCACAGTAACTTAAACTGTGTTCTTGTAATCTCATAGTACTGTATACATCTGTGTAAGGGAACCAAAGCAAATATATGAATTACAAAAACAAATCCCTGTTCAACGTAGACGTGATCTACCAAACTAATGTTATCAATCTCAATTGATTATATATTCAAATTTACTCAGAAATGGGGCGATGATCAAATTCTTTGCATTTGAGGCAACTCCTTTGAGTTACACATTTCAACAAACAAAATACATTTCTTTCACACTAAAACAGGAAGTTATATTCTGTTACTAGAACAGTTTATCAAAAACTTGATAGCATTAACTACAGTTAATTTCTCGAGTCATACAATATTTGATATGTTGAATACTTATCGTTTTTCAACAAAGTAGTCAGTCTTCTTTGGTGATATATCTCTCTCTGGATCTGAAGTTCCAATGAATGAAGACTATACTTTGCTTGAAGTATGCATTATATTGCGTTGGCTCGCAATAAACAAATAGTTATTTTCAAATGGAGATCAGCTTGTTGATTTCCAATAGTCTTGCAGCATTATCTTTGACTTGTCAGGAGTTTTCCCACTGGAAACAGTAGTATTGACCAGACGCAACTCAGTTCAGAGAATGTGTTGCAATTGAAAAGTTATGTAGTTCGTAGAAGTGTTCTTCTCGTTGCAATTCTTGTGGATGGCTAGTACATGACCTTAGGCCCAGCTGCTGGCTATGCTTCCATTCGTTTCGTGCAGCGACGTGGAAACCAGGACCCGCTTTCAGATCAAGGCAGTGTCCCATTTACTGTTTCAGTCTCTCACAGAGCAAAGAGCTATTCTCCCATTATTCCAGCATACTTTCCCATTAAAAAACTAAATGTTTAAAGTATTTGTCCTCATCATTCATCTTTGTGGTTGTTTGGTTGATGGTATCAAAGCAATTGAAGGAAATGTTTTCTTGAACCTGAAGGTTCTTACTTCATTTCATTTTCTGCTTTCAGGACTGCCTTATCCTGGTGAAAGCCAAGGATCAAAGATGGAGTCTGTTTACATTAAACAGGAGAAGGTTCTGGAATTGGTACCTGTCTGCATTAAACAGGAGATGCCTGAAGTGGAGCCTGTCCACATTAAAGAAGAGACTGAACTGGAGCCTGTCCACATGAAAGAGGAAAGAGAACTGAATTAAAGAAGAGACTGAACTGGAGCCTGTCCACATTAAAGAAGAGACTGAACTGGAGCCTGTCCACATTAAAGAAGAGACTGAACTGGAGCCTGTCCACATTAAAGAAGAGACTGAACTGGAGCCTGTCCACATTAAAGAAGAAGAGACTGAACTGGAGTCTGTCCACATGAAAGAAGAGACTGAACTGGAGCCTGTCCACATGAAAGAGGAAGAGACTGAACTGGAGCCTGTCCACATTAAAGAAGAGACTGAACGGGAGCCTGTCCACATTAAAGAAGAGACTGAACGGGAGCCTGTCCACATGAAAGAAGAGACTGAACTGGAGCCTGTCCACATGAAAGAAGAGACTGAACGGGAGCCTGTCCACATGAAAGAAGAGACTGAACTGGAGCCTGTCCACTTTAAAGAAGAGACTGAACTGGAGCCTGTCCACTTTAAAGAAGAGACTGAACTGGAGCCTGTCCACTTTAAAGAAGAGACTGAACTGGAGCCTGTCCTTATTAATGAGGAGGCTGGAGAGAAACAATATCAATGTACTGACTGTGGGAAGAGTTTCAGTCATTTAGGAAACCTAAAAGCACACCAGCGAATTCACACAGGAGAAAAGCTGCATCACTGTGCTGACTGTGGGAAGAGATTTAGTTGGTTTGGAAACCTAAAAATACATCGGCGAATTCACACTGGAGAGAAGCCGTATCAATGTACTGACTGTGGGGAGAGTTTCAGTTGGTTAGGAAGCCTAAAAGCACACCAGCGAATTCACACAGGAGAAAAGCTGCATCACTGTGCTGACTGTGGGAAGAGATTTAGTCCGTTTGGAAACCTAAAAATACATCGGCGAATTCACACTGGAGAGAAGCCGTATCAATGTACTGACTGTGGGGAGAGTTTCAGTGCGTCGGGAACATTTAAATCACACCAGCGAATTCACACTGGAGAGAAGCCGTATAAGTGCTCTGAGTGTGGGAAGAGTTTCAGTTGGTTAGTAAGCCTAAAAACACACCAGCAAATTCATACAGGAGAGAAACCACATCACTGCTCTGAGTGTGGGAAGAGTTTCACAGCATTAGACGGTCTAAGAAAACACCAGCGAATTCACACTGGAGAGAAACCACATCACTGTGCTGAGTGTGGGAAGAGTTTCACAGCGTTACAAGGTCTAAAAAGACACCAGCGAATTCACACTGGAGAGAAGCCATATTACTGTTCTGACTGTGGGGAGAGATTCAGTCGGTCAGGAACACTAATAATACACCAGCGAATTCACACTGGAGAGAAGCCATATCGCTGTTCTGAATGTGGGAAGAGTTTCAGTCGTTAGGAACACTAAAATCCCACCAGCAAATTCACACTGAGAGAAACCATATCACTGTTCTGAATGTGGGAAGAGTTTCAGACAGTCAGGATACCTAAAAACACACCAGCTAATTCACACTGGAGAAAAGCTGCATCACTGTGCTGACTGTGAGAAGAGCTTTTCAGTTAGACACCTAAAAACACACCAGCGACTTCATGCAGCCTGTAAACCAGCTGCATCACTGTACGGAGTGTGGGAAGAGTTTTAGATGGTTACAAAGTCTTAGCCGGCACCAGAGAACTCACACATTAGAATAGCCATTCAACTGTACAAAATGTGGCAAGACATTTGCTTACTCCAGGGAAGTGAATTAGCATAAATGCAAGTGTCACAGGGAGCCCTGTAACTGGTTTGTGGAGTGTGTGTGTGCGCTTCGGAGAAATCCACTGCGATGCGCAGCATGAGACGCATTGCTAAGCAACCAGCTGAACGGTTGGCTCGCCCGGACCTGTGCGGATCGGGAGGTCCGTTTTGGCCCGGGGGTGCTGCACAGAGCTCAAAAAGCGGCTGCGCCACAGCTTGGAAACATGCCATTGACACATGGTGTAGTGTTAAAGTGGTACATCATGGTGCAGAATAAAAAGCGTGACCCATGAAAGGTCAGAACGTGGTATGCTGTCATGTTGCAAGTGGTAATGCGTAGTCAGATTTTGGTATAGGTGCAATCAATTGAGATCTGATGGGTGTGTTGTCAAAATGAGGTACATTTACCATTCATTTTACTGTTTTTGCAAACAAACTGGAAACTCAGTTTCTCTAAAAAGAAAAAAACAATTCGAGAAGTCCACCACAAAGTTGCACGAGTAAAAAAAAAATTATAAGACCCAATGTATTGCATATGATAAATAATATTCACATACCTTTATGATGGTGCAAAAATACAATAAATTACATAAACACAATGTAAGACTGGAAAATATGATACATTCTATTTAAAAATGTAAAAACAAAAAAGAGCATAACGTACCAGATTTTAATGGGTGCTTCCCTACTTAGCAGAAGTTGTTTAGGCATGCGTAAGCAAACGCAGTGCGCTGAGTACCACTTTAACATGTACCTGAAAACAACGCGACACCGGTAAGAAATTAGTTACTTTCACCACTGACTACAGCATTTACTTTGACTTCAATTCAGGTAAAATGTGCAAATCTGATTTAGACATTGCCGGAACTGTATATATGCTGTGTTATTAAATAGAACATTTAGTATTATTTGTTTTGCAAAACAGAAGTGTTGTGTTTCACTTTTATTGCATTTGGACTTTTAGTAAGTCTGTAATGCAATGATGCATGTGTTTCAGGTCATTTAATTTCATATAATGTATTTTTAACTTTTCTCTTTTACACGAAAAAAAATATAATGATGTATTTCCCCTTTTCTGTAGTTTCTCAATGAAATAAAAAATGGTAAGTGTGAACAACATATTGTTAATGTGTTTTTCCTGCAGCCGTAATACATCATTTTCATTTTGGTGAATTAAGGGGTATTGTTGTTTTGTCATTCTTTTTTTTGCTATCAGTCCTTTTGTCATATCAGTCTGATATATCTGCCTGTTTGACAGGGAGAGCAATTTGAGACTTTAATGCCTAGTTTTACATTGAATTTACCGGGTGAATTAATTAATGTTGCTTGCTAATAGTTATGGCGTGTGTTGGGAACGAGTGGAGATTTGGAGCAAAGCACAGAATATTTAATTACACCACAACTTTCTGATATGAATTAAGAAGCTCAAAGTGTGATTATAATTTAGATGATTTATTATTTAAGTAGTTTTTTTTTTGTTTTCAGTAAACTCACAATTATTATTATTATTATTATTATTATTATTAATATTAATATTATTATTATTATTGTTTTTAGTGCAAACAAATTATATTAGAGATTCCGGGAGGTCAGCAAAATCAAGTTACATATTTTTCAAGAAGGCGGTTTTTAAAATTTATTTCTACAGTGCTATAACTTAGAAGTTGGTTTAAAGTAGTAAAAAGGGAGGCTCATTTAAAGTCAAATAATTACTTGTTTTACCATGCTGTCGTTATTTATTCCTTATAAAACCTAATCCAAATGAGGAAAAAACCTTGGTCTGGGATAGTTGCAGTTGGATTTGTGTGTGTTTTGTCTATGCTACAACCTAACTCACTTCCAAATTCTTATTCTTACTATGATTGGCTGCAAAGACAACAGGGCTAATGTTTTGTTGGGTGGTTTTTTATTGTGCACAGTTTCCTAGTAACTAATATTAATTGTGTAATAGAAAATAAAAAAGGACTCGCCATTAATATCTCAGAGACACAGAGCCCGAATGTTCGAATCTGAGTCACACAAGGTCGAGTCCGAGTCACGAAAAAATTCCTGAATCTCTGATTCATTTCATTGTGTTTCACTCTGCTGCTCCTTCAATACTGCAGGATCCAAGGTGAGACTCCCAGTCAGTGCACACATTTCACCTGGCCTGTCACAGCACACATGCAGGCTTCTTCTTAAACAGCACAGCCCAGTCTTAGGGATAGTTCATTAAGAAATCATAATGTCCTCATTAAATATGCACAGTTGATTTACAAAATACACATTTTGCAAGTTTGTATTTAATTTTGTTAACACAATTATAAGAAACAAACTGAACAATCTGTATATATTTTTCCAGGTTCCCCGTGTCTCGCTGGTGGTAAGTCAAGGTAAGTCAGTATTAGCCAGTATGTGTACAGACAGGGGGCAGCACTTGCTATCTCTACCTGTCATCATCCTTTACAGCACTGAAAATGGAGATGGAAACTTTCTGATTCGCTCTTTAAGAATCCCTCTTGCAAACTCTAACAGTACCCTTCACTTAAACCTGTGCCCTAAGATGCTATATTGGGTTCATGTGTTTTTTGGTGGTTTCCAGATCATAAACATCTACCGAGATACTGGATTCATAATCATTTTTCTTTGATTCTTCAATCTAGAGTATTGATAATAACCCTTTGTCAGTAATGTCACAAAGCTGCTGCCTCCACACAAGTGTCTTTACAGTTGATACACAGCTGTTCCTTACCCTGAAATGCACTCTGTGATTTCAATGGGACTTGATTTCTCTGAAGCCTAGGCGTGTCATCATCCTTTAAAGCTTTTGTTATTGCTGCAGTTAAACTCTGAGCCCTCCTTGTGTGTCTCTGACATCTGTCTCAGGAAAACCTCGGATCAGGATCAGGAGCAGTCAGCAGAGGAGACTGAGCTCTCCAGCCGTGTGCAGCACACTGGAGTGGAACTGGAATAGTGCTGCATTACCATAGACTGGAGTGGTACTGGAATAGTGCTGCATTACCAGAGACTGGAGTGGTACTGGAATAGTGCTGCATTACCAGAGACTGGAGTGGTACTGGAATAGTGCTGCATTACCAGAGACTGGAGTGGAGCTGGAATAGTGCTGCATTAACATAGACTGGGGTGGAACTGGAATAGTGCTGCATTACCAGAGACTGGAGTGGAACTGGAATAGTGCTGCATTACCATAGACTGGAGTGGAACTGGAATAGTGCTGCATTAACATAGACTGGAGTGGAACTGGAATAGTGCTGCATTACCAGAGACTGGAGTGGAACTGGAATAGTGCTGCAGTACCAGAGACTGGAGTGGAACTGGAATATTTGAGCTTGTGTTTAGTACACACTAGCAGCTGAGCTGATAATCGTATTGATGTTATTTTGTGAAAACAATAAAGTGTTAATACTGCCTTACAAAAAATGACTCGGAGTGTTCTGAAGTATACGGAACGTGCGGGTGATGTCATCGGTTGTCATGGCAGCGGCGATCATCACGGGAGTGGTCATCCGGGACAAACGCTTGTGGATTTAAAATAAAAAAAATAATATGGAAGACCAAATTCTAAAGTGCATAGAAATGAAACTGCTGAGGATGAGAATTCATTGCAGAATGAAATGATGGGGGCTCAGAGGTTTCAGTTAAAATCCCACATACACACATATACAATATATACAAATTCATGACAACACAGGGAGAATATATCTCATACATAATAAAGACAATTCATCTATATAATATTAGAAAGAAAATAACTATTCTAACCCATCCCCTCCCTCCACCCCAACCTTAAAATAACTCTCCTAACCCCTCCCTCCCTCCACCCCAACCTTAAAATAGCTCTCCTAACCCCCCTCCCTCCACCCCAACCTTAAAATAACTCTCCTAACCCCCCCCCTCCCTCCACCCCAACCTTAAAATAACTCTCCTAACCCCTCCCCTCCCTCCACCCCAACCTTAAAATAACTCTCCTAACCCCTCCCCTCCCTCCACCCCAACCTTAAAATAACTCTCCTAACCCCTCCCCTCCCTCCCTCCAATTTAGCAAAACCAAACGATTAAAAAACCTCAGGTTTCCAGAATTAAAACAGTATCCAAAGTCAGTACTGAAAACTATAGCATATAGAGTAAGGCCCTAACAGCAATTACAAAAAAAAAAATACGTCACAGTATCTAAACCTGTTTAATGATTAACTGTTACAATACCGTAGCTTGCTTCACTCGCTTTGTTTTGGCTGCATTGTCGTCATTTTTTTTTTTAATGTGGGTTGTGACAGATATTCAGATAAATTGTAACATTGAAGAGGTGGGCTTTGTATTAGAGGCTGGTCCAGTGGTTAAAGAAAAGGGCATGTAACTAGCAGGTCCCCGGTTCAAATCTCACCTCAGCCACTGACTCATTGTGTGACCCTGAGCAAGTCACTTAACCTCCTTGTGCTCCATCTTTCGGGTGAGACGTAATTGTAAGTGACTCTGCAGCTGATGCATAGTTCACACACCCGAGTCTCTGTAAGTCGCCTTGGATAAAGGCGTCTGCTAAATAAACAAATAATAATAATAATAATAATTAGAAAACTGGTGACAGAGTCGGAAATCGCGCGTGACGGGCAAGTGTATTAATTTGTTACATTATCTATCTCAATGGGGATTGATTTTGTTCTTAATAAAAGGATGGTAAAATGCGATTGACAGGTATCTGGGTAACGGATAACTGAGTGCTGACTATGTATGTGGGATATGTATTCCCATCAAGGATCACAGAAGAGAGGGAAAAAGAGAAGAGAGGGAGAGGAAAGAGATGAAGGGAAGGATGGGGGAGAGGGGGAATGAGAAAGGAAGTAGAGGGGGAATGAGAGGAGGAGAGCGGTAGAAAGGGAGTCTGCCGTCCAGATGCTTTTAGTGAAATTCATTTGAACCTTTAGGAGATTAACACAGAGGTGACCATGGACACAGGTGTGAGGAGCCCTGACATTCCACACACTCTAGAGAAAGAAATACTCTACAGTATTTAATTAAAAAATTGGACAAAAAGCATTACATTGTTTACAGTCCAGGTCGCGGATGTACCAGCTAAATCTATAGAGCACCCCGGCCCCACATTTATTTCCATTGCCACACTGTATTGTAGATTATTTTGTGCTCTGTAATGAAAGCTTCATCCATTAATCAGGGTTCATACACTTTTTCAAACATCAAAATTCCATACTTTCTTCTAGACTGTCATTTGTTTTTCCCAGACTTGTGTTTTTAGTTTCTACTAGTTTTTCAATAGTTATCCACATAGGCGGGCAGCCGCAGAGCATTATAGCTTTTTGATCCAGAGCAGAAGTTGCTCCTGGTTTTCTAAAAGTATTTGTCAGAATCTGGAGGTGCATATCTAGCAAGAGACAATGCAGGTATGCAAAAGAGAAGTAAGCTACAATCTAAGAAATGCCCAATATTTGAGAACTACGTTGCATTATTTACAAAAATAATACAAAAAGTTGTATACTGCAAGTATACTTATGTCAAAATAGGATAGTATTATGTGACCAATAGGATACTAAAACCAGACAATTTTGGCACAAGTATACATGCAGTATATTACTTTTTTGTAAGGGATGAGATTGGATTCTGAGCCAGACTTCTTTATGCCATCTGTTAAATGTTGAACACTCTGGAAGGTGAAAAATAACAAAAATGAAATAACAAATGTGCAAGTGTGGTATATTAAACATACAAGTCAAACACTGAATACAGCACACCCTCGCTATAACAACCCTGTTTGGGTCCAAAGCCTTTTGTTCGCTATAGTAAAAGGACAATCCAAAACAAACAATATAAACTGCCAACAAAAAAGCGCATCAACAAAGTTTCAGTTTTGTATCAATTGCAAAAGTTAATTTAAATCTTGTTCATTATTAAAAATAAATAAATAAATAAATTAAAAAACATGTTGCTTTGCCGTGCTGGTTGCATAGAGCTGTACGAGCCAACATCAGCAGCAGTTTGATTTTAAAATCAGTATTTAATCGTATAATGAAGGCCATATAGCGAGGATGTAAATAGTAGCTGACGGTTTGGACCCGAGACAGTTGCTGCACTCGGTACTGTAAGTTACAAGCAAGCACCATACATTTAAAATAAAATTACTTGTACGTTTTATTAATCACATTAAAGAAATGAAAAAAGCGATGTTAACATGCTACGTTTGTACAAACCAAGGGGCTGCAGAAAGAGTTTATTTTTTTAATCCGAGTCGGTGATAATAAGGGCCTGTTCACACCGGAGCTTTTTTTCATACTCAGTACGGTTCGGTTCGTTTGGAGAGCAGTGTGAACATCAAAGTTCGATTGGCAAACGAACCAAACCGAACTGAACTGAACTGAGACCACTAGAAGAGATGGTCTCAGACCGTTTGGCAAAAGAACTGAGTTCAGTTCGCTTAAAAACGTGAATGTGAACACTGGACGGTCTCGGTTCTTTTGCAAACAGGAAACAAACCCGGTAGATTTGGCTGTACAGTAGCGTAGTTACTGCATACACAAACAGGTGGTAAAAATGTCCATATGAGTGATATGGACAACGGGGGAAACAACGGCATTGTTAGAAATGTGATCAGAAAAAAATTAAAAAATCAGACTGACAAAACCCAATGTATTTGCTGTAATATCAACATACCTGGGAATTTATTAAAATTACCGTGGCTCCGGTTGGCTGGTGCGGTTGCTATAACCTCTTTTTCTTTTTTTAAAAAAAGCTGTTTTCTTTTTTTTTGTAGAATTGTTCAAGTTCATGTTGAATGATGTCAACTGCCTCCAATCGCTTTCATGATTCATCACTGACATTGGGAAAAAAAAAAATCACATTTGCAGAAAATACAGCTGCATGTGGATTACTGTATACGATGTTGTGCAAGGGAGTGTGCAAGCACCAACTTTATTATACAATATAGCACAGTATGCAAGTTAAACATTCAGTTTTTGGCTCGTTGTCCAGTTTTTAACAAACGTCTGTTTGTTAAAGTTATGCTTGGTGTGTACGTAAATATGTTTACCAGTGCTGCAAAAAAACCCCAAAAAACTAAAATACAAAGTATTATATTAAAAAAAGGACCAGATTTTCTTTCTAAATTATTATATGTTCCTGATTTTGGTTTAGTAAACTTAAAGAAAGAAAACAATGCTATGCAGTAGGATGTCCGTCTCAGAGTTTGCCAGATAGTTCCCAGGTATGAATTACGTGTTCGGTGTTGTCTTGCATAAATGAAATAAAACACAATTTATTTATTTATCGCTGTACACACTCTAGGCTAATGTTTTACACGAGGAGCTATATCCCTAAAAAATACATTCCTTTATATCTGTTGTCATTATTACAATACCGTAGTTCTTTTTTTTTTTCAATATACGAGGATTTTATATAAATGAAAAAAAAGCAAAACATTAAACAATATATACAGTAGCTGCTGTACTACTATTGTATTTGAATATTTACATAGTGTGAAGAAGCAATGCCAGAAAATGGAAACATCCGATGGTCTTTTATTAATAAAAACGAAGTTCACTTGATGATTATTATTATTATTATTTATTTCTTAGCAGACACTCTTATCCAGGGCGACTTACAATTGTTACAAGATATCACATTATTTTTACATACAATTATTATTTTTTTTTTTACACATTATATTATATTATTTTTTTACACATTATACGAACTCAGTATGTTTGTATACAAGGCAAGTGTGAACAGCTAGCACATTGATACACTGCTTCAAAGCAAACGAACCGATCGGAGGACGTTTGAAATGAACCCAGTTTGAATACACCCTAACTATCGATTCAGATTTTTTTTTTTTTCCTGGGTTGGGAAATAACATTAACGATTTAATAAAGGTAACAACAAGATAACAAAATGTGAATCTCGGTGAGCAGAGTACAGTAGCTTGTAATTCCAGTCTGTAACTTTGTTTAAAAAATCATAGCCTTGGCTGTCGTAGACTCCATTTTACCCTTCGTTTCACTGGAGCAGACAGTCATGTGACATATACCAGTGCGCTGACTGGATAGGATTGCTTTTGAGTTGTCAGGGCGTTGTCAGTGGTGTTACACGGGGCAATCCTCGCGGAATTTGGTCACAAGCAACATAGCTGCTACTAGTAAACTGTCTAGACAGTTACTGCTAGAGCTGCTGACCCGCTTTAGAGATCAATTATTATTAATAATAAAAGTAATCGCAGAATCATTTTCATTCTCCCGTGATGCTAGTAAAATTCCAGACTTTTTCAAGACTTTCATACCGGAGACGTGGTTTTTCAAGCATTTTCAAGCCCTGGATATCAGTTTTGCATTTTTCCATACTTTTTCCAGACTTCCAGACTAGCGCATTTAACCCTGATTAATAGTCATAGCTCAGCTACATTTTTATTGGGAATTTGTCACCAAGTGCAAGATATTGCAAAAGAGCAAGAAAGAGCCAGGGATGAAGCCGCTATGACTTTCTGTACCCAAGATCCGTACACATGCCTGCTGCACTGCTATTACTCGGGGCACTTTACAAAAGCAACACAAACACAAGCATGGACAATGCACACTGCAAAAGCGACACGTCATGCAATATTTACTCATTCATGTCATAATACAGTCATGCAACACTATCAGTTTTCATACTTTTTGAATCGTGATGTCTTTACAAGACACATCCTCCAGGCGGTTGCCCAGTAAGGACGCTGCAGTCTCGTCTCTGGGATGCTACATTAGGGGTCTGGATACTCAATCCCGTCAATTTATTTATTTTCAAGTTAATGAAGTTCAAATGTTAAATCCTGAAACTCATTTCCACACTGAGTTATTGATTTCTCCTGACTTGTCCATCAGATGAGGTGTGGAATAGTTTCCTTTCTGCATATTCCCACTCCCAGGCACTGACTGCATTGACAGCCTGAGTTAAACTGACAGCAGAGAAGCCTCTTGTGACGTGTCTGCGTCTCTGCCCACTTTGACAGAGAGCAAGAGAGTGGATT
This sequence comes from Huso huso, assembly GCA_036884735.1. Taxonomy (NCBI): domain Eukaryota; kingdom Metazoa; phylum Chordata; class Actinopteri; order Acipenseriformes; family Acipenseridae; genus Huso; species Huso huso. The sequence continues at coordinate 15,317,012 of CM072681.1, read as the reverse complement.
TGCATTTTACAATTTAAAATGCATGCTCTTAAGAGTGATACACAAAACATACATGCTGAAAAAAAATGGACCACAAAGGGTTAAGAGTGATACACAAATCAGTATTTAAGGTTCCTCTCCTCTGTGAATTCACTGGTGTTTTGGAAGGGCTTGTTTAAGAGACACAGTTTATCTCCTGTGTGAGTTCGCTGGTGTGAAACAAGGCTGTCTGACCAACTGAAACTCTTCCCACAGTCAGAACAGTGATACGGTTTCTCTCCTGTGTGAGTTCGCTGGTGTCCTTTTAGGCTTCCTAACTGACTGTAACTCTTCCCACAGTCAGAACAGTGATACGGTTTCTCTCCTGTGTGAGTTCGCTGGTGTGAAACAAGGCTGCCTAACTGTCTGAAACTCTTCCCACAGTCAGAGCAGCGATACGGTTTCTCTCCTGTGTGAGTTCGCTGGTGTGAAACAAGGCTGCCTGACCGACTGAAATTCTTCCCACAGTCAGAGCAGTGATACGGTTTCTCTCCTGTGTGAGTTCGCTGGTGTAAAACAAGGCTGTTTGACCGACTGAAACTCTTCCCACAGTCAGAGCAGTGATATGGTTTCTCTCCTGTGTGAGTTCGTTAGGTGTAAAACAAGGCTGTTTGACTGACTGAAACTCTTCCCACAGTCAGAGCAGTGATACGGTTTCTCTCCTGTGTGAGTTCGCTGGTGAAAAAACAAGGCTGTTTGACTGACTGAAACTCTTCCCACAGTCACAGCAGTGATACGGTTTCTCTCCTGTGTGAATTCGCTGGTGTAAAACAAGGCTGTTTGAATGACTGAAACTCTTCCCACAGTCAGCGCAGCAATACGGTTTCTCGTCTGTGTGAGTTCGCTGGGTTTTGTTTAAATGCCCTAACTGCGTTAAACCTTTCCCACAGTCAGGATATTCTCCACCGCCTGCCCTCGCTTTAGCTGCTGGACTGGAACCTGGAAAACATGAACAGGAAAGAAAGTAAGAGGGGCTGCTTGTAGGCTTAAGGTTGGTTCATAATTCAGACTCCGACATAATTTGTGGTTGGAGTCAACGGTCTCTGACCCTGTGTGACAGGTCACACACACTCTTGTGACATGTGTCTTTTTGGAAAGTCATACAGCCTTTTCTCATGCGTCTGTGACCTGAAATCGCATGGGGTCTGCGCCGGATGTATCACATTCATCTGCAGTGATGTATGAACCAACTCTCAGGGCATGTGCAGGGCCGGATTAACACATAGACAAACTAGATATACAGATAAAACTTGACTTCACTAACGTTCAAACCAAGGCATGCATCTCAAAATCAAATTGTCCTGACGGGTGTTATGCAGATTTCTGTAACCCATAGAACTGTGTATCCCCTGTGCAGAGGCAGTTTCTCAAAGATCGCTGGACGTGCACACGTGATATTTCTGTGCCCGAGCCCCACTGTGTTGTCAAGCATTGCCATGGAGTTCAACAATGGTGGAGGAGTGGATTAAAGCATATGAATTTCAGCTGTGGGGGCTTGCACTGGGTTACACCAGCTTAAAGTTAAAAACTTAGATTAAGTAGCGGGGTTCCAAAAATATAGCGTTCCACATCCCCATGTGTTGCTACAACTGTTTAAATAACGTACCAGTCATTTATTTTCAATGCTAACATCATGACAACTTTTTACACATAACTTTAAAGCATGTTTCAAAGCTCTTTTCAAAATGCCCACCCTAGTGCACTGATAGCGTCAGGATTATTGCCAACATTGTCAGGTAACACAGCAATAGTGATCCATGATGTGGTACGGAACAGAAAAAACAGAGCACTTAAGGTTTTTTGTTAGGGGTGGGAATTTCGAATAATAAGATATTCGAATATACCAAGAATGAAAGTTTCCACTCCTCAACCTCTAATTACTCATAACAGTGACAGGTCTTTAGAAAGTATTAGCAGCAACCACACATAGGGACGCTGTGGCAAAGAGGGTAAGTGAATGCAGGTGAAGGTAATGCAGCAGTGCAGAAGAAAACAGACACACAATTATATCCAGGTGCAAGAAAACAGACACAATTATATCCAGGTGCAAGGGTGTGTATTGGTTTCACAATGTCCAGAGGCTGACGGCAATCAGCAGTAAATAATACTGTTGTAAAGGGATACAGTGGCGTGTATCACTTCAATTAGAATCCCCGGGTTTGACCCGTAACAAAAAGTCCCGTTCTTTTAACACCCACACGTAACACAAAACACAGACACAGTTCTTTAGTGAGTGATTTTAGTGCTTGTGGTGCGTAATACAATTTGTTGTGGTGAGGGAAGTGCTGGTGTCCGGGTTTGATGCTGGCCTGCGGCTACAGCTCCGGATTGTGTTAGTAGTCTTAGAAACAAACAAACATACAAACAAACAGTTTACTAGACAAACAAACAAACACAACACTCACTTTTTTTGTTAGGGGTGGGAATTTCGAATAATAAGATATTTGCAGGCGATCTGATTCAAACATTCAAAATCCTAAAAGGTATAGACAATGTCGACCCAGGGGACACTTTTGACCTGAAAAAAGAAACAAGGACTAGGGGTCGCAAATGGAGATTAGATAAAGGGACATTCAGAACAGAAAATAGGAGGCACTTTTTTACACAGAGAATCGTGAGGGTCTGGAACCAACTCCCCAGTAATGTTGTTGAAGCTGACACCCTGGGATCCTTCAAGAAGATGCTTGATGAGATTCAGGGATCAATAAGCTACTAACAACCAAACGAGCAAGATGGGCTGAATGGCCTCCTCTCATTTGTAAACTTTCTTATGTTCTTATGCACAGTTCCTATAGAAAGTCTACACCCCCTTGAACTTTTTTCACATTTTGTTGTGTCAGTGCCTCAGAGTTTCATGCATTTAAACGAGGATTTTTTCCACTTATCTACACACCATACTCCACACTGTTAAGGGGAAAAAAAGTTCTTTTATTGAGAAAAAGATGATATATTACAAATACAAAACTGGAAGATCATAATTGGATAAGTCTCCACCCCCGAGTTAATACTTGGTGGAAGCACCTTTGGCAGCAATTACAGCTGTGAGTCTGTTGGGATAGGTCTCTACCAACAGAGCTAGGTAAGGAAGAGCCCCGCCTCCTGTCAGTTATCAGTGAGGTGACAATTGTAGTGTCTGATCACTTTTAACTTGCTCCTCTGTCAAAATACCATGCCAAGCTTTTTCGGGTGTAGTTAGCTAATTTTTCCATTTGTTTTAGAAATTAACGAGTACTCGAAACTTGATCACACAGTATTCGAGTAGTAATTTCATTTAGAATATTCGATTATTCAGACTCACCCCTGTTTTATGGATCTCTCTTTCTGCAGTGATTTAGAGTACAGATCTCAAACCTCAGTGCACTAGAGCAGACATTTCTAAAAGAGCTTTGCAACAGACTAAAGTCATGTGTTAAAAGTTGTCAGGATGTGAACAATGAAAAGAAATGACAGGTACGTTATTTAAACAGTTGTAGCAACACGTGGGGACGTGGAACACTATATTTTTCAGAACCCCGCTACATACTCTTTATAGCCTTTACTTTATGTGTAAAAGCAAAGTCAGTAAAGACTGACGCTGGTGAAACTGAGCCCTGGGATCAAAATCTGCCCTCAGAGTTCTCCTGTAATGTTTCGGGTCTATTTCCTCTAAAACACCCTACAATTATATATTTTTCAATAGCATTACGTTTAGGGGTGTTAATCATTTAAAATTTAAACGGTTAAATGTTAGCAAAGTGTCAAATGTTTTTAATTTTGCTTAATTGTTTAAACTTTGTCAAATGTGCAGGTCAAATATTAAGAACAGGAGGGTGTCTGCAAATAACGGCTACTCAGAGTTTTCTTTCGTTGTCCATTTCCTACCTTTGTCACGTGACATCATTGTCACTGGATATTCACTTCGCAATTTCCAGCATGCTTTTTGCTCTCATGACTATCAATGTTATCTTCGGGAGATCTAAATAATCAAGCACTGTCTGGGCACATTGTGATATAAAGGGAGACTGTGCTCTGCAGAGCTTAGTTACAGCAGCAGTACAGGAACAATGTTAAAATATATGAAAATATATCTACTGGTGCTGGATCTAGTGAGGAGGAGGGGCCCAGGCAAACAACAATGCAAGTGCATGGCTGGTAGTGCAGGAAACGTGATAAAACTTGGGCTGAAAACACAATACCATGGTTGATTACTGAGACGATCGCAACTGATTCAACAAGTTCATGTGTTTTGTTGATCCAGATTTTGAGTCTTGCTGGTTTGCATTAAATCCTTGAGTGTGAGTGTGTGCTGGTACGGCAGATCAGCGCGTTGCTAGGATACACACTTCAAGCCTTTACATTCATCTTGGAGAAGACAAATCACAAGCAGGCCTATTGGATGCACGGTTTTTTCATTTAAAAATTAAGGCAACACTATTTTTATCTATTAAATCTACCAATTACCTTTTGTTTCAAAGCATGTTGTGTTTGGATTATATGGCAATATTATAGAAAAGTAAGCTGAATTTAGTCCAATTGTTACATTAGTCACGGTTTGTGGGATTAATTCAAACGCTTTGCTTTTGGACATAAAATGTGAGCAGTATTGAAAAACCATAGTTCAGAACTTACTTCTGTTAAATACAGTATTTTAAATTATTATTACAATGCTAATCTGATGCAGACGCACGCATATTCTTTTCAGTTGTTAAATGTAAGTCCTTTGTATTTTTTGTTTTTTATATAATTGAAGTGTTCTCATTTGAATGCAAGTCGTGCCTTTTTGTTTAACTATTATACACACACTGTTTTAGTTATTAGAGCGTCTGTTAAAAAAAAATAAAAAACATTTGTTTATTTTAAAAAATAAAACATCAATGCATGGATAATCATTGATAAGCTGAGGTAAAGCACTGAACAATCAGAAGACATTTTTACAGAAATATAGGCTATGCGATAATTTATAGAAAGCTATTTATTTAAAAAGATATAGCACTCTCAATGTTTTTACTTGAACGTTTAAACTATATATTTGTAGAAGTCTAAAAGTCTAAAATAAATGTAATGGAATCAAGCACCCCTAATAACGTTACACATGTACAATAATATCCCTCTATTTAGACACTGAACATTTCTAATGTTATATACAGTACTTTAGTTCTTCTCCCCTTGGTATAATCGGGTAGGAGTGCCAGTGTGAAAGGGGCTTATATCTGTATCTTAAGATCACCAGTAGTGAGTCCTATCCTGAACTGGTGTGAGTGGTACAGGAAAAACAAATAGCTAGTAATGTAACCCACATGCTCCCTCCCTCCCTCTCTGCCACACTATCACGCAATCTAGAATGACAATGTCACAGCTACTGGGAGTCACTCACCTGCTAGACTGCATTCTGAATGTGACTGCCCATCTTCCTTTCCACCTCCTTGCATGCTGTTGGGAGAGCCTTCCTCTCCAGCACCTTGCTCTCTCACGCAGATTCTCTCCAGCTCAGGGATGTGTGGTTTGAAGTCCTCGGATTCTTCCTTCCCTGGTTCCATGTGGGCAAACTCTACTTCAGGGGGCTCCTGTTTAATACGGACAGTTTCCAGCACCTCTTCTTGTTTAACAGGAAGGGGTTCTTCTGTCTGGGGGATCTCCAATTCACTGTGCTCAGCTTTAATCTCAGAGACCTGTGGCTGACTGCTGTCACATTGCATCTCACAGAGCTCCTGTTTAATGGGGAGGGAAGCTAACCCAGCGACCTCCGCTCTAAAGGGGACAAGTTCAGGTTCAGAGAACTCCTCTTTAATCTGGACAGATTCCATCTCCACACTGTCCATGGCAGCACACGGGATTCTGCTTAGTAGCAGCTGAAAAAGAAATGCATTTATTTAAATATAGTGCTACTAAGGCCATTCAAGGGACCGACAAAACCTGGATTTAATAGCAGGGCTGGCTTTACTATTGAAGGGACACAGAATTTCTTGTAATACGTTTTTATAATACCAGAGGATTGTATCTGTCTAATCTCAAGAATGATGGATGAAAGTTTCTAGAGTTCTCTTTTCGTTAAATAAGTATGTTTGGTGTTTTATAATACATTCTCTTAAAGACTGATCAGCAAGGAGTCATTTTGTTCTCAAACCTTGGTTGTTAGGAGCTTATTGTTCCTTTTAGGAGGCTGTGTGGTCCAGTGGTTAAATAAAGGGGCTTGTAACCAGGAGGTCCCCCGGTTCAAATCCCAGCTCAGCCACTGACTCATTGTGTGACCCTGAGCAAGTCACTTAACCTCCTTGTGCTCCATCTTTCAGGTGAGACGTTGTTGTAAGTGACTCTGCAGCTGATGCATAGCTCGCACACCGCTTTGTGATGGTGGACCACTATGAAAGGCGCTATATAAAACTAAAGATTATTAGTATTATTATTATTATTATTATTCTGTTTCTTGAAGGATCCCAGGGTGTCGCTTCAACAACATTACTGGGGAGTTGGTTCCAGACTCTCACAATTTTCTGTGTAAAAAGTGCCTCCTATTTTCTCTTCCAAATAGTCCTTTATCTAATCTCACACACATACATAATGTAATGAGATGTAAGAGAGTAATAAGAATTAAAATAAATAAATCCCTTTAGAGAATGTTGTTTATTTACTACCTTAAAATAAGTACTACATAAATAAACAGTGTGTTGTCGTGGCAATTGGTGATCAAAGAAATAATAAAGTAAAATAAAACAAAATAAAATCAATAAATAATAAAGTCATCGCCTTACAGTGATGACTTTGAAGTCATAATGCATTGCAAGTGTTATTAGGGAATGCTGTGTCGCGTTTTCAAGCGCGTCACTGAGCTGCGCTGCGAGGTTTGGAGACGCGCTTCTCTACAAGCGGCGTGTGACGTCAGAAAGACAGCAGCCAAGAGCAGCCGGCGCGCGCTCCGGGTAACAGAACGAAACCCGTATTTACCCGCGAGACGCTTTCAGAACATTGAGAATCTGTCTGGAAACCCGCGAGGCTGTCAGCCCTGAAACACACAGACTGTGAATGAGAGATTGAGAATAAAAACAAACGCGCTGACACAGACACGCAGCTTCACAAATACAACACACACACATAAAAACAACGCGCTCCTACCACACTAACAACCCGGCCCTTTCAAAGTAATACAACATAACAGCTTTCTGTAGTTTAAAACATATTAGTTTATAAACACAAGCTCCTCTTACCTCCTCTCTGCTCTCCCTCAGTGTCTGAACGGGTCTGTCTCCCACAGAACGAGGAATATACCAATCACAAAATACAAACTGATCTGCGCGGTTTAACAATTCATCTAATATGAACCGCAAAGGAATTGTGATACCGGGGATCTTTTAATAAAAAATAAACAACACTTTCAATTGTATCACCGTAAACGAGCTGTTTGTAGCTCTAGTTTTTCCAGTGAATACAATTTTAATTCAAGTAACCCCCTCCTCAATGCCGGAGTTGGTACAATCTTTTATGAACCTGGGCGCTGTGACTGGAGGCAGCAGCGCCGATGCAGAGAGTTTTTCGCAGATATGTAATCTGTGTTTTGTACCGATATTGTTATTTCCCGTCCTTTTCTTCAGAACAAGATGTTTAAACACTAACGGTATAGGCCTGATAATGTTTTTAGAAGTGTATTAGGTTAGTTCAAGTTTGAGCGTCGTTGTCACAAACAGATCCACAATGGCGCAGGCATGGGCGCAGTTTCATAGCTTTCTCTTCGCTAGTCTTGGAGGGTCAGTGCGTGTGAACTTGTTTTTGGTAAATACAGCACAGGGTCGCAGAAAGGTCATTCTTTACGAGTAAACTTCCAGGCAGTAACCTCTGCTATTTCTACCCCATGCTTTTATTTAGTGTCTCTTAAACTGTATTATTGTCTCCTATTCTTTATACAGGACAGTATTCCTCCCTGCTGTCCAGCGGCACAGATTTAGACTCTTCCTCAGACTGCGCGCGAACTAAACCAGGCAACAGAGCCGCCTCCACAGCAGCAGAAGAGTCATCAGCAATGAGACACACCAAGGAGTGCGCTGCTCTGTGAGACTCGAGGGGCCGCATTATCAAAGCGCTTCCTCCAGGCTTTAATTAACTGCTATTGATTTAAAAAAGGACAAGACATCATGTTAATGTTACAACATGAAAAACTAAACACATGGAGAGTGCGGAAGAGGGCTTGAAATACAGTGTATTACTCAGCTGTGTGGTTCTAGTTTTGTAAAATGAACAGGTGGTTTACCTCTTTAAAATAAATAGGATTTAATTAAAGGCTGGCGTAAAAGCTTTGAAAAGATGTCCTGAGGCCTCTTATTGTGATTAAAAAAGCGTCCCATTCCACAAGAAAAACCTGAGAGGCGTTAGAAAACTAAAGCTCTTTTGAATGAAATGCAGTTTTTTATATATGAATAACTACCCAGTGGACACCATTATCCAGGGACAGAGCAAGGTTAATAAACTAAATGTTTTTTATTGAATGATAAAGCACCTTGTGCAGTAGGTCTGATTTCTTAAGTTACATGTTTTCATTGTAAAAAGTCACTCTCTTTGTTTTGTTTTATTATTATAAAGGCATCACAGAAACCTTGTTCATACCTAATACCTAATGAAAGCAGTGAAGCAGCACAGTAGATCTGCACGCTGGGTAGAAGGGCATCACTGGTATGCAGAGCAGAGAAAGACCAGAAAGCAACAGGACCAGCTTGCATTGCAGGTATTTCAAATGATAATTATTCATTGTATTGAAGAAGACTGGCGCTCCCCTTACCCAGAGCAGCCATTTAAAATGCAGTTATCTGTTTATGAGACAGCCATGGCAACAGACATCATACTGTTCATGTTCAGCACTGACATGGTGGTGACATCATAAAGGAAAGTGATGTCATAATGTCTCTGGCAGTGAATTTTCAGCAGAATCTTCATTGCAGAGATTTACTCCTGAGAGGTAAGTTCACAGAGTTTCTGTTCACTATTTATTTTGTATGTATGTATGTATTTATTTATTTATTTATTTATTTATAGAGATTCAAGTAAGACCAATATACATGCATTGTAATTGAAATGTGTAAAAAACACACCACACACACACACACACACACACACACATATATATTTGAAGAAGTGCTAACTATCTTTAAAATCCATTCTCTCATCTGTTCTTAGCTTTACCGAATTCCACTAAGAGCAGAAATGTCTTCATCTAGACAGTGTGGGGAAGCTATAAAAAAAGGCCAACAAGATGCTCGGATATATTGTGAGAAGTGTTGAATTTAAATCAAGGCAAGTAATGTTTAAACTTTACAATAAAGTTATTGCATTAGTAAGACCACATCTAGAATATTGTGTTCAGTTCTGGTCACCTCGTTACAAAAAGGATATTGCTGCTGTAGAAAGAGTGCAAAGAAGAGCAACCAGAATGATCCGGGTTTAAAAGGCATATGCGATGCAGACAGGCTAAAAAATTGAATCTATTCAGTCATTCTGACAAAGGGGCTGGCTTTAGAGGAGCCTAGCTAGTAAGTAAGAGTTGTAATTTTTATACAATTTTGTTTCCCACAGATCCCATAGAGAGCCACGCTTTATCCTGAATCTGAAGCACAGGAAGGGCCAAAGATAGAAGCAGTTTACACACAAGAGGAGTCCTTTGAGCAGGTGGTGTGCAAGTCTATTGCAGGTTACAGGGCTGCCATGTGTTAAAGATGAAGACGTCCTCTGAAACAGGAATGTGTTCCTATTAAAGAGGAATTCATAGAACAGGAATGTGTCCCCATCGCAGAGGAACTTCCTACTGAAAATAATGTCTGTACACTTGAGGAGAACAAGAAGATGGGATCCAACCTGTGTGATGATTCTCCATCTGAATGTGATCTGGATTTGGAGGTAATCATACAAAACAAGCAGCACTGAGCTGCCTATTCATCCTGCAGAACCTGGTACTGAACACCAGCAGTGTACTTGAGATTCATATTTTAAACAAGGGGAGCTGCCCAACCACTATGTCAACAAGGACATCACTGTGCTTGCTCCTGAGGCACCTGCTAGCTGTGCAGCCACTGCCACGCCTCTTTAGAATGCTGTGAGATCAGCTGTCCAATCACGCTAGATGTGCAGCCAGCTGCCACGCTCTTTAGAATGCTGTTAGATCAGCCGCTGTCCAATCACGCCCTGAGTCCATTCCACCCTCATTGAACAGGTTCACTTCTATAAAGTGCTGCTCCTGTGCCTGGATGGAGCTTTAATTGGTTCATTTAAACAACTCAGAAGAGGGTTGGAACAAAGAGCAGGAGTGGAAGGGCCAGCTTTGGACACCCCTGTGTTAGATCTGTGCCTTTCCCCATTTCTGTCCCTCGTGGTGATGTCGTAGTGCTGTTGTATGCAGTCGCTGTAATGTTCCTCGTGGTGATGTCGTAGTGCTGTTGTATGCAGTCGCTGTACTGTCCCTCGTGGTGATGTCGTAGTGCTGTTATGTGCAGTCGCTGTACTGTCCCTCGTGGTGATGTCGTAGTGCTGTTATATGCAGTCGCTGTACTGTCCCTCGTGGTGATGTCGTAGTGCTGTTATGTGCAGTCGCTGTAATGTCCCTAGGTGGTGATGTCGGGCGTGGTTTTGGACTTCCGCTGTTATGTCATGTAACCGTATATGTTATACCATAAGTGTGTATTATTAAGAATGGATAGTGTGCAGTATATATTATACTATAAGTGTGTATTATTAAGAATGGATAGTGGTGCAGTATATATTATACTATAACAGTGTATTATTAAGAATGGATAGTGGTGCAGTATATATTATACTATAACAGTGTGTATTATTAAGAATGGATAGTGGTGCAGTATATATTATACTATAACAGTGTGTATTATTAAGAATGGATAGTGGTGCAGTATATATTATACTATAACAGTGTGTATTATTCTATTATTAAGATCTATCATTTGCTCAAAACAGCGTGATGCTGCAGATAAAATAAATAAATAAAGTACATTGTTCAGCTGATGGTAAACAGAATTAGAATCCAGACACTTACTAATACAGGGTATAACAGAATTAGGAAACGATAGCTCATATTGTTTAAAATCCAGACACTTACTAATACAGGGTATAACAGAATTAGGAAACGATCACTCATATTGTTTAAAATCCAGACACTTACTAATACAGAGTATAACAGAATTAGGAAACGATCTCTCATATTGTTTCAAACCCAGGCACTTACTAATACAGGATACTATTTAAGAGCAGAGGATGCATGCAATAGGGAGAGCCACACCATTACAAATGTATTGTAATACTAGAAGGGATGTGATTGGCTGTATATATACAGTTCACATGACGTTGCACAAGTAAGCTTCCAATGTTGTTATTAATGATTATTACACAGGTGGAGTTTGTACAAAAAAACATATTGCTGCACTTTGAAAAGTCAGAATTGTGTAAATCACTTGTTTCCATGAAGCTGCTTTGAGAATAAGCAGCTCTCCTGCTGCAGCCCCTTGTCTGCTCGTTGTATTTGACACATTGAAACTTGTATTCTGTGTTGACAGTTTCCATCCCAGCCATTATCACAATACAGTATGAGTTCACAGAAAGACATTCCTCAGACACTTTGCTGAGACTTACCTCTGTTGTCCTCAGCTGTTGTGCGGTTTCCTGCTGCGAGGAAAAATGTGTTTTAATTTGGGAGTTAAAAACAGGGTAAAGTAAGACTATTAATTAAAAATAAATAAATCAAATAAGGGAAATAGCTCTTCTTAGACCCGGTGACATTATGTTGACTCAGAAATATCTTTATCTAGACAATGTGGGGAAGCTGTAAAAAAAAAAAAGGCCAACAGGATGCTCGGATATATTGTGAGAAGTGTTGAATTTAAATCAAGGGAAGTAATGTTAAAACTCTACAATGCATTAGCAAGACCACATCTAGAATATTGTGTTCAGTTCTGGTCACCTCGTTACAAAAAGGATATTGCTGCTCTAGAAAGAGTGCAAAGAAGAGCAACCAGAATTATCCTGGGTTTAAAAGGCATGTCGTATGCAGACAGGCTCAAAGAATTGAATCTATTCAGTCATTCTGACAAGGGGCTGGCTTTGTAGAGGAACCTAGCTAGTAAGTAAGAGTTGTAATTTTATACAATTTTGTTTCCCACAGATCCCATAGAGAGCCACGCTATCCCTGAATCTGAAGCACAGGAGGGGCCAAAGATAGAAGCAGTTTACACACAAGAGGAGTCCTTTGAGCAGGAGTGGTGTGCAAGTCTAATACAGGTTACAGGGCTGACATGTGTTAAAGATGAAGACGTCCCTGAACAGGAATGTGTTCCTATTAAAGAGGAATTCATAGAACAGGAATGTGTCTCCATCGCAGAGGAACTTCCTACTGAAAATAATGTCTGTACACTTGAGGAGAACAACAAGCTGGGATCCAACCTGTGTGATGATTCTCCATCTGAATGTGATCTGGGATTTGGAGGTAATCATACAAAACAAGCAGCACTGAGCTGCCTATTCATCCTGCAGAACCTGGTACTGAACACCAGCAGTGTGCTTGAGATTCATATTTTAACAAGGGGAGCTGCCCAACCACTATGTCAACAAGGACATCACTGTGCTTGCTCCTGAGGCTCCTGCTAGCTGTGCAGCCACTGCCACGCCTCTTTAGAATGCTGTGAGATCAGCGCTGTCCAATCACGCTAGATGTGCAGCCACTGCCACGCCTCTTTAGAATGCTGTGACATCAGCGCTGTCCAATCACGCTAGGTGTGCAGCCACTGCCACGCCTCTTTAGAATGCTGTGACATCAGCGCTGTCCAATCATGCTAGATGTGCAGCCACTGCCACGCCTCTTTAGAATGCTGTGAGATCAGCGCTGTCCAATCACGCTAGGTGTGCAGCCACTGCCACGCCTCTTTAGAATGCTGTTAGATCAGCGCTGTCCAATCACGCTCCTGGAGGCCATTCCACTCCTCATTGAACAGGTTCACTTCTATAAAGTGCTGCTCCTGTGCCTGGATGGAGCTTTAATTGGTTCATTTAAACAACTCAGAACAGGGTTGGAACAAAGAGCAGGAGTGGAAGGGCCAGCTTTGGACACCCCTGTGTTAGATCTGTGCCTTTCCCCATTTCTGTCCCTCGTGGTGATGTCGTAGTGCTGTTATATGCAGTTGCTGTACTGTCCCTCATGGTGATGTTATAGTGCTGTTATGTGCAGTCGCTGTAATGTTCCTCGTGGTGATGTCGTAGTGCTGTTATGTGCAGTCGCTGTAATGTCCCTCGTGGTGATGTCGGCGTGGTTTTGGACTCGCTGTTATGTCATGTAACCGTATATGTTATACCATAAGTGTGTATTATTAAGAATGGATAGTGTGCAGTATATATTATACTATAACAGTGTGTATTAAGAATGGGTAGTGGTGCAGTATATATTATACTGTAACAGTGTGTATTATTAAGAATGGATAGCTGTGCGGTATATATTATACTATAACAGTGTGTATTATTAAGAATGGATAGTGGTGCAGTATATTATACTATAACAGTGTATTATTAAGAATGGATAGTGGTGCAGTATATATTATACTATAACAGTGTGTATTATTAAGAATGGATAGTGGTGCAGTATATATTATACTATAACAGTGTGTATTAAGAATGGATAGTGGTGCAGTATATATTATAATTATAACAGTGTGTATTAAGAATGGATAGTGGTGCAGTATATATTATACTATAACAGTGTGTATTATTAAGAATGGATAGTGGTACAGTATATATTATACTATAACAGTGTGTATTAAGAATGGATAGTGGTGCATATATTATACTATAACAGTGTGTATTAAGAATGGATAGTGGTGCAGTATATATTATACTATAACAGTGTGTATTAAGAATGGATAGTGGTGCAGTATATATTATACTATAACAGTGTATTAAGAATGGATAGTGGTGCAGTATATATTATACTATAACAGTGTGTATTATTAAGAATGGATAGTGGTGCAGTATATATTATACTATAACAGTGTGTATTATTAAGAATGGATAGTGGTGCATTATATATTATACTATAACAGTGTGTATTATTAAGAATGGATAGTGGTGCAGTATATATTATACTATAACAGTGTGTATTATTAAGAATGGATAGTGGTGCAGTATATATTATATTATAACAGTGTGTATTATTAAGAATGGATAGTGGTGCAGTATATATTATACTATAACAGTGTGTATTATTAAGAATGGATAGTGGTGCAGTATATATTATACTATAACAGTGTGTATTATTAAGAATGGATAGTGGTGCAGTATATTATACTATAACAGTGTGTATTATTAAGAATGGATATGGTGCAGTATATATTATACTATAACAGTGTGTATTATTAAGAATGGATAGTGGTGCAGTATATATTATACTATAACAGTGTGTATTATTAAGAATGGATAGTGGTGCAGTATATATTATACTATAACAGTGTGTATTATTAAGAATGGTGGATGGTTGCAGTATATATTATACTATAACAGTGTGTATTAAGAATGGATAGTGGTGCAATATATATTATACTATAACGGTGTGTATTATTAAGAATGGATAGTGGTGCAGTATATATTATACTATAGTGTGTGTTGTAAGAATGGATAGTGGTGCAGTATATATTATACTATAACAGTGTGTATTATTAAGAATGGATAGTGGTGCAGTATATATTATACTATAACAGTGTATTATTAAGAATGGATAGTGGTGCAGTATATTATACTATAACAGTGTGTATATTAAGAATGGATAGTGGTACAGTATATATTATACTATAACGGTGTGTATTATTAAGAATGGATAGTGGTGCAGTATATATTATACTATAACAATGATGTGTGTATGCG
>CM072681.1:15232629-15301629 GCA_036884735.1 Huso huso | reverse complement strand
CACCTCTGTGCAGAGCAATAACTTGCATAGTATTGATTTGAGGCACCTCTGTGTGCAGAGCAATAACTTGCATAGTATTGATTTGACGACACCTCTGTGTGCAGAGCAATAACTTCCATAGTATTGATTTGAGGCACCTCTGTGTGCAGAGCAATAACTTGCATAGTATTGATTTGAGGCACCTCTGTGTGCAGAGCAATAACTTGCATAGTATTGATTTGAGGACACCTCTGTGTGCAGAGCAATAACTTGCATACTATTGATTTGAGGCACCTCTGTGTGCAGAGCAATAACTTGCATAGTATTGATTTGAGGACACCTCTATGTGTACAGCAATAACTTGCATAGTATTGATTTGAGGCACCTCTGTGTGCAGAGCAATAACTTGCATAGTATTGATTTGAGGCACCTCTGTGTGCAGAGCAATAATTTGCATAGTATTGATTTGAGGCACCTCTGTGCAGAGCAATAACTTGCATAGTATTGATTTGAGGACACCTCTGTGTGCAGAGCAATAACTTGCATAGTATTGATTTGAGGCACCTCTGTGTGCAGAGCAATAACTTGCATAGTATTGATTTGAGGACACCTCTATGTGTACAGCAATAACTTGCATAGTATTGATTTGAGGCACCTCTGTGTGCAGAGCAATAACTTGCATAGTATTGATTTGAGGCACCTCTGTGTGTACAGCAATAACTTGCATAGTATTGATTTGAGGCACCTCTGTGTGCAGAGCAATAACTTGCATAGTATTGATTTGAGAAACCTCTATGTGTACAACAATAACTTGCATAGTATTGATTTGAGGCACCTCTGTGTGCAGAGCAATAACTTGCATAGTATTGATTTGAGGCACCTCTGTGTGCAGAGCAATAACTTGCATAGTATTGATTTGAGGCACCTCTGTGTGCAGAGCAATAACTTGCATAGTATTGATTTGAGGACACCTGTGCGTACAGCAAAAACTTCCATAGTATTGATTTGAGGCACCTCTGTGTGCAGAGCAATAACTTGCATAGTATTGATTTGAGTCACCTCTGTGTGTACAGCAATAACTTGCATAGTATTGATTTGAGGCACCTCTGTGTGCAGAGCAATAACTTGCATAGTATTGATTTGAGGACACCTCTGTGTGCAGAGCAATAACTTGCATAGTATTGATTTGAGGCACCTCTGTGTGCAGAGCAATAACTTGCATAGTATTGATTTGAGGACACCTCTGTGTGCAGAGCAATGACTTGCATAGTACTGATTTGAGGCACCTCTGTGTGCAGAGCAATAACTTGCATAGTATTGATTTGAGACACCTCTATGTGTACAGCAATAACTTGCATAGTATTGATTTGAGGCACCTCTGTGTGCAGAGCAATAACTTGCATAGTATTGATCTGAGGACACCTCTGTGTGTACAGCAATAACTTGCATAGTATTGATCTGAGGCACCTCTGTGTGCAGAGCAATAACTTGCATAGTATTGATTTGAGGACACCTCTGTGTGTAGAGCAATAACTTGCATAGTATTGATTTGAGGCACCTCTGTGTGCAGAGCAATAACTTGCATAGTATTGATCTGAGGCACCTCTGTGTGCAGAGCAATAACTTGCATAGTATTGATTTGAGGACACCTGTGCGTACAGCAATAACTTGCATAGTATTGATTTGAGGATACCTCTGTGTGCAGAGCAATAACTTGCATAGTATTGATTTGAGGACACCAGTTGAATGAGCAATAACTTGCATAGTATTGATTTGAGGACACCTCTGTGTGCAGAGCAATAACTTGCATAGTATTGATTTGAGACACCTCTGTGTGTACAGCAATAACTTGCATAGTATTGATTTGAGGCACCTCTGTGTGCAGAGCAATAACTGTATAGTATTGATTTGAGGACACCTCTGTGTGTAGAGCAATAACCTGCATAGTATTGATTTGAGGCACCTCTGTGTGCAGAGCAATAACTTGCATAGTATTGATTTGAGGCACCTCTGTGTGCAGAGCAATAACTTGCATAGTACTGATTTGAGGACACCTCTGTGTGCAGAGCAATAACTTGCATAGTATTGATTTGAGGACACCTCTGTGTGCAGAGCAATAACTTGCATAGTATTGATTTGAGGCACCTCTGTGTGCAGAGCAATAACTTGCATAGTATTGATTTGAGGACACCTCTGTGTGCAGAGCAATAACTTGCATAGTACTGATTTGAGGCACCTCTGTGTGCAGAGCAATAACTTGCATAGTATTGATTTGAGGCACCTCTGTGTGCAGAGCAATAACTTGCATAGTATTGATTTGAGGCACCTCTGTGTGCAGAGCAATAACTTGCATAGTATTGATTTGAGGACACCTCTGTGTGCAGAGCAATAACTTGCATAGTATTGATTTGAGGCACCTCTGTGTGCAGAGCAATAACTTGCATAGTATTGATTTGAGACACCTCTATGTGTACAGCAATAACTTGCATAGTATTGATTTGAGGCACCTCTGTGTGCAGAGCAATAACTTGCATAGTATTGATTTGAGACACCTCTATGTGTACAGCAATAACTTGCATAGTATTGATCTGAGGCACCTCTGTGTGCAGAGCAATAACTTGCATAGTATTGATTTGAGGACACCTCTGTGTGCACAGCAATAACTTGCATAGTATTGATTTGAGACACCTCTGTGTGCAGAGCAATAACTTGCATAGTATTGATTTGAGGACACCTCTGTGTGTAGAGCAATAACTTGCATAGTATTGATTTGAGGCACCTCTGTGTGCAGAGCAATTACTTGCATAGTATTGATCTGAGGCACCTCTGTGTGCAGAGCAATAACTTGCATAGTATTGATTTGAGGACACCTGTGCGTACAGCAATAACTTGCATAGTATTGATTTGAGGATACCTCTGTGTGCAGAGCAATAACTTGCATAGTATTGATTTGAGGACACCTGTGCGTACAGCAATAACTTGCATAGTATTGATTTGAGGACACCTCTGTGTGCAGAGCAATAACTTGCATAGTATTGATTTGAGACACCTCTGTGTGTACAGCAATAACTTGCATAGTATTGATTTGAGGCACCTCTGTGTGCAGAGCAATAACTTGCATAGTATTGATTTGAGGACACCTCTGTGTGTAGAGCAATAACTTGCATAGTATTGATTTGAGGCACCTCTGTGTGCAGAGCAATAACACATAGTATTGATTTGAGGACACCTCTGTGTGCAGAGCAATAACTTGCATAGTATTGATTTGAGGCACCTCTGTGTGCAGAGCAATAACTTGCATAGTATTGATTTGAGGACACCTCTGTGTGCAGAGCAATAACTTGCATAGTATTGATTTGAGACACCTCTATGTGTACAGCAATAACTTGCATAGTATTGATTTGAGGCACCTCTGTGTGCAGAGCAATAACTTGCATAGTATTGATCTGAGGCACCTCTGTGTGCAGAGCAATAACTTGCATAGTATTGATTTGAGGACACCTGTGCGTACAGCAATAACTTGCATAGTATTGATTTGAGGCACCTCTGTGTGCAGAGCAATAACTTGCATAGTATTGATTTGAGGACACCTCTGTGTGCAGAGCAATAACTTGCATAGTATTGATTTGAGGACACCTCTGTGTGCAGAGCAATAACTTGCATAATTGATTTGAGACACCTCTGTGTGTACAGCAATAACTTGCATAGTATTGATTTGAGGCACCTCTGTGTGCAGAGCAATAACTTGCATAGTATTGATCTGAGGACACCTCTGTGTGTACAGCAATAACTTGCATAGTATTGATCTGAGGACACCTCTGTGTGTACAGCAATAACTTGCATAGTATTGATTTGAGGCACCTCTGTGTGTACAGCAATAACTTGCATAGTATTGATCTGAGGACACCTCTGTGTGTACAGCAATAACTTGCATAGTATTGATTTGAGGCACCTCTGTGTGCAGAGCAATAACAATATAGTATTGATCTGAGGCACCTCTGTGTGCAGAGCAATAACTTGCATAGTATTGATTTGAGGACACCTGTGCGTACAGCAATAACTTGCATAGTATTGATTTGAGGATACCTCTGTGTGCAGAGCAATAACTTGCATAGTATTGATTTGAGGCACCTCTGTGTGCAGAGCAATAACTTGCATAGTATTGATTTGAGGCACCTCTGTGTGCAGAGCAATAACTTGCATAGTATTGATTTGAGGCACCTCTGTGTGCAGAGCAATAACTTGCATAGTATTGATTTGAGACACCTCTGTGTGCAGAGCAATAACTTGCATAGTATTGATTTGAGACACCTCTGTGTGCAGAGCAATAACTTGCATAGTATTGATTTGAGGCACCTCTGTGTGTAGAGCAATAACTGAATAGTATTGATTTGAGGCACCTCTGTGTGCAGAGCAATAACTTGCATAGTATTGATTTGAGGCACCTCTGTGTGCAGAAATAACTTGCATAGTATTGATTTGAGGCACCTCTGTGTGCAGAGCAATAACTTGCATAGTATTGATTTGAGGCACCTCTGTGTGCAGAGCAATAACTTGCATAGTATTGACTTGAGGACACCTCTGTGTGCAGAGCAATAACTTGCATAGTATTGATTTGATGACACCTCTGGGTGCAGAGCAATAACTTGCATAGTATTGACTTGAGGACACCTCTGTGTGCAGAGCAATAACTTGCATAGTATTGATTTGATGACACCTCTGGGTGCAGAGCAATAACTTGCACAGTACTGTTCACTTAAGAAACAGTTGGAAATGAGTCATGGAAAAGAGATCTACTGAAAAAATTAATTTAAAAGCAAGTGATCAGCCCTTTTTAATCTGTGAAAATAACAGAGATTAATTGTACTGTAACGCGCATTCTTGTGCTAAACTCTTAGCCTTTCAGATACGTTTCTTTCTGTAATATTAAGCAAAAATGTCACAATAATAAACAAAGCATTGCACACAATTACAATCCTGCCCAGTAACACACTGACTGTTCTGACACACTCAGTTACAATGAGACAATATAAGCCGAGTATGAAGCTGATTGAAGTTGAATGAATAGAGAGAGAGACGCTTACTTCAGGTATTGTCAGTGGGATGTGCAGCACAGCTCTAGTGCTCTAGTCACTCGCTCTGACCGTCTCCTCAGTGAATGTGTCCTTTCTGCTCTTCAGATCTGAAAATGTGTTTGTTTAGTTCAAGGAGAACAAAGTTTTTTTTTTTTTACATATATTATTTGCTTCGGTTCACTTTCACAGATGTATACAGTACTATGAGATTACAAGAATACAGATTAAGATACTGTGAAAGGAGTCGTTCAAGAGGAGGGGGCAATTTCACCCCCCCAGGTGATCAAGGAAGTGCAGCACTATCTGAAAGCAAGGCTTGTAAACCCGTATTGTAACCTCGTGTAGTACCAGATATCCTGCATCAAAATAAAAACGTGTTTCTTTCAGGTAGCAATATTAAAAACCCTGTGTGACGTTCCACAGCACGAGTTTGGAACTGAGGTCTCCATCAGTGTTTAAAATGATACCAGCAGAATACAACTAGCGAAGGAAACAAAGGTACACTAAATTGAAAGAATGTTTAAACATGATTTCAAACACATTAAGAAGGACAGAAAGCCGGGTTTCCTTGCGTGTTCATGTAAGTGTGAAAATGGGATAGTCACTGTATGAACGTTTTGGAATGCGCTGTTTTTACAATCATTACGGTACACGTGCACACACTCCACTCAGTGAAATAATAATTGTTTGATACTGAAAATATATTTGATCTCGTTTATAAAAAAGACAAAAAAATCCCCGATTGCATTTACTCGCTAGATGTTTTCAAAACAACCACCAGCAGTCTGCAAACCCGCCACAACTGCAGAACTGAGCCAACGCGGCACCTACCACTGCAACCCGGAGATATGAAAATAAAACAATATAACGCGCTGTTTATAAACACATTGTAGAGCTTCACAAATACAACTCACTGCACTCCCTCAGTGTCTGAAACAAAAACAACGCGCTCCTACCACACTACAACCAACCCGACCTTTCAAAATAATACAATATAACAGCGCTCTGTAGTTTATAAACACATTGTAGAGCTCCATGCAGACTCTCTCACCTCCTCTCTGCTCTCCTCAGTGTCTGAACGGATAAAACAACGCGCTCCTACCACACTACAACCCGGACCTTTCAAAATAATACAATATAACAGCGCTCTGTAGTTTATAAACACATTGTAGAGCTCCATGCAGACTCTCTACCTTCTGCTCTCCTCAGTGTCTGAACGGATAAAACAACGCGCTCCTACCACACTACAACCCGGACCTTTCAAAATAATACAATATAACAGCGCTCTGTAGTTTATAAACACATTGTAGAGCTCCATGCAGACTCTCTCTCCTCCTCTCTGCTCTCCCTCAGTGTCTGAACGGATAAAACAACGCGCTCCTACCACACTACAACCCGGACCTTTCAAAATAATACAATATAACAGCGCTCTGTAGTTTATAAACACATTGTAGAGCTCCATGCAGACTCTCACCTCCTCTCTGCTCTCCTCAGTGTCTGAACGGATAAAACAACGCGCTCCTACCACACTACAACCCGGACCTTTCAAAATAATACAATATAACAGCTTTCTGTAGTTTAAAAACACATTGTAGAGCTCCATGCAGACTCTCTCACCTCCTCTCTGCTCTCCCTCAGTGTCTGAACGGGTCTGTCTCCCACAGAACGAGGAATATACCAATCACAAAATACAAACCGATCAGCGCGGTTTAACAATTCATCTAATATGAACCGCAAAGGAAATTGTGATACCGGGGATCTTTTAATTAAAAATAAACAACACTTTCTAGTTTTTCCAGTGAATACAATTTTAATTCAAGAAACCCCCTCCCCAATGCCGGAGTTGGTACAATCTTTTATGAACGGGGGCGCTGTGACTGGAGGCAGCAGCGCCGATGCAGAGAGTTTTTCGCAGATATGTAATCTGTGTTTTGTACAGATATTGTTATTTCCCGTCCTCTTCTTCAGAACAAGATGTTTAAACACTGACGGTATATCCATGATAATGTTTTAGAAGTATATCAGGTTAATTCAAGTTGAGCGTCGTTGTCACAAACAGATCCAAAATGTTGCAGGCATGGGCGCAGTTTCATAGCTTTCTCTTCGCTAGTCTTGGAGGTTCAGTGTGTGTGAACTTGTTTTGGGTAAATACAGCACAGGGTCGCAGAAAGGTCATTCTTTACGAGTAAACTTCCAGGCAGTAACCTCTGCTATTTCTACCACATGCTTTTATTTAGTTTCTCTTAAACTGTATTATTGTCTCCTATTCTTTATCCAGGACAGTATTCCTCCCTGCTGTCCAGCGGCACAGATTTAGAATCTTCCTCAGACTGCGCTGCGAACTAAACCAGGCAACAGAGCCGCCTCCACAGCAGCAGAAGAGTCATCAGCAATGAGACACGCCAAGGAGTGCGCTGCTCTGTGAGACTCGAGGGGCCGCATTATCAAAGCGCTTCCTCCAGGCTTTAATTAACTGCTATTGATTTTAAAAAGAACAAAACATCATGTTAATGTTACAACATGAAAAACTAAACACACTGAGAGTGCTGAAGAGTGCTTGAAATACAGTGTATTACTCAGCTGTTTGGTTCTAGTTTTGTAAAATGAACAGGTGGTTTACCTCTTTAAAATAAATAGGAGTTAATTAAAGACTGGTGTAAAAGCTTTGAAAAGATGTCCTGAGGTGTCTTATTGTGATTAAAAAGCGTCCCATTCCACAAGAAAAACCTGAGAGGCATTAGAAAACTAAAGCTCTTTGAATGAAATGCTTTTTATTATATGAATAACTACCCAGTGGAGTGACAGAGCAGGTTAATAAACTAAATGTATTGAATGAATAATGAAATCAGATATTATTAATGTCTTAACAGACACCCTTATCCAGGGCAACTTCCAATTGTTATAAGATATCACATTAGTTTTACATACACTTACCCATTTATACAGTTGGGTTTTTACTGAAGCAATCTAGGTAAAGCACCTTGTGCAGTAGTGTCCCCACCTGGGATTGAACCCACAATCCTCTGGTCAAGAGTTCAGAGTCCTAACCACTCCTCCACACTGCTGTCCAGATAATGTATGTCAGAGAAACTCATGATCATTTCAATTACCTGAAAGGATGAATGAAAACTAAAGGTCTAATTTCTTCAGTTACATGTTTTCATTGTAAAAAGTCACTCTCTTTTGTTTTGTTTTCTTATTATAAAGGCATCACAGAAACCTTGTTCATACCTAATACTGAATGAAAGCAGTGAAGCAGCACAGTAGATCTGCACGCTGGGTAGAAGGGCATCACTGGTATGCAGAGCAGAGAAAGACCAGCAAAAGCAACAGGACCAGCTTGCATTGCAGATATTTCAAATGATAATTATTCATTGTATTGAAGAAGACTGGCCGCTCCCCTTACCCAGAGCAGCCATTTTAAATGCAGTTATCTGTTTATGAGCACAGCGCCATGGCAACAAACATCATGCTGTTCATGTTCAGCACTGACATGAAGGTGACATCATAAAGGAAAGTGATGTCATAATGTCTCTGCCAGTGAATATTGAGCAGGAAATTTTAATTTGAATCTTCATTGCAGAGATTTACTCCTGAGAGGTAAGTTCACAGAGTTTCTGTTCACTATTTATTTTGTATGTATGTATGTATTTATTTATTTATAGAGATCAAAGTAGGACCAATATACATTCATTGTAATTGAAATGTGTAAAACACACACACACACACACCTATATATATATATATATAATTAGCGTTAAAATCCATTCTCTCATCTCTTATTAGCTTTACAGAATTCCACTAAGAGTAGAACGTAGCTCTCGCTATTCCTTATCCAATGCTGCCATCGTGTGGCCGTTTGGTAGAACTGTTATATCTAATAAACCTAACTGCTGCCCTCTGCTATTTACAATGGGTAGTACAGGTAGTGAAGCAAAGACATTATTACTGTTATTTATTTATTTCTTAGCAGACATCCAGGTCGATTTACAATTGTTAAAGTATCACATTACAGAATATCATAATACAGATAAGAGCAGTTATGAAAGTACCATGAAATCAATTCAAGTAAAAGCAAAATAATAAAGCACACAGTAAATTATAAGAGTGAATTTGACTTAAGAGCAGCTAAACCTGATCGTAACTATTTGCTGATATGAGTCCAGTAAGAACACGTAGTAAGCATGATAAATGCATGAGAATGTATTTATCTTGCTCTTATTGTATTATTACTTGTACTGTAACATTTAAAATGTATTTGCTTACGATTGTAAATCGCCCTGGATAAGGGCGTCTGCTAAGAAATAAATAATAATAATAATAAATAATAATAATAATGATTTCAAATAAGAGCAATTACAGAAAACTGTATTATTTATACACAGTACTCTCCTGGTTATCCTGTAAATATTCTGTTTGCTGTATTTTAAGAATGTGTCTGAAATGTCTATTTCTGCACAGGGGTAAATACGAGTCATTTCAAAGGGCAACAGAGCTGTGTTCAGATAGAAAAGAAAAAAAATACAAAAGTTATTGTAACAAACAGTTCTACTAAATGGCCACACGATGGCAGCATTGGATAAGGAATAGCGAGAGCTGCGTTCTGCCCGTCTCCATGAAGTTCACTGCCTGCTCTGCCCTTTGTAACACGCTTGATAGAGCCGCGCCGAATTAATGAGCTCACAGGGGGCGTGTCTCAGTGTGGAACAGCTGGATCTCATTAAATATGTTGGTTTGTTCAGAAGGAAGCCAAGCGAGGAGGTGTTTGCGTTTGTTTTGCAGATTACGACGCACAGAGCTCGTTAAAGCAGGTGAATGCACACAGGTTATATGTTTAGGGGTTAGGAGAGTTATTTTAAGGTTGGTCGTGTTCTTGTATTTCAGAGCTGGCTGCGCTTGCTGCTCCTGGCTGCTCTCTGTTTGACGTCACGTTGCTTCTCCAAGCCTTTGGGAAACTTACCAACAACATCCCCTGTTTATACTCTAGCTGCATAATGAATGGCTTATCCTATTTGTTTGATGTATATAGTGACACGTAATTACATTGAATTGTTTCATTTATCATAATGTATCACACATGCGGATTGCATTCATTTGCAGTCCATTATAACCTCATTATAATGTTTACACGTCCTGTAGTTAGTTTCTGGATTCTCAGACTATACAGAGTCAGTTTGATGTCATTGTTGAACATTAACTTTATTGTAACAGTATACATTTATCAGCTGATACAATGTGAATTCATGATGAATACATTTCAAATTCTAATAATGTAATTCCGTGTCTGCAATTCATCATGCGTTACATATGAACAGACGCTTATTTTAAAGGGTTACCGTGTATTTAATACAGCGTTGACAAGGCGTAAAGATAACATGTCGTTCCCCTCCACTCACAAGGGGGGCAGCAGTAGTTTTAGTAGCTATTTCAATTACGATTGACGAATCGAAGTTCCCTTTGTGCTCCACTAGCTTCATAATTTACAGCATGATCAGAAAATGTATAGTAGAATCAGTCCCTGCTATAAAGAGATAATATAAACGTATGTTTATATTAGACAGTTGTTAGACAGCACTGTATTTTGATCTGGGACAAAAATAGTTCAGATTCTTGCACATATGGTCACATATCTCACTTCAACTACCTGTTATTAAAGCTGATTTATTCTCCTTAATTCAAAGTAAGTTATTCCCAGTCCCTGATAGCCTTTCATCAATAACCAATTACACCTGCTGAAAATAACAGAGCGGTTTTAGGTTCATTTCAACCGTTTAGCATTGTTTTATTTTTTTACATGTTTAAACCTTTAGAATAAATATCTGAATATTTGAAAAGTATAATAACTGTGTGGAAAAAGAGTCAAATCATTTTAATTTGTATTACAAATCATTTATAAGATCATTAATGACATGACTCGAAGGCGATTCACACCCCCTGACTAGGTGGCAGTAGCACATGGAGTGAGGATTGGATCTGCCTGCTACACGCTTCTTTGTCATCCAGCGCTCGTCTCTTGTTTTGAGCCGCGGCTGCTCCAGCGCAGGACCTCTTGAGAAGCTGCGCGGCTGCGCAGACTTTTAAACCCGTGGATGCGTGACCTGGATCTGAATTTGGACACGTTTTCCGCAGAATGTGCTCAGACTTAGTACCGGGAATAGAAAGGGTTGCTACTGCTTGCAAAGTCTGTGTGTGATGCATATATTTGAATGGGAAGGCTACGATAAAAACACATATATCTTACTAAATACAAACCGAAGGCGGTGTTTCTGAATGCAAAGAGGATTCCGCAAGACCAGTCTCAAACTAAACCAGTGAAGATGGACGTCAGTGTCTCCGTGTCGTTGTTTCAAGACGAGCTCGCCTCCACCGTCGAGCTCGCAGTGAAAGCGGCTGCAGACAGCGTCGTGTGCGCGATTACTGAAGCTGTCGGCAGCAAATTCACTGAATTCCAAGTGGAAATGTCTGGAATGAAGAGAGAGAATGAAAGTCTGAAGCTAAGATTGGAAATATCAGAGAGCGAGCTGAAAGCCGTGCGAGGGTGTATAAACGCTGCAGATGCAGACATTAAACAGCCTTTCATATTTCAAGGTAAGATCGGTTTTATTGTGTGGTATTGCTCGGTCAATCCAACACCTCAAACCACCTTCTACTGGAAAGATCTTGGTTCGAATCTCTCTAAAGACACGTTTTAAAGTGTTTGATTATTATAAGCGCGGTTAATAGCACAGCTCTGTCCTAATATTGGTTATAAGGAGTCTAATTGAGGCATTGTGTTATTTTATAGATTATAAGAACGTAGTACATCTAACCTAGTCTAATTCATATTTAAATAGGTATTCTAGAAACTAAGAAACTACTATACTGGTAAGTCTTAACCAGTCTGTAATTATAGAGACTCAAATGGTGTCCTTCAGGTAAAGTGATGTCTTGTATAGAGTCCCACTGAGACAGTCACAGACCATATTGCAGAGCTTTAGAATAATGATTTTGGACCTCATATCAACACACAGCAGCGCATCGTGTTTTCGTGTTTGACTGCAAATCTGTTTTTAGATCAATGGTTTCATTGTCTTCAGCTCCAGTGCTGTGTTTACAGTCGCGGCTCATTCGTTTGCTTTAGTTCTGTTTCCTTATTGTTCCTCACACACATTTACAGCGACCTTTCCAGACCGAACTGGGTGAATACAGGGGGTGGCAGCAGCACCCTGCCTTTAGGAATGGATAGTGGTGCAGTATATATTATACTATAACAGTGTGTATTATTAAGAATGGATAGTGGTGCAGTATATATTATACTATAACAGTGTGTATTAAGAATGGATAGTGGTGCAGCATATATTATACTATAACAGTGTGTATTATTAAGAATGGATAGTGGTGCAGTATATATTATACTATAACAGTGTATTAAGAATGGATAGTGGTGCAGTATATATTATACTATAACAGTGTGTATTATTAAGAATGGATAGTGGTGCAGTATATATTATACTATAACAGTGTGTATTATTAAGAATGGATAGTGGTGCAGTATATATTATACTATAACAGTGTATATTATTAAGAATGGATAGTGGTGCAGTATATATTATACTATAACAGTGTGTATTAAGAATGGATAGTGGTGCAGTATATATTATACTATAACAGTGTATATTATTAAGAATGGATAGTGGTGCAGTATATATTATACTATAACAGTGTGTATTATTAAGAATGGATAGTGGTGCAGTATATATTATACTATAACAGTGTGTATTATTAAGAATGGATAGTGGTGCAGTATATATTATACTATAACAGTGTGTATTATTAAGAATGGATAGTGGTACAGTATATATTATACTATAACAGTGTGTATTATTAAGAATGGATAGTGGTGCAGTATATATTATACTATAACAGTGTGTATTAAGAATGGATAGTGGTGCAGTATATATTATACTATAACAGTGTGTATTATTAAGAATGGATAGTGGTGCAGTATATATTATACTATAACAGTGTGTATTAAGAGTGGATAGCGGTGCAGTATATATTATACTATAACAGTGTGTATTATTAAGAATGGATAGTGGTGCAGTATATATTATACTATAACAGTGTGTATTATTAAGAATGGATAGTGGTGCAGTATATATTATACTATAACAGTGTGTATTATTAAGAATGGATAGTGGTGCAGTATATATTATACTATAACAGTGTGTATTAAGAATGGATAGTGGTGCAGTATATATTATACTATAACAGTGTGTATTATTAAGAATGGATAGTGGTGCAGTATATATTATACTATAACAGTGTGTATTATTAAGAATGGATAGTGGTACAGTATATATTATACTATAACACTGTATTAAGAATGGATAGTGGTGCAGTATATATTATACTATAACAGTGTGTATTATTAAGAATGGATAGTGGTACAGTATATATTATACTATAACACTGTATTAAGAATGGATAGTGGTGCAGTATATATTATACTATAACAGTGTGTATTATTAAGAATGGATAGTGGTGCAGTATATATTATACTATAACAGTGTGTATTATTAAGAATGGATAGTGGTGCAGTATATATTATACTATAACAGTGTGTATTATTCTATTATTAAGATCTATCATTTGCTCAGAACAGCGTGAAGCTGCAGATAAAATAAATAAATAAAGGTAAACAGAATTGTTCATCGGTCATATTGTTTCAAACCCAGACATTACTAATACAGGGTATAACAGAATTAGGAAACGATCGATCATATTGTTTCAAACCCAGACACTTACTAATACAGGGTATAACAGAATTAGGAAACGAACGCTCATATTGTTTAAAATCCAGACACTTACTAATACAGGGTATAACAGAATTAGGAAACGATCGCTCATATTGTTTAAAACCCAGACACTTACTAATACAGGGTATAACAGAATTAGGAAACGGTCGCTCATATTGTTTCAAACCCAGACACTTACTAATACAGGGTATAACAGAATTAGGAAACGATCGCTCATATTGTTTCAAACCCAGACACTTACTAATACAGGGTATAACAGAATTAGAAACGGGATGTTTCAAACCCAGACACTTGGATGGGTATAACAGAATAGAAGGGATGTGATTGGATGTATATATACAGTTCACATGGCATTGCACAAGTAAGCTTCCAGTGTTGTTACTAATGATTATTACACAGGTGGAGTTTGTACAAAAAAACATGTTGCTGCACTTTGAAGAGTCAGAATTGTGTAAATCACTTGTTTCCATGAAGGTGCTTTGAGAATAAGCAGCTCTCCTGCTGCAGCCCCTTGTCTGCTCATTGTATTTGACACATTGAAACTTGTATTCTGTGTTGACAGTTTCCATCCCAACCATGATCACAATACAGTATGAGTTCACAGAAAGACATTCCTCAGACACTTTGCTGAGACTTACCTCTGTTGTCCTCAGCTGTTGTGCGGTTTCCTGCTGCGAGGGAAAATGTGTTTTAATTTGGGAGTTAAAAAAGGGTAAAGTAACACTATTAATTAAAAATAAATAAATAAAATAAGAGAAATAGCTCCTCTTAGACCCGGTGACATTATGTTGACTCAGAAATGTCTTCATCTAGACAATGTGGGGAAGCTGTAAAAAAGGCCAACAGGATGCTCGGATATATTGTGAGAAGTGTTGAATTTAAATCAAGGGAAGTAATGTTAAAACTTTACAATGCATTAGTAAGACCTCACCTAGAATATTGTGTTCAGTTCTGGTCACCTCGTTACAAAAAGGATATTGCTGCTCTAGAAAGAGTGCAAAGAACAGTGACCAGAATTATCCCGGGTTTAAAAGGCATGTCGTATGCAGACAGTCTAAAAGAATTGAATCTATGCAGTCATTCTGACAAGGGGCTGGCTTTGTAGAGGAACCTAGCTAGTAAGTAAGAGTTGTAATTTTATACAATTTTGTTTCCCACAGATCCCATTGAGAGCCACGCTATCCCTGAATCTGAAGCACAGGAGGGGCCAAAGATAGAAGCAGTTTACACACAAGAGGAGTCCTTTGAGCAGGAGTGGTGTGCAAGTCTAATACAGGTTACAGGGCTGCCATGTGTTAAAGATGAAGACGTCCCTGAACAGGAATGTGTTCCTATTAAAGAGGAATTCATAGAACAGGAATGTGTCTCCATCGCAGAGGAACTTCCTACTGAAAATAATGTCTGTACACTTGAGGAGAACACCAAGCTGGGATCCAGCCTGTGTGATGATTCTCCATCTGGATGTGATCTGGGATTTGGAGGTAATCCTACAAAACAAGCAGCATTGAGCTGGCTATTCATCCTGCAGAACCTGGTACTGAACACCAGCAGTGTGCTTGAGATTCATATTTTAACAAGGGGAGCTGCCCAACCACTATGTCAACAAGGACACCACTGTGCTTGCTCCTGAGGCACCTGCTAGCTGTACAGCCACGCCTCTTTAGAATGCTGTGAGATCAGCGCTGTCCAATCACGCTAGATGTGCAGCCGCTGCCACGCCTCTTTAGAATGCTGTGAGATCAGCGCTGTCCAATCACGCTCCTGGAGTCCATTCCACTCCTCATTGAACAGGTTCACTTCTATAAAGTGCTGCTCCTCTGCCTGGATGGAGCTTTAATTGGTTCATTTAAACAACTCAGAACAGGGTTGGAACAAAGAGCAGGAGTGGAAGGGCCAGCTTTGGACACCCCTGTGTTAGATCTGTGCCTTTCCCCATTTCTGGTAGACTGTTTGCAGTTGTGGTGCTCCCACAGCTTTACAGAGCTGCAGGGATCAAATGTCCCATCACTGGGTGATGTCACATCCAGTCGGGTTGCTTAGCGTCACCAGAAGAAACATTTCAGTAGAGCATTTCTGTGGAGAGTATGCAGCAGCATCGGCACAATGAGAGTGAACCCGTATTGTATGACCCATCAGTCTTATTTTATTTCTTACACTTTATTCAAATACAATATCATGTTTAAAAGCTCATCTCACTACAACTATCCCAGGGACTGTAATGTTTGCTCTCAGCGGCACATTTCACTCTTGTGTGTCTCACAGTAAGCATTGCTGTGTTGTTATTGTCATGTTTATGACATGAAGCCCTGCAGAACAGTGCATGTGGAAGAATGCTGTACAATAACCTTTGTCTCTCTTCTCTTTCTTTCTTTAGCTTCTAAAGTAGATGAAGGAGAACACGACTCCACTCCATCACCCCAGTGTAAAAACTCTTCTAGAGGCAAACCACCGTGCAAGAAACACAGAAAAACGACACCCCAAGAAGAGTATGTGAAGACATTGAGAACTCACTCAGTTAAAATCCCTTCTTTACAAGACAGACACCCACTTACTGTGGAGAGTACAGAGACACCACATTCTGCATGTTTTAACAATTCTGAAACCCAGGGCAACTTGAAGACCTTGCCTCATTCTGTTAAAGGTGGGAAGAGTTCCTGTCAATTAGACGCTCCTGAAACTCACAAGGGAAATCCCACAGGAGGGACTACGTGTTCCTGGGCTGATTGTGGGAAGAGTTTCAATCATATATCACTGCTTAAAAGACACCAGCGCATTCACACAGGAGAGAAACCTTCCCACATACAGTCCAGTGATAAGAGTTTCACACAGTTAGGAAATCTTCATTCACACCAGCGCATTCACACAGGAGAGAAACCTCATCACTGTGATGTTTGTGGGAAGGGATTCAGCCAGTTAGGAGACCTTAAAAGGCACCATCAAATTCACACAGGAGAGAAACCTTATCACTGTGATGTTTGTGGTAAGAGATTCAGCCAGTCTGGAGTCCTTAAAAGACACCATCAAATTCACACAGGAGAGAAACCTTATAACTGTGATGTTTGTGGGAAGAGATTCAGCCGGTTAGGAGACGTTAAAAGACACCATCAAATTCACACGAGAGAAACCTCATCACTGTGATGTTTGTGGGAAGACATTCAGTCACATAGGAAACCTTAAACAACACAAAGCCATTCACACAGGAGAGAAACCTCATCACTGTGATGTTTGTGGGAAGAGATTCAGTCACATAGGAAACCTTAAAAAACACAAAGCTATTCACACAGGAGAGAAACCTCATCACTGTGATGTTTGTGGGAAGAGATTCAGCCTGTTTGGGAACCTTAAAAGACACCATAAAATTCACACAGGTGTGTAATCCTATCCCTGTACTTAATTGCTGGCTCTTACAGGAATCGAACATTCTCAGAATTGCAGAGACTTGGAGACACTTAAACAACAGGAGGACATTTGACTAAATACAGAAATATTTACTGAAAACAAAATAATAAACGTGCTAGATAAACAGGGTCACCCCTAATCACAATCTGTTCAGATCAAAAGCTCAGACCACAAATATGAACGAGTACGTCTTGTATTCATCGTCTTGTTGAGCATTCGGATTGTGTTACCTCACATTAGTAATATATTAAATAGATTGTTATTATGAATGCACGTTTCTCTTTCCTTTCTCATGCGTTGCTCAGCCTCTTGCAGTGGGTTCTATGGAAGCTTCCCCGATACCACGGTGAATCTGCGGTACCTCAAGACACAGCACAGTGTACAGCAGTTATCATGCAGGCACCTTGCAGTGTAAAGCAGTACTGTTTCCAGCAGGGGGCACCAGAGAGCTTTTAGGAATGTAATGGGCTGCATACCATTGCTTCTTAACGAGATGATTTCTGCTCAGGATGTGTTTAATACTGCCCTCTCTCTCGGGTACTCTATTAACAAATGCAGGTTCTGTGTTTTTTATATCAATTTGTTGATTGACAACGAGACTACTAAACCAAATAAAATCTATATTAAAAATGTTTTGCTGCCTGTATTAAATGCTGTTTTAAATGTTGTTCAGTGTCTTGTCAATCAAGGATTTCATTTTAAAAATCCAGTAATAAATACCGTAGATGTCCTTGTTTCTACATTTCTTATATATACCATGACTGGAGTAGCTTTTTAAACTGCTGTCTGCTCATACAAGCGATCCATGTGCAATCAGGCATATATTTTGTCATTAAGTATTCTATAGCTCTGTGGTTTATACAAATAGTTTTTACATGTTGAACTTGATGTTGCTTTGAAGCCCGTTTCAGTTCTACGCCTTCCTGTAAAATGTTCCCCGCTGTTACAAGTTTGTTATAACTTTTTTTTATTTATGATTTTGGGAAATGCACTCTCGTTAGATATTTTATGATCTGTCGTTTCAAGTCGTTATTATTTGTAGTGTTTTAGATTATAAGGTTGTGAGATTTTAAACAGCAATCTCACACGCCTGCATGGAAGTTAGAATCAGGGATGGAGGATTTATAAACTGCAGAATCGGGAATGGAAGACAGAGCAGGCATTTTCAATACTTGGAAATGGGACTTTTAACAACAATGCCTCCATCTTTTGTTTGAATGATTAGCTCCTCCACAGCTTAGTATGCAGCTCTGTACTGAATCCACAAGTTCATCGCAATTGACCCAGATGGTTGTCATTGCTGGCTTCATTAGGAGCACTATGCACTGGGAAATGTAGTTCTGATGCCATTTTAAAATCCCAGAACTACATTGTCTTTAACAGATTTGCATAAGTGCTGTGCGCTACACCACTATCTGTGGAAGAGGCTGAAAGCAGAGCCACGCAATGCTGTTACAAAGCAATGCCAGCAGCATTCATCTGGGGAGCCTGCACAACCTCTGCACCAGATTTACAGCCTAATAATGTCAAGGATACCAAATCTGTGATAGTGTTGGAGTGGAGACACAAGAGGCTGTCCCTGGAACATCAGGTATCATTCACTACAAAATGAGTATTCGAATCAATTCAAAATAAGCATTCAAATCAATTCAAAAACGAGTATTTAAATCAAATCTGATCCTTCTCCCTAAACTACAGAATTTGAAAATCTTATTCTGAAAAGAAATAGTTTTTAAAAGATATCTTCAACTTTCAGCTTTTATTTTTTTCTTTTAAGATGTGGGTCGCACCCCCTGTGCAGCTGTGTGATCTGATGCAGTATTTATAAATGCATCTAGACAATTCCTGCCATACCTTTCTCTCCACATAAACTTGTCCAGGTATGACGGTATCAGCTCATCTTCTGTGCCCTGTATTGTTTTAAATGGTTTCTTAACACAGGCCCTGCAGCTGTCCAGCCGTAAAGTGCAAAGTCAGTTTGATAAGTGACTGGGTATTTCATAATGCAAACAGGGTCTCAGGTTGGGTCTGCATCAGTTTCCCAACAGCAGTAAAATAGTTTGTGTAACAATAAAGACGTGTTGTAAGTGTGATTTTTATGAGAGCTTCCTTTATTAAGTGTTGTGTACGTTCTCAAGCCGGACCCTCTCATCAGTTTTACTCTCAAAGTGGTCTTATGATTGTTTCAAATACTCCAGTTTAAATGGAGCTACATAAATAATTAGTGATACTTGTGCTGGAATTAATGCTGATATCACTGTCCGGACAAGCAGCGCTCAGGTTTCAGAAACGTTTTGTATGAAAGTCTTTTCAAATTGTAGCGCTCTCCAGACCAGCAGCGCTCAGGTTTAGAAACGTTTTGTATGAAAGTCTTTTCAAATTGTAGCGCTCTCCAGACCAGCAGCGCTCAGGTTTAGAAACGTTGTGGACTCAAATCCCCCCATGTGACAGGAACAGTGTTAGTCTGTTAATGTCACTCTGTAAATTAACTGTAACCCTATTAAATAAATTACATTTTTAAATACGAATTCTACAGACCTTTCAAAGCAAAATCAAACAAGCTCTTCAAAGTGTGTTTCTCTTTTGCTTTTAATGACACTTTTGCATAGAATAAAACAAAAAAATTCTTAGCAGACGCCCTTATCCAGGGCAACTTGCAATTGTTACAAGATATCACATTGTCTTTACATACAATTACCCATTTATACAGTTGGGTTTTTACTGGAGCAATCTAGGTAAAGTACCTTGCTCAAGGGTACAGCAGCAGTACCCCCCACCTGGGATTGAACCCACGACCCTCTGGTCAAGAGTCCAGAGCCCTAACCACTACTGCACACTGCTGCCCAACAACAGAGCTTGTTTTCCCTGAAGTGTGATGTGAATTTAAAAAGGAATTCAGGTGGTTTTCAGATGTTGCTTCCAGGCAAACTGACCATTTGGAAACTAACTATATGTGACAAGGTCGTTTACAACATTTAGCATGGACCTCAACACCCAATGTAATACTGATGTTCTTAATCATGTGTCAGACAGACAGACACACACACACATCCATGCACACACATCCATGCATACACACACACACATACATACATACAAACATACACACTCTTGGAATGCAGATTTCATCTGAGACATGAAGAGAAAAACAATCTAATAAACAGGAGGTTCAGTGTGGTATTAGTTATTAACCCTATAGGCTGAAACAGAGTCCCAGCACCAAAAACAGTGTGCAAAACACTCCTGATTGTGTTTAGTTTTTATTTCATCAAACAAAACATAACTAGAAACCAGAGCTGAAGAATCACAGCTTGCACTGCTGTAGTTGAATCATGTAACAGATATAACAGAAGATCAACTTTACTTCCCACCCCTCCCCTCCCCTATTCCGTGCCTGTGGTCATCCATTAATCAATATTCATTTCAAAAGAATCCTGAATGTTGATATACAGAAAGCTGAGTAAACAGTGACATCTAGTGGAGAACATAAACCAGACACCAGTCAGTGTCCTGTCAAATCACAGCTACAATAATAGGATTGTCTGTACACACTAGAATCAACCATCACAGACTAGCAGCTCTGCACACACTAGAATCACAGACTAGCAGCTCTGCACACACTAGAATCAACCATCACAGACTAGCAGCTCTGCACACACTAGAATCAACCATCACAGACTAGCAGCTCTGCATACTCCTATAACACTGCATGAGATTAAAGAACAGCCACATAAACTACAGCCAAGGAACTCCTGTGGGACAGACATAAGAGGCTGTGTGCTCTAGTGGTTAAAGACAAGGGCTTGTAGGGAAATAAGGGTCAAGGGTTACTTGTGTTTTTATTTTAAACAGCTTCAGTGGTTTCAATCTCTCCACACACTAAGTCGCAGAGTCAGCTCTGAACACGGCATCCTTTATATTCCCTTGTGTGATTGAGTGGAAATCTGCTCTGCAGCAGCGAACTCCAGCACCCACACAGCTCCCTTACCTGCACACAAAGGCTGTTTTATCAGTCACTGTTGTGGATTAAAATAGTATTGGTTTTAAGAATAAATAATTAAACTCAGATGGGGAGGTGTCGGGTCACGGGGCTTCCTGTGCTGTAAACCTGGTCGTCATGGAGACGGGCAGAACAGAGCTCTCGCTATTCCTTATCCAATGCTGCCATCGTGTGGCCATTTACTAGAACTGTTTGTTGTTATATATATATATATATATATATATATATATATATATATATATATATATATATATATATATATATATATATATATATATCCTATACCATCAATATGTAATGCTGTGTTATGGTACTATAATGAAGTATCACTGTAATACAGCATTGTACCTTTTTATTTCTAAGAAGTATCATGGTATCAAATTATACCACGGTATACCACAGTACTACCATGGTACTTTCTAGTACCCTGATATAGTGTAGCTATACCATTGTATTATTATGGTTGTACTGCATTATAGTACCATAATAGGTCATTGTACTTTGATGTTATAGGATATATACATATAGTATACAATAACATTGTGTATAAGTAGCCTTGCATTTAACGGGTTAAATCACGTCGGGCCGCTGATTTCTCTGCAGGTACCCAGCGAGGGACACCCCCTCTGTAAGATTACACCTGTATTTAGCTCTGATTTCTCTAGGTACCTGCAGAGAAATCAGCGGCCTGCTGTGATTTAACCCATTAAATGCAAGGCTACTTATTCAGCATCGATACATAAAGAGTGAATAAGATGCTTAGCGATTGGCATATGTGGCATATTTACACGCTGTTCTTCCCCAGTAAACCACGCTGGGACGGGCTAAATGCAAGTGGGGCTTGCAGAGGGGTTGCCCCTTGTCAGGCACCAGCAGTGAAATCAGCGGCTGAAAGTGATTTAACCATTTAAATGCAAGGCTTTTTCCAGTGAAGAAGCTGTGCAATTGGCATATGTGGCATGTTTGCCCTCTGTTCTTCCCCTGTAAACCACGTTGGGCTGGGCTAATTACAAGTGGAACTTGCAGGAGGGTTGCCCCTTTTCAGGTACCTGCAGAGAAATCGATGGCCCAACGTGATTTAACCAATTAAATTCAAGGCTACTTCTTCAACGTAGACAAATACATTTATGCACTTAAAAGCTTGTGAATAAGAAGCCGGCGAATAAGAAGCCAACTTGTCTCGCCCTGTTACAAGCACATACACATAAACATGAAAAACTGTAATAAATAAACTTTACTCAATAAACTTCTGTGCAAACAGGTGTAGAAAGCTGTATGCACATATAAAATTATAAAACATAACTAGTTATAAAATAGCATAAAACAAAAATATAACATAACTTATGCAACATGAAAGTGCTTTGAGTGAAACAAATTTCAAAGGCTCTGTCTATCTGTTCTATTACAGCTTTCTCGGTACAATCTACACAGAAAACACGCTTTTCAACTACCAGTGCATTTGCCACAGACTGCATTTTCACAACGGGTGCAGACATCAAAACTTCTATTTTTTATAGCTTTCAGCAACCTGGCATTGTCTTTTCTTCTGTGTGCCAGTGGGTGCAGCGCTGGCTGAAGGTTGAGGGGCATTTGCAAGCCGGATTGCACTTCTCTGATCAAAATGTTTCTGCCGCAGCTCCAGGGCTAGCTGCAGAATGAAGTTCCTCCGGGAGATTGTGTTTCCGGTGCACTCCTTGTACAAAACAAAAGCCAGGTCCAAAACATTATAAAAAAAAACAGCCACAGGCCACCTGTGAGAAGCACCTTTGACAGAATACTGCCGTGCCACTTGATCAAGTACATCCACACCGTACTGCGTTGCGTTGTAAAATGAAACACTCTCTGGCTTTCGTTTAGCATCAGTCCCAATGGTCACTGATTTATGCAGAGAGCTTAGAATAATAATAATAATAATAAGCACATGTATTTCTTTACACCTGTAAGTAGCGTAGCTATATCACATTGTATTGTGATTCAATGTGTATATTTTGTGACAACTGCTAAAATAATAATAATAATAATAATAATAATAATAATAATAATAATAATAATAATAATAATATTATTAATATTATTAATATTATTATATTATTATTATTAGCAAGTGCTTATAACTTATTCATTTGTACGATTCTGCAGCTAAAACAACGTATGGGTATTTAATTCAAATATTTAGTAACACTTAAGAATGGACATGCACAAGATATTCACATACACAGAGAAATTTAAATTTGAATTGCAAAAGTCGTTCAAAAGCGGTCATGGCGGTGCTAGTGTTAAACGGCTGTTGGGTTTTTCTAATTTTTGTTTACATTGACAGTCTTTTTGTTAGTTATCACTTCTTTTTTTACTTAATAAAATAATGAATAAAGTGAGGGAAATATATTAGAGAATGTGTATGGCAAACAGACAGATAAGACAAGAGAGTAATAAGTAGAGTAATATAACAGAAATAAGAAGATTTTAAATTAAAATAATGGTATAAGGGACTTTCTGACAGTACTGATAGTGTAAAGATTTTAATCTTTCAGTTGCAAATGTACATCCATCAGTGGTGAAAACAATATGTCTATTTTGGTAGGTATTGATATATTGATATTTACGTAGGTACAAAACTACAATGTTATAAATGGTTCAAAAGGGTCATATGCATGTCAGTGCTAAAGGGGAGTATACTAACACATTTTAATGCTGGAAAAAAACATTATTCTCCTTGATGTAGTGGTGTTATGAACTTAGGCCAATGTAAGGTATTTATAAAGCATTAGATCACTTCATAAAAGGCCATATACATGTCCTTTTCATTTCTTGGCCATGGTTTGACTTCAATGAGTGCATCATTTGCATGCACCCATTTTCCAGTAGCACCCACAGAAAGAACAGACACATAGTGTCCTGAATCAACACCCTGTCCCTGGTGTATGATAATGGAAGAAAATTGGTAATTCCTGTTGTCCACAGAAATTGTTCTCTTCTGCACAGCAGTAAACTTGGCATTGTGTCGCTTTGTAATGGTCCCGTCTGGTTTGGTTTCCCAAAGCATAAGTTGGACTGCAATCATTCTTCCTGCTGACTGAATAAGTTCACATTTCATGATTGGAGAAGTTTTGCATTGCCTACATTTATCAACACTCTGCGATCAACTTGGTTGGTGAGTCAGGCACAGTTAAGGAGGTTATCAAAAGTTGTGTCCTGTTTCTGGCGCATATTAAGTAAGATGTTGATTTTTCCAAACCAGCCATCATCTGTGTTAGCAGTCTGGAAAATCTCACACAGATGAAGATGGATGTACAACAAGGTGACATTGGAAATCATAGACACCTCATCAATAATTAGGAGGGTCACATCTCACATGTCTGTATGAAGGCATTGCAGTACCTCATCAGAGAAGCATTAGTAGTCTGTGAATGGTCATCCCACTGATATTGTAAGCTGCAACTCCAGTGGGTGCATGCGCTTGAGCATGTCTTCTACATTCACCCAAATTTTGAAAAAAATTTCACCCAAAAATCAGATGTCCTAAATATAACCTTTAGTTAAGGAAAATACACAGACAAATTATGCTAGCATATCAATTCAGACAATGGCAAACAAAGTTTCACCTTAATTCTAACCCCAACCCTAACATTTTCTGATACAACTGTGTACTTACATGTATTGTGCAAATTGATTTACACTAAGTACATTGCCACTATGCATATTAACATTGCAATTGTGTAAGTACACATGCATTTACTAAGTAACTGCTATGTAAATACACAGTGATTAGAGACACAATGTAAAGTGTTACTGGGGGGATACAAAGTACAAAATTCAGAGTGATCTACCTACTGAGATAATATCACATGACCTAAATTTTGGTTTCTTTCTAAACTAAAACATTTACCAAAGCAGACTGGTTTCTGAGTCTCAGACACTCACCACTTCTTCTTGTTCTGTCTCAGTTCCACTTCACTTTAGTCTTTCTTAGTTTCTCACTTCTCTTCCTTGAAATACAGTTGCTTTGATTTCTTTACCATCTTTGCAGTGTGAGTATTAAATATATTTATTACCATCTATATTCTAAACACTTCATCATAACTACTTAAAGGAAATTACAGTACATTCAAATCCAGCAAATAAGTCTTTATAGAGACCTAAAATTATACAACTATATAATGTATAATGAATATGGTAAAACCCTTGCAGTATGTGGTATTTCCTTCTTCAAAAAGATGAGTTACTTGTTTGTACAAGCAGGAACAAACTTATTTACTGAATTATAGTAATACTGTATATAATAATCTACAGTAGATGTAACAACTATTTCTAAGCTTCTTGTCAATTCATTTTTAGTATAAATATGTAAATATATACATGTAAGTGTAATACAGTGCATATATATATATATATATATATACTTCCACTGCAATCTATATAAATAGAACAGTTTTGGAAATAATTGTTGTGTTGGTTTCATTGTTTTACAATGCTTTCCTATGCTCCAAAGAGCTGTGTTTTACAGTGTTTCACTGGAAATAATTGTTTACAATGTTCCCTATGCTTTACCATTCTATGTGCTTTACAATGCTTCCCTGTGCTTTTACCATACCTCTGTGCTTTACCTTCCCCATGGTTTACCATACCTCTCTGTGCTTTACAATGCTTCCCATGCTTTACCAGACCTCTCTGTGCTTTACAATGCTTCCCTATGCTTTACAAATGCTTCCTATGCATTACCATACCTCTCTGTGCTTTTACATTGCTTCCCTATGCTTTTACCATACCTCTCTGTGCTTTAAATGCCTCCCTATGCTTTACCAGACCTCTGTGCTTTACAATGCTTCCCTATGCTTTTACAATGCTTCCTATGCTTTACCATACCCTCTGTGCTTTTTACAATGCTTCCCTATGCTTTACCATACCTCTATGTGTTTTACAATGCTTTATGCCCATACCTCTATGCTTTACAGTGCTTCCTATGCTTTACCATGCTTCCCTATGCTTTACCATACCCCTCTGTGCTTTACAATGCCTCCCTAGGGTTTTACAATACCCTCTGTGCTTTACAATACTTCCCTATGCTTTACCAGACCTCTCTGTGCTTTACAATGCCTCCCTATGCTTTTACCATACCCCCTGTGCTTTTACAATGCTTCCCTATGCTTTACCATACCTCTCTGTGCTTTTTATAATGCTTCCCTATGCTTTACCATACTTCCCTATGCTTTACCATACCTCTCTTGTGCAATTTCCCTATGCACCATGCTTCCCTATGCTTTTACCATACCCCTCTGTGCTTTTACAATGCTTCCCTATGCATTACCATACTTCCTGTGCTTTACCATACCTCTCTACGATTTACAATGCCTCCCTATGCTTTACCAGACCTCTCTGTTTTTCTCTGTCCTTTACAATGCTTCCCTATGCTTTTACCAGACCTCTCTGTGCTTTTACAATGCTTCCTATGCTTTACCAGACCTCTCTGTGCTTTACAATACCTTCCTATGCTTTACCAGACCTCTCTGTGTTTTACAATTTCCTATGCTTTACCATACCTCTCTGTGCTTTTACAATGCTTTCCTATGCTTTACCAGACCTATCTGTGCTTTTATAATGCTTCCTATGCTTTACCAGACCTCTCTGTGCTTTTACAATGCTTCCCTATGCTTTACCAGACCTCTGTGCTTTTTACAATGCTTCCTATGTTTTACCATACCTCTGTACTTTAAAATGATTTCACTGTGCTTTATTACACATTTCTATTATATATTAAGGTAAACTTTTATACAGGGACAGACAGGTTCTCTATTTTGTTCCCTCCATTAAGCAAAGTGGTGGTTCAGGCAGGAAACTCATTTCTAACCTCAGATCAAATCACGTAAACATCAAGCACATTGTGGGCACTTCCAATACACAGAACAAATCATTTGCAGACTGGATTCTGAGTCTCAGACACTCACCACTTCTTCTTGTTCTGTCTCAGTTCCACTTCACTTTAGTCTTTCTTAGTTTCTCACTTCTCTTTCCTTGAAATACAGTTGCTTTGATTTCTTACCGTCTTTGCAGTGTGTGAGTATTAAATATATTTATTACCATCTATATTCTAAACACTTCATCATAACTACTTAAAGGAAATTACAGTACATTCAAATCCAGCAAATAAGTCTTTATAGAGACCTAAAATTATACAACTATATACTGTATAATGAATATGGTAAACCCTTGCAGTATGGTATTTCCTTCTTCAAAAGATTAGTTACTTGTTTGTACAAGCAGGAACAAACTTATTTACTGAATTATAGTAATACTGTATATAATAATCTACAGTAGATGTAACAACTATTTCTAAGCTTCTTGTCAATTCATTTTAGTATAAATATGTAAATATATACATGTAAGTGTAATACAGTGCATATATATATATATATATATATATATATATATATATATATATATATATAACTTCCACTGCAATCTCACCAAAGAGCAGAACAGTTTTGTAAATAATTGTTGTGTCGGTTTCTCTATTGTTTTACAATGCTTTCCTATGCTTTTACAATGCTTCCCTATGCTTTTACCATACTTCCCTATGCTTTACCATACCTCTCTGTGCTTTACAATGCTTCCTATGCTTTTACCAGACCTCTGTGTTTTTACAATGCTTCCTATGCTTTACCAGACCTCTCTCTGCGCTTTTACAATGCTTCCCTATGCTTTACCACACCTCTCTGTGCTTTTTTATAATGCTTCCTATGCTTTACCACACCTCTCTGTGCTTTTACAATGCTTCCCCATGTTTTACCAGACCTCTCTGTGCTTTACAATGCTTCCTATGCTTTACCATACCTATCTGTGCTTTTACAATGCTTCCCTATGCTTTACCATACCTCTGTGCTTTACAATGCTTCCCTATGTTTTACCATACCTCTGTACTTTAAAATGATTTCACTGTGCTTTATTACACATTTCTATTATATATTAAGGTAAACTTTTATAAGGGGACAGACAGGTTCTCTATTTCGTTCACTTCACCTCATTAAGCTAAGTGGTGGTTCAGGCAGGAAACTCATTTCTAACCTCAGATCAAATCACGTAAACATCAAGCACATTGTGGGCACTTCCAATACACAGAACAAATCATTTCAGTCTAATAGCTAGTATCTTATTTGCCATTCGATAAACAATTCATCCAATGATAAGGAAGGAAGGGATTTATATCTTACCTCAATCCATTACGTCCTGCTGTGTGTCAGAGTTTGCCTCCTCCTCCCCAGCCTCCATCTGCTTTTGAGCTTCATCGAATGACCCTACAGTCAGCCTCTCCACTTATCTGCAAGCTAATTTATGGGCAGGGGTACCTCGAAAGGCGAGACCAAAGAAAGTAGTGTGGAAATATGTCCAGCTATAGACAAAAGTTTTGCATCACCTAGAACATCAACTGTATCTTTTAGTTAACGTCCAGAGTCAGGCACGTTACTGAAAAGAGTAACTTGTTTCTTCAGAAAAATAATGTAATGTCCTTACTTATTACTGAATAAAGAAGTAGCATGTTATACTGCTCGTTACATATTACTCGTTATATTTCTTTCTCTTGTCTTGTCCTGCGAAATAGTTGTTGTGACGATTGTTTACTTTTTAACTACTGTATATGTTGCACGAGGCAGGAACACAAAGGAATAAGTTACCCTGTCAGCTGTCATATATTAGTTTTAAAGAAAAGAATGTTTCAATCCTGTCTTTTGTAGTTTTATATTTTTTATCTACTAACCCCACTACTATACCGTAATTTGGTAACAAAAGAAATAGATATACCTGTGTTTTATCTTCTTTAAGTGCTGCGAGCCAACAGCTGAGTCGGCTACGGGATCGTAAAGTAAATGTGCACGTTGTTATAGAATCCTTTTTGTTCACTTTTATATTTTTGAGTTGTAGTATACACAATCACGTTGTAGGATTTATTTTATTTATTTGATTTACGTTTTCACGATGGATTGTTTTGCTATTGAGAATTCAATATTTGTTTATTTTTTTCACATCGCTGTTGTAGCTGTGATGCTGAAGGTGCAGTGACGTTGTCAACCTGCGACTAATAATTTCAATGTGTTGTAGTTTAGCGTAGGGCCATTAACCTCTTTCAGTGGTGGTTTATTGGGTTAAGGACCACGTACTATAAAAGGCAAGCGTATCCGGAGATCGGGAGCGCAGCTCAGTTTTGCTTGGGATAGCTGAAGCAAGGACGTTTGGTAGACGCGGAGTTGGACGTTTTTACCTTGATCGGAGATATTTTGTTGCGAAGCTGACGGTGTATACTGGGGTTGGTTTCGCTTTCAGCCGCTATTGTTCTTTCTCTTCAATTGGTTTCGGGTATAGTGGCAAGAAGTTTTGCTTGTTTTGTTAGTAGGCTGTGCTATAAACGCATTGTGGTATTATCGGAGCCTGCCTGAAACTTGTGAAACAGTGACTGGTGGGGAAGAAAGAGAAAAGGAAATACTGTACTGTAGTGATATAGCTGCTGTTTGTTTTACTTTATTATTGCTGCTGGATTGTGGTTGGAGTCCTCTGGCGTTCTGTGGGGTGGAATATGTTACTTTAAAGTGAACCACTAAATGTTTTAGCTTGGTACTGTACTATAGCAATATAGCTGTTTGTTTATTATTGCTGGATTGTGGTTGGCGTTCTTTGGTGTTTCTGTAGGTGTGTCATAAGTTATTTTAGAGCAAATAACCCAGTATTTTACTCTGTTTTAATTATTG
Organism: Huso huso; assembly: GCA_036884735.1. NCBI lineage: Eukaryota > Metazoa > Chordata > Actinopteri > Acipenseriformes > Acipenseridae > Huso > Huso huso. Next base: position 15,271,643 of record CM072681.1, on the reverse strand, counting down.
TATATTAGTTACCGTGAAGAAGGCAAGGTTTTTATGTTTTGGGGTTTTGCTGCTGTCTTTTTTTTTTTTTTTTTTTTTTATATTTATTTAGAATCCCTGCCCTACCTGCTTGGTGATTGGGGTGCTGCTATTGACCATCGTGTGCTTCTCCTCCGCCCTTCCTTCCCTCCTCTTGAAGAGGTTGTTGGTGCTGGCAGCATTGCAGGGGAATCTTTTTTTTTCATTTCTTCTGTTTTTTTTGATACTTTACACCCTAGCTAATTAGTGGGTGCCTATTGTGTTGCTACTTTTACACCCTAGCCATCCAGTGGGTGTTTGCTTTTTCTTGTTTAATTGAATTTTTATGTAATATTTATTTAAATATTTAATAAATATTGTTTTAACTGAGGTTAAGCCTTGTCTGTCTCTCTGTGGTGTTGCTACTGGTCCATATCCCAACTATCACTAACGAACTTGTGTTTTTATTGTGGGTTATTGATTTTGTCAATTATAGGTTTAAACTTATTTTTAGTTAGTCCTGGCGCTTACCACCAGGTGGCGTAGTCGGCGACTATATATTTTGGGGGTTCTGAGTGTCCTAAGCAAGTAGTGTGACACCTGTGACATATACATCAGGTAATTCATTTATTAAATGTGTCAAAGAAGGTTTTTAACAATTTTTGTAGTATAAATACATTTCATTTTTGGCATATTAACAAGAATCACCATGGCTAGGATCATGGAACAACAAGCTACACTTAGAAATAGAAAAGTTAGAGTTAGAAAAAATTAAACTAAAACTGGAAATAGCAAAAATGTCTGAACAGTAAACTGCTACAAATTATAGTACAATGGATCTATATTTAGATATTTTTTCAGAAAAAAGTACTAAAGTATTAAATGCAAGTTTAATTTTAAATGTCTACATTTGTTTTAAAAAGACCTAATGAGAAATAAATAAAGAAATCGTTACATACTAAGTTTATTATTATTATTATTACAACGCTCACACAAAATCAAGGAATGTAATAGAGAGGTGTTTTGGTGTGCTGAAGAGATGTACTGTGATGTTTTTGTGTTAGCAGTTTGCAACACACTGTACTGTGATGTTTTTGGGGACAACTCTGATCTGAAGTGACAAGTCTGCCGGATCTGTGATCTTTCCCGAATAAGAACTTTTTTTTTCCCCTCAAGGAATCTGACAGTAAAATAAATGTCACTGCCATGATTGATTTAAGCTGGGAACATGGGGTCCCCTTTGCAGCAATTACAACAGCTAGCCTTGAGGTGTCACTGCATGCTGAGAGAATCCCAATGGTAAATAAACACACAATCCTTTTTCATGTCCATCCCCAACAACATGTCTTTGTAGAGGGGTCTAATGCAATACTGTACAGGGATGTTTGTAGTATCCTACAGTGTTTGACGAGATTCTCTTTGTTTAATTATCTGAGCAACATGAGAGCGCTGCCATGAACACATCCGGTCTGTGCATGTAAAGAAAACGAAAGGTTTAATAAAAAGTTTGTGAGGCAGTGGATTTATGCAGCCCTATGAAATCTCCCACAGAATTTAAAAAACAACCCGTTGCGTAAAATCGGAGTGCCAAGCAGACTTGTAACAAAACAGGGACACTGTGGTTTCTCAATTTATCCTTTAGATCTTCTGCTAATTTTATAATGGCTTGCCTTGGTAAGCGAAGCCTTTCAATTACCTCAGTGTCTGAGTACACTTCCAGTGGATTTTTTCTGTCTTTGAACACTCTTTCTCTCCTCATATAGCCAGAGATTGTGGTGGGAGGCCATGATTTCTTTCTGACAGTTAATGGTTTCCATGGAAGATAGACTTAAATTCTAAGTTAGCCTGGGTGTGAAGAGGCTAACTTTTTAGGCTAAGTCTTAGTCAGTCTTAATTTTTATGCAACTGACTAACTTGCATTAGACTAGTCTAATTGTCAAACTAAGACTAGTCTAATGGTTTAGACTAGTCTAATACAGTTTTATGCAACCGGCCCCAGACCGTGCCTGTCTCTCTGTATGTATATGACAGTCTGCTCTGGGAGTGCCGCGCTGTGCAGAACGTGCCTGTCTCTCTGTGTGTATACAGTCTGACAGTCTGTCTCTCTGTGTGTATATGACTCTGGGTGTGTAGTGCCAGTCTGCTCTGGGAGTGCAGTGCTGTGCAGAACAGTGGGAGTCTGTGCAGAAACGTGCCTGTCTCTGTGTGTATATGACAGTCTGCTCTGGGAGTGCCGTGCTGTGCAGAACGTGCCTGTCTCTCTGTGTGTATATGACAGTCTGCTCTGGGAGTGCAGTGCAGAACGTGCTGTGCAGAAGTCTGTGCCTGTCTCCTGTGTGTGTGTATGACAGTCTGCTCTGGGAGTGCAGTGCTGTGCAGAACGTGCCTGTCTCTCTGTGTGTATATGACAGTCTGCTCTGGGAGTGCCGTGCTGTGCAGATATGACAGTCTGCTCTGGGAGTCTGTCTGCTGTGCTGCCTCTGTGTGTATATGACAGTCTGCTCTGGGAGTGCCGTGCTGTGCAGAACGTGTCTGTCTCTCTGTGTGTATATGACAGTCTGCTCTGGGAGTGCCGTGCTGTGCAGAACGTGTCTGTCTCTCTGTGTGTATATGACAGTCTGCTCTGGGAGTGCCGTCTCTGTGCTGTGCAGAACGTGCCTGTCTCTCTCTGTGTGTATATGACAGTCTGCTCTGGGAGTGCCGTGTGTGTATATGACAGAACGTGCCTGTCCTCTCTGTATGTATGCTGTGCATGACAGTCTGCTCTGGGAGTGCAGTGCTGTGCAGAACGTGCCTGTCTCTCTCTGCTCTGTGTGTATATGACAGTCTGCTCTGGGAGTGCTGTGCAGAACGTGCCTGTCTCTCTGTGTGTAGAACTGCTCTGGGAGTGCCTGCCTGTCTCTCTGTATGTATATGACAGTCTGCTCTGGGAGTGCCTGCTCAGTGCAGAACGTGCCTGTCTCTCTGTGTGTATATGACAGTCTGCTCTGGGAGTGCAGTGCTGTGCAGAACGTGCCTGTCTCTGTGTGTGTATATGACAGTCTGCTCTGGGAGTGCAGTGCCTGTCTCAGAACGTGCCTGTCTCTCTGTGTGTATATGACAGTCTGCTCTGGGAGTGCAGTGCCTGTCTCTCTGTGTGTATATGACAGAACGTGCTGTGCTGCCTGTCTCTCTGTGTATATGACAGTCTGCTCTGGGAGTGCAGTGCTGTGCAGAACAGTCTGCTCTGTCTCTGTGCAGAACGTGTGTGTATATGACAGTCTGCTCTGGGAGTGCAGTGCTGTGCAGAACGTGCCTGTCTCTCTGTGTGTATATGACAGTCTGCTCTGGGAGTGCAGTGCTGTGCAGAACGTGCCTGTCTCTCTGTGTGTATATGACAGTCTGCTCTGGGAGTGCAGTGCTGTGCAGAACGTGCCTGTCTCTCTGTGTGTATATGACAGTCTGCTCTGGGAGTGCAGTGCTGTGCAGAACGTGCCTGTCTCTGTGTGTGTGTATATGACAGTCCTGTCTCTCTGGGATATGACAGTCTGTGCTGCTCTGGGAGTGCGCTGTGCAGAACGTGCCTGTCAGAACGTCTGCCTGGGAGTCTGTGCAGAACTGTGTGTATATGACAGTCTGCTCTGGGAGTGCTGCTGTGCAGAACGTGCCTGTCTCTCTGTATATGACAGTCTGCTCTGGGAGTGCAGTGCTGTGCAGAACAGAACGTCTGCCTGGGAGTCTGTGCAGAGCGTGCCTGTCTCTGTGTGTATATGACAGTCTGCTCTGGGAGTGCAGTGCTGTGCAGAACAGTCTGCTCTGGGAGTGCGTGCCAGTCTCTCTGTGTGTATATGACAGTCTGCTCTGGGAGTGCAGTGCTGTGCAGAACGTGCCTGTCTCTCTCTGTGTGTATATGACAGTCTGCTCTGGGAGTGCAGTGCTGTGCAGAACGTGCCTGTCTCTCTGTGTGTATATGACAGTCTGCTCTGGGAGTGCCGTGCTGTGCAGAACGTGCCTGTCTCTCTGTGTGTATATGACAGTCTGCTCTGGGAGTGCCGCGCTGTGCAGAACGTGCCTGTCTCTCTGTGTGTATATGACAGTCTGCTCTGGGAGTGCCAGAACGTGCCTGTCTCTCTGTGCAGAACGTCTGCCTGTCTCTCTGTGTGTATATGACAGTCTGCTCTGGGAGTGCAGTGCTGTGCAGAACGTGCCTGTCGCTCTGTGTGTATATGACAGTCTGCTCTGGGAGTGCCGTGCTGTGCAGAACGTGCCTGTCTCTCTGTGTGTATATGACAGTCTGCTCTGGGAGTGCCGTGCAAGCGTGCAGAACGTGCCTGTCTCTGTCTCTCTGTGTATATGACAGTCTGCTCTGGGAGTGCCGTGCTGTGCAGAACGTGCCTGTCTCTCTGTGTGTATATGACAGTCTGCTCTGGGAGTGCCTGTCTCTGTGCAGAACGCTGCCTGCTGTGCAGAACGTGTCTCTCTCTGTGTGTATATGACAGTCTGCTCCTGGGAGTCTGCCTGGGAGTGCCGTGCTGTGCAGAACGTGCCTGTCTCTCTGTGTGTATATGACAGTCTGCTCTGGGAGTGCTGTGCAGAACGTGCCTGTCTCTCTGTGTGTATATGACAGTCTGCAGAACGTGCCTGTCTCTCTGTGTGTATATGACAGTCTGCTCTGGGAGTGCTGTGCAGAACGTGCCTGTCTCTCTGTGCAGAACGCTCTGGGACAGTGCCTGTGCTGCTCTCTCTGTGTGTATATGACAGTCTGCTCTGGGAGTGCCTGTCTCTGTGTGTGCAGAACGTGCCTGCCTGTCTCTCTGTGTGTATATGACAGTCTGCTCTGGGAGTGCAGTGCTGTGCAGAACGTGCCTGTCTCTGTGTGTATATGACAGTCTGCTCTGGGAGTGCAGTGCTGTGCAGAACTGCTCTGTCTCTGTGTATATGACTCTGTCTCTCTGTGTGTATATGACAGTCTGCCTCTGGGAGTGCCAGTCTGTGCTGGGAAACGTGCCTGTCTCTGTGCAGAACGTGCCTGTCTCTCTGTGTATATGACAGTCTGCTGTGTGTATATATGACAGTCTGCTCTGGGAGTGTGCAGAGCGTGCCTGTCTCTCTGTGTGTATATGACAGTCTGCAGAACGTGCTGTGCAGGCTGTGTCTCTGTGTGTATATGACAGTCTGCTCTGGGAGTGCCGCTGTGCAGAACGTGCCTGTCTCTCTGTGTGTGTATATGACAGTCTGCTCTGGGAGTGCCGCGCTGTGCAGAACGTGCCTGTCTCTCTGTGTGTATATGACAGTCTGCTCTGGGAGTGCCGCGCTGTGCAGAACGTGCCTGTCTCTCTGTGTGTATATGACAGTCTGCTCTGGGAGTCTGCTCTGGGAGTGCCGCTGTGCAGAACGTGCCTCTCTCAGTCTGCTCTGGGAGTGCCGCGCTGTGCAGAACGTGCCTGTCTCTCTGTGTGTATATGACAGTCTGCTCTGGGAGTGCCGAGCGTGCCTGTCTGTGCAGAACGTGCCTGTCTCTCTGTGTGTATATGACAGTCTGCTCTGGGAGTGCCTGTGCAGAACGTGCCTGTCTCTCTGCAGAACGTGCCTGTCTGCCTGTCTGTGTGTATATGACAGTCTGTGCTGCCTGGGAGTGCAGTCTGCTCTGGGAGTGCAGCTCTGGGAGTGCAGAACGTGCCTGTCTCTGTGTGTATATGTGTATATGACAGTCCTGTCTCTGTGGACAGTCTGCTCTGGGAGTGCCAGCTGTGCAGAACGTGCCTGTCTCTCTGTGTGTATATGACAGTCTGCTCTGGGAGTGCGTGCCTGTCTCTCTGTGTGTATATGACAGTCTGCTCTGGGAGTGCAGAACGTGCCTGTCTCTCTGTGTGTATATGACAGTCTGCTCTGGGAGTGCCCTGTCTGTGCAGGCGTGCCTGTCTCTGCAGAACGTGCCTGTCTCTCTCTGTGTGTATATGACAGTCTGCTCTGGGAGTGCCGCGCTGTGCAGAACGTGCCTGTCTCTCTGTGTGTATATGACAGTCTGCTCTGGGAGTGCCGCTGTGCAGAACCTGTCTCTCTGTGTGTATATGACAGTCTGTCTCTCTGTGTGTATATGACAGTCTGCTCTGCTGTCTGGGAGTGCCAGTCTCTGTGCAGAGAACGTGCCTGTCTCTCTGTGTGTATATGACAGTCTGCTCTGGGAGTGCAGTGCTGTGCAGAACGTGTCTGTCTCTCAGAAGCGTGTGTATATGATGACAGTCTGCTCTGGGAGTGCCTGTGCAGAGCGCCTGTGCTGCCTGTCTCAGAACGTGGGAGTGCCTGTCTCCTGTGTGTGTGTATATGACAGTCTGCTCTGGGAGTGCAGTGCTGTGCAGAACGTGCCTGTCTCTCTGTGTGTATATGACAGTCTGCTCTGGGAGTGCAGTGCTGTGCAGAACGTGCCTGTCTCTCTGTGTGTATATGACAGTCTGCTCTGGGAGTGCAGCGCTGTGCAGAACGTGCCTGTCTCTCTGTGTGTATATGACAGTCTGCTCTGGGAGTGCAGTGCTGTGCAGAACGTGCCTGTCTCTCTGTGTGTATATGACAGTCTGTGCTGGGAGTGCCTGCTCTGTGCAGAACGTGCCTGTCTCTCTGTGTGTATATGACAGTCTGCCGCGCTGTGCAGAACGTGGGACAGTCTGCTCTGGGGAGTGCCGCGCTGTGCAGAAACGTGCCTGTGTGCAGAACGTGCCTGTGCTAATCCTGCATTGTGTTAGCTCAGTGTGCCACAGTCTGCATCTCGAGTTGTGTCACAGATTTAACTAGCAGATCTTGTGTTGTTTTCCAGGGAAATGAAGATGGGATTCCTGGGGAGGACCTGTCTCATTTTCTTGAGTTTGCTACCAGCTGTTTCTCCACAGACAGGTGAGAGGGACTGTAGAAATGAAACTGATCCATTGAAATGCTCCATCTTCTTTCCAGGGCCCTGTATATAGCTGTCTGCATTGATGTATGGGCTCACAGAACTTAACTAATAGCAATGTGGCAGGGTACAGCCCTGCTGGTAAAAATGTATCTATAACAAAAACATTGTCAATGTAAAAAAAAAGTTAGAAAAATGCAACAGCCGTTTAAAGGGGTGATATCAAACACAAAAGAACAAGTTAGGAGAAGCAATTAGGCCAATCTTGTCAAGCATCAAGCAAATAGGCACACTTGGAAAGGTGCTGGGGCCCAAGATTCACACAATTCTTGCTTCTAACTTTGCGCTTTCTTTGATCGCTTCGCTCCACTTTATCGCTCCACTTCAAATGCCCTTTGTATGACTTGAAGTGACTGAGACACACACACACACACACACGCACTGAGACACACACGCACTGAGACACACACTCACACACTGAGACACACACACACTGAGGCACACACACATAAACTGACATACACACACACTGAGACACACATACACTGAGACACACACACAGTGACACATACACACACACTGAGAAACATACACACCGAGACACACATACACTGAGAAACACACACACTACAACACACACAGTCTCAGTGTGTGTGAGTGTGTCTCAGTGTGTGAGTGTGTGTCTCAGTCACTTCAAGTCATACAAAGAGCATTTCAAGTGGTTTGAACTTGCAACATGACGTTCTTGAAGAGCACATGACCTTAGCCCGCTGCACCGCTGCACATTTCAAGTGGAGCAAAGCGATCAAAAAAAGGCGCCAAGTTAGAAGCAAGAATTGTGTGAATCTTGGGCCCCAGCACCTTTCCAAGTGTGCCTATTTGCTTGATGCTTGACAAGTTTGGCCTAATTGCTTCTCCTAACTTGTGCTTTTGTGTTTGATATCACCCCTTTAAACGGCTGTTGCGTTTTTCTAACTTTTTTTTTTTACATTAACAATGTTTTTGTTATAGATATCACTTCTTTTTTTACTTCATCAAATAATGAATAAAGTGAGGGAAAGATATCCGAGAATGTGTATGGTAAATAGACAGACAGACATTACAAGAGAATAGTAAGTAGAGTAATATAAGAGAAATGAGAAAAGATTTGAAAGTAAAATAATGTTAGAAGGGACTTTTGGACAGTATTGAAAGTGTAAACATTGTATTCTTATAGTTGCATGAGTGGCGAAAACAATATGTCTATTTTGGTAGGTATTGATATATTGATATTTACGTAGTGTAAAAGGATCACCCTCACTCGGGTTCGTTGCCCCTTTAAGAATGCGACCCAGACACGAGAAATTGATTTTTTTCAGCGCTCACGCGCTATTTTTTTTAATAATCACAAAAGTAAATAAAACCAAGTACACAAAATAAACACCTAGCTCTTCTGAGCATTAACTACACACGCAGGAACCTAACTATCACAGGACGGCTAAGCCGTTTCCCTGTTCCACAAAAACTTCACCACACAGGTTTGCACTGTACCTTTCTCTCGGGACTGCCGGGAAGCAGAGCACTCCTTTCTGCCTCCTTCCATTCAGCAGCCTCGAGCAGACTGCTTGCTCTCTTTTTAAACCCCCGCACCTGGGCTTAATTTCCAATAGCGCCCAGGTGCGGATGATAATTAACAATTAAACAAAAGTACATTCTCTCGCAGGGAGGTTTTAACCCCCTCCCTGCTGTTTCTCATAACCCGCTATTTTACACATCCCCCCCCTTGTCTTTACAAGACACAGGCCACGAGACGGCCACCTCCTCCCCTAAAACATAACCACCCACCCTCAAGTCCATAAATGTCTTTTCTTGCCCTCTTCCACGGGCAGGCTTGAGGGTGGATCGGTCCACGTCCCGGCTCAGCCAGGTAAGGACCGCGCACCGGCGACAAGGGGATCCAACGGTTCGACAGGGGCGACCGGAGCGTAGACCGTGGCACTGGAGGATGCAGCAGTGGGCAGAGATCTTCCCCTGGGAACCGGCGCAGTGATGTCCGATCACCCAGGGGAAGCGAAGCAGCGAACAGGGGGAGCGACAGCGACGTCTGGCAGCAGCCCAGCGACGTCTGGGTGCTCGGGAAGAGCGGAGCAGGGAACCAGGGGAAAAGCTGTGGCCAGTGCTGCACACTCCTGGGCTCAAGGTCCAGCGCAGGAAGGTCCGGGAAGACCGGCCGGGTGTCCTGGAGCAAGGGGTGAGGGACTGGACGCAGCGGTGCCGGACTGGACCGTAGGGGCGGTGGTCGGGGCTGTGGTGGAGGTATACTTTTCACCTCCCCCCTGGGCTCCGGAAGCGGCGGCTCCTCCCCTCTGGGCTCCGGCGGCTCCTCCCCTCTGGGCTCCGGGCGCGACTCCTCCCCCCCTCTGGGCTCCGGCGGCTCCTCCCCTCTGGGCTCGGCGGCTCCTCCCTCTGGGCTCCGGAAGCGGCTCCTCCCCTCTGGGCTCCGGAAGCGGCGGCTCCTCCCCTCTGGGCTCCGGCAGCGGCGGCTCCTCCCCTCTGGGCTCTGGCAGCGGCAGCTCCTCCTCTCTGGGTTCTGGCAGCGGCGGCTCCTCCCCTCTGGGCTCTGGCAGCGGCAATTCTGTTGGCTCCCTTCTCTTCACTGGGGCCAACCCCATCTCTCTCTCCCATCTCCCAAGTTGCTCTCTCTGAGCAACGGCATTTCTAGTGATCTGTTCGAACATCTGTAATAAGTCCATTTTCTGGGTCTTAGGGGCGCCCACACTCTCTGCCACCATATGTAAACGATTGACCCCACTCGCGTTCGTTGCCCCTTTAAAAATACGACCCAGAACACAGAAGTGGATTTTTTCCAGCGCTCACGCGCTATATTTTTAATAAACACAAAATCAAATAAAATACAAAAACACAAAATAAACACCTAGCTCTTCTGAGCATTAACTACACACGCAGGAACCTAACTATCACAGGACGGCTAAGCCGTTTCCCTGTTCCACAAAAACTTCACCACACAGGTTTGCACTGTACCTTTCTCTCGGGACTGCCGGGAAGCAGAGCACTCCTTTCTGCCTCCTTCCATTCAGCAGCCTCGAGCAGACTGCTTGCTCTCTTTTTAAACCCCCGCACCTGGGCTTAATTTCCAATAGCGCCCAGGTGCGGATGATAATTAACAATTAAACAAAAGTACATTCTCTCGCAGGGAGGTTTTAACCCCCTCCCTGCTGTTTCTCATAACCCGCTATTTTACAGTAGGTACAAAACTACAATGTTATAAATGGTTCAAAAGGTACATATGCATGTCCGTGCTAAAGGGTAGTATACTAACACATTTTAATGCTGGAAAAAACATTATTCTCCTTGATATAGTAGTGTTATGAACTTAGGCTAAGGCATTTGTAAAGCATTAGATCTCTTCATAAAAGACATATACATGTCCTTTGCATTTCTTGGCCATGGTTTGACTTCAATAAGTGCATCATTTGCATGCACCCATTTTCCAGTAGCACCCACAGAAAGAACAGACACATAGTGTCCTGAAGTAACATCCTGTCCTTGGTGTAAGATAATGGAAGCTAATTGGTAATTCCTGTTGTCCACAGTAATTGTGCTCTTCTGCACAGTAGTAAACTTAGCACTGTGATGCTTTGTAATGGTCCCGTCTGGTTTGGTTTCCCAAAGCATAAGTTGGACTGCTACATTTGCTACCAGGAATCATTGCCCATTTGTCATTTCGATAAATGAGTTCTTCCAAACACATGGAATCTGTACCAGCAGGTACATGTAGAGGATAAACATGCAACACCTCTCGGTTTGATGAGCAGTAGTTACATGACTTATTGTGCCTGAAACCATGCGAGATAATTCAGGACAAATTTCAGACAATTTGGTGAGAAGCTCTGCAACATGTTGCTGCTCACCTCTATTGAAAGGTTCTCCTAAGAAGTGACAAATATCCACAGTAGTTAGAGACACAGTGGATGGCAAGTGATCCTATTTGTGAACAAAGCTCCTGATAGCCTCTTGTTGACTGTGTTTTAATGAATCCTTCAGAGGTTGCAAGTGAAGAAGGCACTGCAATGTTGCATTTGCATAGCATGAGGTGAAATTGGGGTTGCTCAAGCCTCTGAATGGATGTGTAAGTGCAATGTTCTCTTAGAAGATTGAGGCTTTTGCTGTTCCTGAACATTAATGATGGCTCGGTGAATTAAATGCGCATGATCTTTTACCTTGTGTCCCTTGTGCGTGTTAGTCTCCTTCAAGCTTTTCAACTTCGGACAATAAATCCCTGTGAGCCGATGGTACTCTTCAACTGCAGTTTGACATGCATAGATGCAGGTGGGGTCAAAGTTGATAAGGTATATACTGCTTAAGGAAGTAACTGTGGAAAGTGCAACGAAACTTTGTCCATAGGAGAAAATGGAGTTACCACGATCCATCATAACTGTTTTTAGAGTCATCCCCTGACATTTGTGAATGGTGATTGCACGAGCACCAATGACTGGGAACTGCTCTCGAACAATGTAGACTCTATCCATGATTTCAAACTTTGAGCATAAATGTTGAAAGGTATGGGTGACTCCATTGTTAAATTTGATAGTTATGGTTTTGAGCATACTTGTCTTTTCCAGATAGTAGGAAATTGATGAGACCAGATTTAACTAGCAATGTCAATGTTCTTGCGAATTTGCTTAATACAAATGCAAATGTGATGCATTTACTACCAAACTAAATACAAATGCAAGTACGTGACAGATGCTAAATGGACTTCAAATACTTTCCCATACAACAAATGTTAATTTATTAACATGGATTTATACAAGCTGACATACAAGGAAAGCAGTTTATATAATAACAACATAAACACAGTAATCACGTAGTTCATAATAATTAACAGGTATGTACCAATATAGGAAGCAAGTTACATAAAACAGTTTTTCCCAATCTTGGTCCTGAGGACCCAGTGTTTGCTGATTTGTGTTCCAACTGAGCTTTAAATTACGAATTGAACCCTCAATTGAATGAATAAAATGTCTAATCGGAGCATTTGAATTATTTGTAGAAATGGCTGGCTGCACAGGCCTCAATTAACACTAATCTAGGACTACCTAATGTTAACTCAGGTAAAGTAGTCCAAGAGTAGTGCTGATCAGGGTTTGTGAAAGCAGCCAAAAGAGTTAGATATTTCAAGTTATTTCTAACATTGCATTAAGTCACTAATTGTTAGTTCAATTGTGGGATTAATTTAATAATTGAGAACTCAGTTGGAACACAAACAGCAGACACAGTGGGCCTGCAGGCACAGGTTTGTGAAAAACTGACATAAATGATGAGATATATGTATATATTTATATATGTGTGCATTGCACAATTATTATGTTTAATTGTTTTGTTTGTTATGTTTAATAAACATGAAGCTCTCAAAAGTGTCCTTTAGTTTGCATCTTTCAGGTTGATCAACTTTACCAGCAATACTGAAAAGTCTCTCTACTTTATTATGAGCATTATTATTAAAAAGTGTTTAAAATTGAAATATTTTTGAAGCTTTCCCATGATTTGAAATTCAAATGCAAATTCTTATATTTCAGAATATACAAATACCAAGTCAAATGCAAATAGTTCAGCAGATTGCATTTAAATTATTATTTATTTTTCAGCAGACACCCTTATCCAGGGCAACTTACAATTGTCACAATTATATCACATTATGTTTACATACAATTACCAATTTATCCAGTGGTTTATACTGAATCTAGGTAAAATACCTAGATGCAAACACTGTTGCAGCAGCAAAGGTCATTCAAAATGATCTACACAGCATTCAGAACTGGGCAGACACATGGCAAATGACATTTAATAGAGAAAAGTGTAAAGTATTGCATGCAGGCAATACAAATGTGCATTATAAATATCATATGGGAGATACTGAAATTGAAGAAGGGAACTATGAAAAAGACCTAGGAGTTTATGTTGACTCAGAAATGTCTTCATCTAGACAATGTGGGGAAGCTATAAAAAAGGCCAACAAGATGCTCAGATATATTGTGAGAAGTGTTGAATTTAAATTAAGGGAAGTAATGTTAAAACTTTACAATGCATTAGTAAGACCTCACCTAGAACATTGTGTTCAGTTCTGGTCACCTTGTTACAAAAAGGATATTGCTGCTCTAGAAAGAGTGCAAAGAAGAGCAACCAGAACTATCCCGGGTTTAAAAGGCATGTTGTATGCAGACAGGCTAAAAGAATTGAATCTGTTCAGTCTTGAACAAAGAAGATTACGCGGCTATCTGATTCAAACATTCAAACTCCTAAAAGGTATAGACAATGTCGACCCAGGGGACGTTTTTGACCTGAAAAAAGAAACAAGGACCAGGGGTCACAAATGGAGATTAGATAAAGGGGCATTCAGAACAGAAACTAGGAGGCACTTTTTTTACACAGAGAATTTTGAGGGTCTTGAACCAACTCCCCAGTAATGTTGTTGAAGCTGACACCCTGGGATCCTTCAAGAAGCTTCTTGATGAGATTCTGGGATCAATAAGCTACTAACAACCAAACGAGCAAGATGGCCTCCTCTCATTTATAAACTTTCTTATGTTCTTATGTTCTAACAGCAGTATCCCTTACCCGGGATTGAACCCACAACCCTCCGGTCAAGAGTCCAGGTATAATAAAGTATAAACACTGCTATTTAGGAATAGAGCACTTTTTTTACTATACACACATTCCATTTACATACAAACGTTTCACAGGTCTGTGGTTTTATAGACGATGCTGAAGTTGTCGTCTTATTCGCCAGCTTCTTATTTGCCAGCTTCTCATTCACCCAGCTTCTTATTCACCCAGCTTCTTATTCGCTGGCTTTTAGTGCATAAATGTATTTGTCTATGTTGAAGAAGTTGTCTTGAATTTAACTGGTTACATCACTTTGGGCCACCGATTTCTCTGCCGGTCCTTGACAAGGGGCAACCCCTCTGCAAGCCCCACTTGCATTTAGCCCGGCCCAGTGTGGTTTACTGGGGAAGAACAGCAGGTAAATATGCCACATATGCCAATCGCTAAGCATCTTATTTGCTCTTTATGTATCTACGTTGAATAAGTAGCCTTGCATTTAACAGGTTAAAACACGTCGGGCCACTGATTTCTCTGCAGATACCTGGCAAGGGTCACCCCCACTGCAAACTACACCTGTATTTAGCCCGGTCCAATGTGGTTTACTGGGGAAGAACAGCAAGCAAACATGCTACATATGCCAATCGCTCAGCTTCTTATTCGCTCTTTATGTATCTACATTGAATAAGTTGCCTTGCATTTAACGAGTTAAATCACGTTGGGCCGCCAATTTCTCTGCATGTACCCAGCGAGGGGCACCGCCTCTGCAAGCTACACCTGTATTTAGCCCGGCCCAACGTGGTTTACTGGGGCAGAACAGAGGGCAAACATGCCGCATATGCCAATTGCACAGCTTCTTCGCTGGAAAAAGCCTTGCATTTAAAGGGTTAAATCACTTTGTGCCACCGATTTCTGTACTTACTCAACATAGATACATAAAGAGCGAATAAGAAGCTGAGCGTATGGCATATATGGCATGTTTGCCTGCTGTTCTGCCCAAATTCAATTAAAACAGCGGGTGGAGGCGTGAAATAAATATATTTATAACTTCTCTTATGCAATTATTTCAATAGCGATTAATACCCTTTGCGGTCCATTTCAATAAATTAAAAGTAAATCGGCTCATCTTTCAAAGAAAGGTTTGAAGTATCTGGTATTGCCAGGCAGTATCCCATCCAAGTACCAACCAAACACGCATATTATTATTATTATTATTACTATTTTAGCAGACACACTTATGCATGCCAACTTACAATTGTGACATACAATTCCCATTTATACAGTCAGGTTTTTTACTGGACCAATCTAGATAAAGCAGCAATGTGTCCTCCACATGTGATTGAACCCAGTCAAGAACAAAGTGCTCTAACCGCTACTCCACAGATGCTGCAAGCGACGGATCACTAGTGTCTTGCTGTGTAAGGCCACAGAAAATTCACGATTTCACGCTCATGGGCCAGATAATGTGTGTGTGTGTGTGTGTGTGTGTGTGTGTGTGTGTGTGTGTGTGTGTGTGTGTGTGTGTGTGTGTGTGTGTGTGTGTGTGTGTGTTGGTAGCTACCATTTAAATGTTTCAACCTCGGTGACTTTCTTTGATGCGCTATTAGTTTTAGGCAACTTACAATATATATATATATATTGCAAGGAAGCTGCATGCCACTCTTGTGTGCAATTCCATTCTGTGGTATCTACCCTAACAAACAGAAAACTAGAAATTTTCAAACAGGAAATCGAAAATTTCTAGACTCGAGCAGCACCTTCAGGTTTTCAGTGAAAACTGGTCAGGCTTGGATGTAAGCTTAAAAAATAAACACATTTCAACAACTGCGCAGCGGTGCAGCGGGCTAAGGTCGTGTGCTCTTCAAGAAAGTCATATTGCGAGTTCAAACCATGATATTTTTTTCCTGCGATATGTGCTGTTTAAAACATAAATAATTTGTTTAATATAAATGGTATGGATATCAAACTGCTTGCATTCCCTGGTTTGTTTTGACGTTGACCAACATGTGGAATCACAGGATTGGTAGATGTCCAGTTATTTAGCTTTTCTGTTTGAATAGTCGCTACACACCCTTAAAAAGTCGACGGAAGAGGAAGAAGGAGGAGAATCAATTTGACCTTAGTTTGACGACGTATATCTCATTGTGTATAAGAGGTATGTACGTTTTTTTTCACATTTGATGTAAGAGTGTTTCAGTCTTTTGGTACAGATGGTAATTCTAAGTGATTTAGTTTTGCCGCTGCAACATGGTGAAAACAGCTAAACTCTTTGAGCTGTATAGAGACACTAGTTTCAAACACGTTTTTTCTAACTTGTACGAGGAACTACGTTCCTCTCAATTATTATTTCAATGTATTTGATATATGATTTAAAATGTTGGTTTATTTAAAAAGATGATGTTTTGTTATTATTTGGCAGCGTGGATGTGTTTAAAGCCCCATCACTCTAAACATGTGCAGAATGTGGTCATCTTCAGATTGATTCGTTTCTTGCTGATTCAGAGATGATCTTGTGTATAAAAGCACAGCAGCCACTCATAGCGGGGTGGGTGTACAGAGAGGAGGTACATGAGAGAGAGAAGGAAGTAACAACATTAAAAAAGAAAATAACAATTGCTACTCATGCTGGCTTTACACCAGCATGGTACTTGTGTGGAGGGTTTTGTGTGTGTTTTTTTTTTTCACTCTGTAAGCTGTGAGCAGTGGTTTTTTGTATATGTTTTTTATTTATTTTTGGTGATTTTAATAAATATGTGCACCAGCGCATTAACCCGCAGTACTTCTGTCTCTCAGCTTCCAGGTCTGGGGACGTCTCCACCCAGCCATCCTGCCACAAGCAACTATTTCTAATACTATACTGTTTGAATCAAAAGCTGTTTTTTTGTAACTGCCTTACCTTGTCTTTTCTTTCTCAGATGGATGGACTGTCGTTGGCTCTGATCAGCCTGTGATTGCTGAGCCTGGTGAAGATGTCATCCTGCCCTGTTACATTTCACCCAGCATCAGTGCTGTGGACATGGAAGTGAGGTGGTTCAGGGATGCATTTGAAAAACCAGTGCATTTATATCGCTTCCAAAAGAATCTTCTAGGAACACAGGCCAGAGCCTACCGGGGCCGCACTGCTCTCTCTCCCCTGCTCTGCAGACAGGCAATATCTCTCTGCTTGTGAGAAACATCCAGCCCTCTGATAGAGGCGTCTATACCTGCTTAGCTGATGATGGACGTCGGTATGAAGAAGGACAGACTGAAGTGAAAGTTACAGGTCAGTAATGATTGATACACACATTTAACCCCACTACTAATGTATTACCAGCTCCTGTCTCTTCATTACAAAACTCACCACGGCTGTAATTAAATAATCTAGACTCAGTATACTGAACAAGTTGGTGACCATGTGTGGCAAAGTTGTCTGCAGTGCGCAGGTGTAGAGGTGATTTGGTGCCTAGTAATAATGGACACAAAGACACAATGTGTATCGCTCCGTTCGTAAACCGGATTTCAGTCCTGAAATAATAAAGCATGAAATACACACACACACACACACACACACACACACACACACACACACACACACACACACACACACACACACACAGCACGTTCACAAAGTCCAGAATAAGTACTCTTGGTGCAGGTGGTGTAATGCAGCGGTGCACAAGGGTGAAGTGTAGTCCAGGTTTATTACTGGCGTCTCGCTACAGCTCCCGGAGTTTAGCCGTCTAACAGTGACAAACAAAACAACTACTAGACTTGACAAAACAAACAAACCCTCACGGTTAGTACACTGTTTTTCCTTGTCGGTCCGCTCGTAACCATAACACAAGGAACAGAGTCACGCCCCCTTTGGTAGAGAGTGCGATCACGTCTTCTCCAATCCATGACTGACACATCGCCTACCGCAGTAAGGCGCTGACTTCTAGTATTGTGGCTTCTCCCCCTTTTTTGGATGGCTGACTTCCGACTGAGCCTGGAATGAACTGTCAAACCATCCAGTCCGGGGCACACTGTTCCTGTTATACCGTGCCCTCACAGGTCGGGAGGGAGATTGTTGATTTGGATTAATTCGCTCTCTGTCACACCATGACATATACCAACAGTATGTACAGAACAGGATATAATACGAATTACCAAGTTACAAACATGTCAGTGTGCCATGCAGACAGAAGACTGAACAGAAAGACAGACTCCCACTATACCCTCACAATCTGATATGCTCAATTTCACGACAGTTGATTGAGTAGTTCTCCAGATATATAGCCTCCCCTATATCCCCTTTGAAGGGCATAATATAATACAGGGGAGCTTGGATAATCACAGTAGTTCAGTCTATAAAAAAAGACATATAACACAAAGAAAGCAGACCTGGCTGGTGTGTATCTCACTGTGTCTCTTCACTGACAGCTCTGGGGACCCAGCCCTCAATCTCTATGGACTTTACACAAGGAGAGCAGACCCGGCTGGTGTGCAGATCAGAGGGGTGGTACCCTGAACCTGAAGTGATCTGGAGAGACAGGGATGGAAACGATGTGACATCACTGTCCAACACAACAGTGCAGAGGGACAGTCAGGGGCTCCTCAGTGTCAGCAGCTACATCGAAATCAAACAGCAGTCCAACGTGTTCTCTTGTCTGGTTAGAAGTAAAATACCAAAACCAGACTGGGAATCCAAACTCCACATATCCAGTGAGTATCACATATTTCTAGATTGAGCCTGGCTGACATTGACCATAGATTACAGTCACCATGATGGGACATCAACATCTGAATCAAACACATGAACTAGTGGGACAGTCAACATCTGAATCAAACACTTGAATTAGTGGGCCAGTCAATATCTGAATCAAACACATTGGGGGTGGTGTTTGTGAGCAGTCCTCTATTTTGACTCTCTCAGGTGTAGGAAGCGGTGTGTGGAAGGGACTCACTATGAGGGTGTGTGGCTCAGTGTTGGGAGGGATGTGTGGAATGCTCACTATGAGGGGGTGTGGCTCAGTGTTGGGAGGGGTGTGTGGAATGCTCACTATGAGGGGTGTGGTCAGTGTTGGGAGGGGTGTGTGGAATGCTCACTATGAAGGGGTGTGGCTCAGTGTTGGGAGGGGTGTGTGGAATGCTCACTATGAGGGGTGTGGCTCAGTGTTGGGAGGGGTGTGAGGAATGCTCACTATGAGGGGTGTGGCTCAGTGTTGGGAGGGATGTGTGGAATGCTCACTATGAGGGGGTGTGGCTCAGTGTTGGGAGGGGTGTGGCTCAGTGTTGGGAGGGGTGTGTCGAATGCTCACTATGAGGGGGTGTGGCTCAGTGTTGGGAGGGGTGTGTGGAATGCTCACTATGAGGGGTGTGGTCAGTGTTGGGAGGGGTGTGTCAATGCTCACTATGAGGGGTGTGGTCAGTGTTGGGAGGGGTGTGTGGAATGCTCACTATGAGGGGTGTGGTCAGTGTTGGGAGGGGTGTGTCGAATGCTCACTATGAGGGGTGTGGCTCAGTGTTGGGAGGGGTGTGTGGAATGCTCACTATGAGGGGTGTGGTTCAGTGTTGGGAGGGGTGTGTGTGTTCCAGTGTGTTGAGCTGCTGTGTTGTTTTCCAGGTGATTTTTTCCCAGGAGTCTGTGTATGGATGGTAGCTTACTTCTTGACTTTTGCTCTCGGTATTGTAGCAGTTCCTTTGCTGGAGTTCCAATGGAGAAGAAT
This sequence comes from Huso huso, assembly GCA_036884735.1. Taxonomy (NCBI): domain Eukaryota; kingdom Metazoa; phylum Chordata; class Actinopteri; order Acipenseriformes; family Acipenseridae; genus Huso; species Huso huso. The sequence goes on along the minus strand of CM072681.1, from coordinate 15,252,491 downwards.
GGATAGTAAGTACTTATTATTAAATGAAAAGCTTTGTGAGACATTTTGCAGAGCTCTGTGCATTTTAGTGTCAAAAAGGTTTACTATCACATTGACTAACTGTTTTCTTTTCTAGGAAAGTTGAAAATGTGTGAAGTTAAAGGTAAGTGCAAACTTTAATGAACAGATACTGGCAAATCCATTCCAGCTCCAGCAGTAGCAGCTTCTAAAGTTACTGGTACAAACTGTAATACCCATAACTGATGTCTATATTATTATTATTATTATTATTATTTATTTCTTAGCAGACGCCCTTATCCAGGGCGACTTACAATCGTAAGCAAATACAAATACATTCAAGTGTTACAATACAAGTAATACAATAAGAGCAAGAAATACAATAACTTTTGTTCAAGCAAGGTACAAGTGTGACAACCCACAATTCAATAATACAGCAGATAATAGTGATAGTTACATCAGGATATGATGAAATAGTGATAGTTACATCAGGATGTGATTAAATACAAAGTACTACAGGTTAAACACTTGGCAGATTACAGTATTCTGAAGTACAGGATTAAATGCAGTAAAATAGGGGGCAGATAAGAGCAAAATAAAGCACATTTACATGAAGGGTGATAGTGTCCCAGGATACAAACAGAGGAGTTCTACAGGTGCTCTTTGAAGAGGTGAGTCTTAAGGAGGCGCCGAATGTGGTCAGGGACTGGGCAGTCCTGACATCTGTAGGAAGGTCATTCCACCACTGCGGAGCAAGGGTGGAGAAGGAGCGGGCTCTGGAGGCAGGGGAGCGAGCGGAGGTAGAGCTAGTCTTCTAGTGCAGGTGGAGCGGAGAGGTCGAGTGGGGGTGTAGGGAGATGAGGGTCTGGAGGTAGCTGGGTGCAGTCTGGTCAAGGCATCTGTAGGCTAGTACAAGAGTCTTGAACTGGATGCGAGCGGTGATCGGGGAAGCCAGTGGAGCGAGCGGAGTAGTGGAGTAGCGTGGGCGGGCGAGGCAGAGAGAACACCAGGCGGGCAGCAGAGTTCTGGATGAGCTGGAGCGGACGGGTGGCGGACGAGGGAGGCCAGCCAGGAGGGAGTTGCAGTAGTCTAGGCGGGAGAGTACCAGGGCCTGGACCAGGAGCTGGGTAGCATAGTTGGTGAGGAAGGGTCGGATTCTTCGGATGTTGCTCAGGAAGAATCGGCAAGTGCGTGCCAGAGTGGAGATGTGCTGGGAATAAGAGAGGCAGGGGTCCAGGGTGACTCCAAGGTTCTTAGCGGAGGAAGAGGGAGAGTGTGGTAGATTCCAGAGGAACAGAGATAGAGAGATCAGAGGAGGGGAGGAGGAGGGAAAGAAAAGGAGGTCAGATTTAGAGAGGTTGAGTTTGAGGTGATGCGAGTGCATCCAGGAGGAAATAGCAGACAGACAGGTAGAGATACGGGAGGAGATGGTGGAGTCAGAGGTGGGGAAGGAGAGGAAAATCTGAGCATCATCAGCATAGAAATGGTATGAGAAACCATAGGATGCGATGAGGGGGCCCACATCTCTTTTCTCAAAGTTTTTCCCTCTTTTTAACAGTGCAGCTTATTTATTATGACTTGGGGTTACAGCAAACTTCAAAGTGCACGCCAATGGGTTTCTGTAACAGAGATGTGACCTGCGTGGGTCGTCACTGATAATAATGAGTCAGACACAGATCATGGGGGGTTGACACACGCAGCACAGGTGCAATGGATGTGTGTAATGGAGATGTTACCTGCGTGGGTCGTCACTGATAATAATGAGTCAGACACAGAGCACGGAGGGCAGACACACGCCGCACAGTCATGCAGATTTAATAAACAACACAGCTGCCGACACTAGGGTACCAACAATGGTAACCCTAGTGCTGGATTTAATAAAGAAAAACAAAACTAAGCTAATAAATAAAGGTTTGCCACAGAAGGTGCGCACTAACCCCACTAAAATGAGCGTCCCGCTCCAGGAACCTACCCTAGGAAACTCTCACTATACTGTTGTTGGGATCAAATTCCCTAAACTGACCTTGTTAAGTCCTGCCTCCTACCGACGACTCCGGCTTCTTCCTGATGGCCCCGGATTAAGGCGATCACTAAAATAACTTTTAAAGCTTGGAAGCGGGTGTTTGATAATTACTTGCTTGCTATGGGTGGCAGTGACTTTTCTGCTGAAAGGAAGAGAACCTTTTTAATTCACTGCCTAGGAACAGAGGGCCAGAGGATCTACAATACATTTGCCACTTTCTGCGGATACTTATGACGGTACTGTGCTTGCATTGGACACATTCTTCACTCTAAAAGTAAACATGGTTGCCGAACGCTATCGCTTCAGACAACGAGCTCAACATGTTGGTGAGTCTACCGATCATTATGTTGCTGCATTAAGGGAACTCGTTATTTCGTGTGCGTTTGGGGAAAAGACTGATGAAATGATCCGCGATCAAATTGTAGAAAAGACGTGCATTCCGCGTATTCGGGAAAGGTTGCTACTGGAAACGGATTTAACCCTTGATTAAGCTCTTACGCTGACCAGACAAATTGAAGCTGCCATTACAGCAGCAAAAGTTTTCACTGAGGGGGAAACAAGACGCGTTGCTGCTGTGAATAAAAACCTTTTAAAAGCAGACAAGGAAAAATAAAGAGAAACAATTACAGCAATAAACAAAAATCAAATACTTCACATTGTTTCCATTGTGGATCTGCTAGTCATTTAGCAAATGACCAGTCATGCCCTGCTAAAACCTCAAAGTGCGGATCATGTGGAAAAGTCAGACATTTTGCTAAAGTCTGCCAAACTGCCTCGCGTTCAGTAAATGAGCTTGCAGTACCCGAAGTTACAGTGCTTAGTGTGCAAAGCTGTAACTCCAGTGGAGGTAGACTGCTGTGCAAAATTACCATTAGTGCAATGCCATAGAAGATGTGTACTCTAGACCTACTTGTGGACACAGGTTCTGCAGTCTCCATTTTGCCTGAGCATCTCTACCAGCAGTACTTCCCCAACTGTGCCTTGACTGTGCCCAAAATAAAACTGGAGACATATTCAAAGGAAAAACTAAATGTCACAGGCTGTTTATCTGCAACTGCTACCCTTCGTGACAAACAGGCAAAAACAGAGTTCTACATTGTGGAAGCAGGAACACCAATACTAGGTATGGATTTAGTGACTTCTCTTAAACTACAAATCTCAGGAGACCAGCTGCTTTCAGATGTTCCAAACACATGTACTGTTCTGCCTGCTGACACCCAGTCTGAATGGAACACTCAAGACAACAATTCTACAACAGAATTTGGCTGTGCAAAAGGATTTGTGCACAAAGTTAAAGTATGCACAGATGTGAAGCCAATACAACAAAAACTTTGACACTAACCTGGGTCAGTCCGTGATGCTGTTTCTGATGAACTCTAATGCCTGGAATCATTGAGAGAGTGGACTCATCTGAATGGGTCTCTCCAATTGTGGTGACCCAGAAGAAAACTGGCGGCATTCGCATGTGCGTTGATCTCTGTGAACCAAACAAGGCTGTTGTAGTAGACAGTCACCCTCTACCTCTCATCGAAGACAAACTGTTGCTTTTGCCTCCCGTAGCTTATCAAAAGCTGAAAGGAAATATTCCATTGTAGAAAAAGAAGCACTGGGATGTGTCTGGGCTGTTGAGAAATGGCGTACGTGGCTATGGGGTAGAAAGTTCCTTCTTCGCACAGACCACCAGGCCCAGACTACTTTACTGACCACAAAGGGAAACAATCGGGCTGGAATGTGCATTGCTAGATGGTCTGCTCGTCTGCTGGAATATGATTATGATGTTCAGTACAGAACTGGATCCTTAAATTCTGTTGCTGATTGCCTTTCTAGATTGCCCTTGCCTGTTACAGACAATGCGTACCAAGAGACGGTGGAGACCGTGGCAACTGTATATGAAGGCCTCACTGCTATTTTGCAAGAAGAATTTCAAGCTGCTTGCATATCCTGTCCTGTGCTGACAAAGCTGCGTTCACTGATGTTGGAACGCTGGCCTGCTTATCAAAAGAAACAAGACCCTGACATGTCTTCAATCTACCAGATTCAAAATGAACTAGCAACAGTGGACAGTTGTATTGTGAGAGGGACTCATCGTATTGTATTTCCAGTATCCCTATAGAAGAAGATCATAGACCTTTCTCATGAGAGTCACCAGGTTATAGTACGCACTAAACAGTGGCTGCGTGAAGTGTACTGGTGGCCTAAGATGGACTCTCACATAGAAGCTGTGATTAAAGAATGTGCCACCTGCAATCAACATGACAAAATCGCTGTAACTCACACTGCACCGCTCCAGCCACTGCCTTTACCAGAAGCGGCTTGGGGCAAAGTCGCGTTGGACATTGTTGGGCCTTCTGAGGTTGCTCCCCCTGATTGTCACTATGTAATCACACTGGTGGACTACTACAGTAAATGGCCTGAAGTTGCCTTTGCTTCCCAGGTGGACACACACACTGTAATTAGGTTCCTGACTTCAATCTTTAGCCGGGAGGGAAATCCTAGTGAGCTTGTCTCAGACAATGGGACACAATTCACTTCAAGAGAATTCAGTGATTTCATGCGGGAAAGGGGAATCAAGCATCTGAAAATCATCGGCATACTACCCTCACGCAAATGGTGAAGTTGAACATTTTAAACGTATTTTGAAGGATTATCTACAAACAGCTTTGATAGAAGGAGTGTCACGGAAATCCTTTGTGCTTAAATTTCTTATGGACTATAGAGCAACTCCTCATGCTACAACAGGAGTCTCACCTTCACAGCTGCTTCATGGACGACAACTGTGAACCAAGCTACACATTGTTCAACCAACTACACCGGTCCAGAATGACAAGGAAATGTGCCAATGGGTAGAACAGAAACAAAAGCAAATGAAAGAATACACAGATAAGCGCCTCAGCACACAAGCTCCAAGATTTCAGTTTGGAGATCTAGTGAGGGTAAAGAAACCATGGAAGACCAAAAAGGGAGAATCTAAATATTCCATTCCAAGAGTCGTGGTGAGGAAGAAAGGCTCCAGTACCTACCAGCTGGATGACGGAAAAATATGGAATGCATCTCATCTGTCCGCCTTACCTGAAATGATGCCAAGGTTGGATATGGGTAGTGCGACAGATCAACCTGATCCACAACTGAGAGAGCCTGCACCTGCAGTTGTTTCCCCTAGAGGGGTTCAAATAAGAAATCTTCTTCGATGGACTAAGGAATTTGTAATGGACTAAAACTTAAAAAAGGGAAAATGTTGTGTTATGGAAGTACTGTTATAGAGTTCTACAGTTGACCACTAGAGGGGGTAGTCCGATTCTGAGAGAGATTAAGAAACGAAGTGTATTGTGGTTGTACTAAGATGGAGGAATAAAATTGTTCAGTTTATAAATTGCTGCTCTCATTCTCTTTATTAAAGAATACCAAGACATAACACACACTTCTCTCGATTGATGTTGAAATGTCTGTGGTCAGAAAGTTGTATGTATAATAACTGATGTCAGATTAATTTGATAAAAAGTTTAGACAGTAAATTAATTCAGTAAAAAATTCATAGAGACATTGGGTTCATTTGATTAGTAGTGTATTTTATATTGTAATTTAACACTTAAACCTTTCTGTTTTGTTTTTAGCTGTTCTTCATCTTCAAGAGAAACTGGGTAAGAGCTGTGTTTTTGGTTTACTACACAGATTTGGATCTTTCCTGATCCAGCATCAGATGTGCAATTAAGTGATAACTGTAGGGTCTGGGCAGAGGCGCTGGAACAATTTTTATAGTGGGGGTGCTGTAAGCCATTGAACAAAACTGTAAACCCTGTATATGATGGAAGCCATGCAAAGCCACCCTCAGCACCCCTAGTTCCAGCACCCCTGGGTCTGGGTGTATATGACTCCTGACTAGATGAACAATGTTACTTGAGAAATGAGTCAATCACCTGCCTCTGTACTGATGAGTGTACAAGACAGACACATGACTCTGACTAGATGAACAATGTTACTTGAGAGATGAGTTTATTCTACTCTTTGTACAGTATGAATATGGAGGTTCATACTGGAATACACACTGGCATTCAGGAAGCCCTCTCTCTTGCCTGTTTGTCTGTGCTGAGGAGGCTGTGGGCTCCAGCATGTGGCTCCTCAGTGAGTTCTGAGCAGATCAGAGCAGTCAGTTCATAGGCAGGGAGCTCCACTGTAGGGGTGTGTCCAGTACACTAGTGCCTGTGTGCTTGAGTCCTGCACACCATCTCTCTGCTGGATCAGAGCAGTCAGTTCATAGGCAGGTAGTTCCACTGTAGGGGTGTGTCCAGTACACTAGTGCCTGTGTGCTTGAGTACTGCACACCATCTCTCTGCTGGATCAGAGCAGTCAGTTCATGGGCAGGTAGCTCCACTGTAGGGGTGTGTCCAGTACACTAGTGCCTGTGTGCTTGAGTCCTGCACACCATCTCTCTGCTGGATCAGAGCAGTCAGTTCATAGGCAGGTAGTTCCACTGTAGGGGTGTGTCCAGTACACTAGTGCCTGTGTGCTTGAGTACTGCACACCATCTCTCTGCTGGATCAGAGCAGTCAGTTCATAGGCAGGTAGCTCCACTGTAGGGGTGTGTCCAGTACACTAGTGCCTGTGTGCGTGAGTCCTGCACACCATCTCTCTGCTGGATCAGAGCAGTCAGTTCATAGGCAGGTAGCTCCACTGTAGGGGTGTGTCCAGTACACTAGTGCCTGTGTGCTTGAGTCCTGCACATCATCTCTCTGCTCAAGGTCACACCATGTCAGTCACATCTAGGCTTCTAGCTACTCGATACAAAGGCTAATGTACAGTTCAATGGTGCTCAACAGATTGATTTTACACCTTAGTGTTCAGAATGTAATCCAGCTCTTTTTTTTCTCAGAGTCTATGAGGCGCACCCTTAAATCAGGTATGTAGAGTGTGTGGAAATCCACAGCCTGACTCACCCCAGCACAGCCCTGCCGGTTAGTGTGTGCTACACATCTTCTGAACTGTAGAAAGTACAGGAGGAGTGATTGTAAAATAATGCTCTCTGTATTTCTGTGTTCTAGAATGGAAGTGGATCCTCAGCTCAGCAGGTATGTGTCTCTTCAGTGGATTCCTTTCACAGTGGAGGGTAAAAGAGCAGCGAGGAGCCCCGTTTCACTCACTGTGTTTACATCTATATTTACATTGTGCCCCATTTAAACCTCTATGCACTCCCAGCTCAGCTAACACCAGCCTCGTGTGCCTCCCAAAAGTAATATTGAAAAGGAGAGGAGAAAGTGTGTTTAGTTATAATGTCCCAGATTGTGAACTCACTGTGAAGTGAAGATCACATGCAGACACTGCAGGGGTCCATATGTTACACTTTGACATGCATCTAGAGAACTGCTGATCTGATTGTGATGAAACTTGGTACAGACATTCTTTATACACATTATTAAGAGTGTCACAATCTGGAGACTCTTAATAATCTTTATCTACTCTCCTCTCCTGCTCTCCTGAATGGGGATGCATATCCCAGTGTATACTACTGGTAGAGCTTCTGATTTTATCATCCATGTGTCTGTCACAGCTGAGAAACATGTTCATAGTAACATTGATTTAAATACAAAAAACATTCTGACTCTCTTAGGCTGGCATTCTGAATATGAAGACCAGTTACGACAATTAAAGACTCAGAGCAAGATCAGTGACTTTTTTAAACCAGCTCTCTCTGTCTCTGAACAACGCTGATTATGTACAGTAGATATTTTGACTGTTGTTGGGTGTGGCAAAGTGGTTAAGTGGATACAGGTACAGGTGTGATGCAGTGTGTAATGACGCAGACAGAGAGATTTATAATCCAGTTTGGAAATATTTATTATTGTATCCAGGTCTGGTGACCAAATAATAAGACCCCGGCAATACACAACAATGTTTGTTGCATGGAGTAAATAACAACAGGGTTGCAGTCCCAAATAATAAACACAGATATATACGTCCCACAATATACCAACATGGTCACCAGTCCTGGGTGCGTGCAGTAGTGCTCGTGGTGGGTTATACAAGTTCATCAGTGACAGTAGTGCAGTGCTGTTCCGGCTTTTGTGCTGGCCCTTGGCGAAAGCTACGGAACGTGTTAGCCGTCTAGTAATTACAAACAAGACAATTACAGACAAACAAACAAAACACTCACGATACGTATATTTTCACAGGGTCTCTCACAGTCCTTCCAGGTTCAAAACAAAACGAAATCGAAGGAACAGATTGCATCTCCACCTCCTTTTATGCCGTCACACATGACCCCTTGGTAATCGAGTGCAGCCACCCCTCCAATCTGCAACTACCACGTTGTTTCCCTTCTGGGTCAATGTGCTAATGGAACTGAGTCCCACCCCCTTTCTAGCTGGCTGACTTCCCTTGAACCCTGGGAAAGAACCGTCAGGCCAGCCCGTTAAGGGAACTCTGTTCTCGCTGCTTAGCACCCTCACAGGTCAGGAGGGAGATTTACAACCAAGAATCATTGTATTTCTGTCACATTGGCATTATATTATATTTGTATTATTGTGTTTTTTGAGTTTTCAATTGATAGCACGGAGATTTCCCAAACAGTAAACTCAATCTCGGCCAATCCGTGTCCCAATCTGCACAGATTAACAGGGGTCTATTGTATTCATATTTTGAATATATTTCTAAAGAATTCTGGCTTTAAAACTGCAATAGTAACATTGTAAAATGTGTAACTGAAATAGTAACATTGTAAAATTCTCAAAGGAAGACGAAAAGCAGAACTGGATGAACAAAAAGCTCATGTGTCTTTTTTATTACTGAAATTGAATTTACACCAAACAGAAATATACATACAAAACACAGAGCGCATGCATGAAAACATTTCTCTATACCATGTAACAGAATTACTTAAAACCAAGACAACCCACTACTTCTGGTAAATCAATCAATCAGCCACAATCAAATCAAACAGATTTTCTGATATTCAATACCCAATACTAACTGCCTTGCTATTTTTTACGTTGATTTTAGCATATGATTTAATGACTTATAAACAGCACATCGTACAGTTTTCTTTCATAATTTACATTTTATATACCAGCGCTATTTCACTACTTTGAAATGAGACTGATGCGGGATCGCTTTCATCATCAGAATGAATTTCTGAAACCATCTCAGCAACAATCTCCACAGAAAAAAACTTACAACTTTAAAAGCTCATTTAAATGAAATCAGTTTTGCTATTAACCCGTTTCTCAATTGTGATAAATGAAATTCTAAACAGGCATCAATTGAATTCTTAAAGGAGAGGAGAAAAGTCAGGGCAAAACAAAGAAATCAGAAGCCCTAATTATAAGTATGTACCCTCCTTCCTCATACCCTCATCTCCTCCTCATTCCCTCCCCTCCCTACATTATACCATCCTCTCCCTCCATCATACCCTTCTCTTCCTCCATCATACCTTCCTCTCCTTCCATCATACCCTCCCTCATACCCTCCTCCCCACCCTCACACCCGCCATCATACCCTCCCTTCCCTTCATCATAGCCTTCCCTCCCTCCCTCATACCCTTTTCTCCCTCTCTCCATCATACCCTCCTCTCCCTCTCTCTCCTCATCACTCTCCTGTCCCTCCCTCATACTTTCCACTCCCTCCCTCCCTAACTAATAATAATAATAATAATAATAATAATAATAATAATAATAATAATAATATCTCCTCTCTGCTCCACAGTTGACGTGACTCTGGACCCTGAAACAGCATACCCCTGGCTCACCCTGTCTGTGGAGGGGAAACGAGTGAGACTGGGAGAGACACGGCAGGATCTCCCTGACAATCCAGAGAGATTTGATTACAGGTCCTGTGTGCTGGGCAGGGAGGGCTTCACTTCGGGGAGACGCTACTGGCAGGTGCAAGTGGGGGGGAATACATGGTGGAGATTAGGAGTCAGCAGAGAGTCTGCCAAGAGGAAGGGGGGGTTCAGCACGACCCCCAAGCAGGGTTACTGGGCTGTGTGGTGGGAGGGTGGTAATAAAGATGAGTTCACTGCTCTCACTGACCCCCGAACCCCCCTCCCCCTGAGCCTGAAGCCCCGCAGGCTGGGGGTGTATCTGGATTATGAGGAAGGGCAGCTCTCCTTTTACAATGTGGAGACCAGATCTCACATCTACACTTTCACTGACATGGAGCTCAATCCCAATGAGAAACTCTATCCACTCTTCTATACATACAGTATGACAGACCTTGTGTTGGAGTCCCCTGACCCTGACCCTGTCAGCGCTGCAGATTAAACACACATTGCTGTCTGAACCAGGAAACTATTCAAACAGCTCAGACAATCTCCTATTCACTTCCACTGACACTCTCTCTGCACTCTTCCTCTCTGCACCACCTCTCCTTTTCTGCTCTCTTCTCTCCCTCTCCTTGTCTCTCCCCTCTCTCCTTCTCTCTTCTTCTCCCCTCTCCCGAGTACATCTCACATATAAAGTTTGGTGGTTCTAGCTTGTCGGGAAGTAGGTCAAAAAAGGCAATTAGCTGGATCTGTGATGTCTGCTCAGTTTCCCCTGACAGACAGGGCTGTCCTCTGTCCTTTACTGTTTGCCATCTTGTTGGAGCTTCTGGCAAAGGTGGTTAGGCAGAGCACAGTGATTACTCCTATTGACATTCAGGGCACTAAACACCATGTATGTGGATGATGTATTGTTATATCTTGCAGATATATCTAATTCCCTCCCTAATGCGTTGCAGTTGTTTGATTTTTTTTTTTTTTGGTTCTTTTTTCCGGTTAACTGGTGTAAATCTGCTTTGCTGCCCTTAACCCTTTGAGTAGTACGGATGTAACACGTGTGTTTTGTGTTTCTTTTTATTATTATTAGTACTGTTTTATTTTAGTTTATTTAGTTATTGATTGGTTTGTTTACATTCCTGTCCCCTTTTGCACAGCTGCTGCTGGTCAGACTACTGGCTCCATTGTGTGTCTGTTCCCCTTCCTCCAGACATGCCGTGGCTGTATCAGCATGAGGTGATCTCACATCTTCCACCTGCAGTCAATCTACTGATTATCTCCTTTTAAAAAGGAGATGCAGAGAGCAAACGGAGAACAAGCTGGGTGTTGTAAAGCTGCTACTGGTGACTGACGGGCTGTTGGAATCTGGAGAGAAGCTGAGAGCGAGCGAGAGTTAGCAGAGGGTAAAAGGAAAATTTGGAATCTGTGCTCATCTACATCAGTACCTGTACTAGAAACTGATGGTAGTAGAGTAGGGTGTGGTGAGCTGGTCCTTTTAGACTTCTTTTTTATTGTTGTAGAACAAGAAGAAAAAGAAGTTTCCTTGCAGACCTATTCAGTATTTTTTTTTCTCTCTGCTAGTACTCTCAGCTCCGCTCCAGCAGCGTGTCAGTCTGGTGTTTGTGTGGATGTGTGGGTATTGTTAATATTATGCGCAGCCGGCACATTGTTTTAAACTGTTTTGTTTAGTTTGTTGCATTATAGGAGTCTCATAGAGGAGTGTGTTATTGAAGTATATTCCTACCATTGTATATTAATGCAATTAGCCATTTTCTCTGTTAAGTCGCTGTTAACTTGTACCTTGCTACTTTTGTTTGTTTTATAAAATTAACTACACTGAGTTACGTCAGGTCGTTTTATATGGGGCTTGTGTATCTTAGTTTTACTGTAGTTTTTGTTTTAGATTAGAAACACTTATTTGTGTTATTGCACGTTTGTAATAGAAATCATGCTTTATTGTGATTGTTGTGTTTATTTTATTATTGTTGGGTTTTATCTTAATTGATTATCAGAGTGTTTTGCTTTGTTTTGGTTTATCATTTTGTTCTATTGTATTATCTGTTGAAACTGGCCTGCCTCTGCCCCCTCTCTGGGTTGTCTGGAATTGTGAAAGGGTTAAATTGTCTTTTGAATTTGTTAATATTTGCTGAATTTCTCCTCCTGTCTACAGTTGTTCTGTTCTGTAATAAAAGATTTGTTGATTTTTTAACTTGCCTCTCTGGTATTTGTGACAAGGGAAGGACTCCTATTGAAAACACAATAAAAGAACCTGTGTGCTAAGCATAATATTTTTATTCAATTATTTTATATATAAATTTTGGGATTCAATCCCAAATGGCATAGCCGGCTACAAGTATTTTAAATTAATTACGATTTACTGTTATCCAGGGTTACAAGACTATCCTCAGTATACAGTCGCAACACTGAGGTCTGCTGCTGGACTACAGTCTGCACGTTTTATAAAAGAAAACACAAGTCAGGCTGATCAGATTAATGGGCTTGAAATCCCTTTAATATGGATATGATGACAGTTGTTTTTTTTTTGTATGTTCTCTTCACAATTAACAGATTTATAATTTTATTAAACAAAAACTAATTTATTTCAGTTCACAATCACATTTAAAAATAGATATCCTATGTGTTATGTTTTCTGATCTCTGTATGCTGCTGATCAAGCTTGAACCGCACATGTTATTGTGTTGGTTGTATTTGTAATTTCTAAATTATTGCCCCTAGTACATTTTGGAGGTGGTCTCAATGGGTAAATTTCCTGGTTAAATAAATACATGAATAAATACATTTTAAACAATTTTATTTACAGTTAAGGATAATAAAACCAATAGCATCAGTAATAAAACACATTTAAATTCAATGGATGTAGTAATTGTAACAATTTAATATGCAATTAAAACTGAGATTAATATTAATTTTTTTAATCGTGAGATTAATCGCGATTTTTTTTTTTTAATTATTTGACAGCCCTAATTTTAAATTATAGGCCCAATTAAGGGATTATTTAACTATTCAAAACATTTCTTCCTAATTGAGAATTGTTCAATAATGAGAGTAATTGAACTCTAATTAGATAATTGACATTTCTATTAATAGGCTACATTGTGTATGCGTTTGCTGGTGTGCCGTCATGAGTTCCGAGTCTGAACCTGAAATCCCACTGACACAGACAACATATTGTGTTATAAGTGAAGATAGCAACGAGGACTTTGTTTTAAATTTAGACCATGAAGGGGGCATTAGAAAAATAAAAAGAATGAAAAAAACAAAGGAGAAAGCGGAAAGTAAGCGTTTTGCTGCACCTAAAACGGATGAAGAAGTTAATATCTTTGCAAGCGATCGATTTTCTGGAAGTACTCGCGCAAAATGTAAATGGGCTGTGAATCTGTTTGAAGTTTGGTTAAATGAAAGGAATTCAAAAGCTGACTTTAAATCTGAGATGCGTGTAATTAGTGGAGATTTAGTCAATATGGATCATGCTGCTTTGTCATACAGCCTTAGCTGTTTTGTGACAGAAGTAAGAAAATGTAACGGAGAGGAGTACTGTGGTAATTCACTATACGAACTTGTAATGTGTAGACAGCATTTTCTAAGACTGCAGGGACGCACTTTAAGTTTCTTAAATGACCCAGCAATGAAGCACAAGAAAATATATTGTACTGAACTGTGTGCTGAAATTGGAAATAAATTATGTTTAAATGGTATAAAATTATAGCTAATTGTTGTTTTAATTGCTGCTTATTAAAAAACACACGCTTTTTTTTTGTCAATTGTTTGTGACTGTGGTTTGTTAACGAATCCACAGTTTTCTGTGGATTCATAGCTCAAAGTGTGGATTCGTTTATCAACAATTCATCTGCCCCGCACTCCCCTTCTCTTCAAAGCCACACTGCCACTTTAGTTAGACAATTCGTAGATATAATCTACTGAAAGATCAAAGAAATCAAATAAACCACGGTAAGGTTGAATCGGTAAAATGACGCATCAACGGCACTGAAATTATTTTAAAAAATGGGAGTAAAAAATCACCAGTGTGGAGTACACATGTTACACTATGGAAACAATAATAAGACTAAATACAATCACAATGAGGGCTTGGAACAGTCTGCACGTTTTATAAAAGAAAATATCAAACTGTGGGCTTGAGAATCCCTTTAAATATCAATTGTGGCTAGGCGCTTATTTTTAAACAAACAAACTAATATTCCATAAGCTCCCATTGCCTCTGCTTGTGTTATCCCTGCTCTGTGGAGACATAAAGAGGACTGGTCTCCAATCCACCACCTTCAGAGGAATAGAAAAATAAAGAACTGAAAGAACATTTGAAAAATCACTGAGATGTGTGCTTACTGATTACTAGTGAGTGGAGTAGCTGCTCTCTGTCTCTGTGTCCTGCTCGTTCGATGTGAAGGTGCTGCTGTATTAACCTGCACATTAATGAGATCACACTGTCAAACCCAACCCAACATGCAAATCAGTACTGTGCAAGACATCGAGACATCTTTTATTGCAGATTCACAAAGAAACCCATTCCCAATACAACCTGATTGCTGATCATTAACTTAATTAACTATCAACAATTAAAAAAAAAAAACTTTACATATGTATCCAGGGAAATAAACAGTGGCATAAAAAACATATTTTTTATCCCCCACTTCAATATGACCAATGTTACACTGGTTACAATTATAATTAATCAGTATTTACAAATAATCCTGGTTGAACAAAAAAATAACTTCAGTAAATCTGTTCACTTTACCTACACATACCCTGAACCACCTAGCCATCCAGATTGGAAACCCAGGCCTCCAGAAAAAGGTGGGACAGATTGTCTAGTGCAAACATTAACCCACAGCACCACCTACCCATCCAGATTGGAACCCAGGCCTACAGAAAGATGACAGACTAGTCTTGTGCATTAACATTAACCCACAGCACCACCTGCAATCCAGATTGGAACCCAGGCCTCCAAGAAATAATAATAATAATAATAATATTCCCACAGATCCCTAGGTTTTCAGATTGGACCAATGTTACACTATATCAATGAAAATGACCACCTAATCCAGTTGGATTTACAAATGAATTTGTCTAGAAACAAAAAATACCTTTAGCAAATTGACCCTTTCCAGACAAACCCCTAGAACCGCCTAGCCATCCAGATTGGAACCCAGGCCTCCAGAGAAAGATGACAGACTAGTCTAGTGCATTAACATTAACCCACAGCACCACCTAGCCATCCAGATTGGAACCCAGGCCTCCAGAGAAAGATGACAGACTAGTCTAGTGCATTAACATTAACCCACAGCACCACCTAGCCATCCAGATTGGAACCCAGGCCTCCACAGAAAGATGCCAGGCTAGTCTAGTGCATTAACATTAACCAACAGCACCACCTAGCCATCCAGATTGGAACCCAGGCCTCCAGAGAAAGATGCCAGGCTAGTCTAGTGCATTAACATTAACCCACAGCACCACCTAGCCATCCAGATTGGAACCCAGGCCTCCAGAGAAAGGTGACAGACTATCCTGATGCATTAACAATAGCCACCCATAACTATTACACACTCAATAGTGCTACATTTAGAAATACTAAAAGAAAGTATTTCTTAACATTAACATAAACCCAGTGCAGCACCTAGCCCCCGCCCCCCCCTGCTAGGACCCCAGGCCTCCACAGCAAGGTGAAAGGCAGGACACCAGTATTGATTTGCAGACAGGTTGCTTTCCCCATGTGACATATCTCGAGTGTTTTGCATGATCACATTTGAATCAAAGGCGAGCCACAGGACCGGTCTGCTGTGGAGCGCCTTTGATTCAAATATGATAATGCAAAACAGTCTGTTCTTTTTTGCTTGTTCTTTTTTTTCTATATGCAGTGAATCACAGAACCTTTATTGATTTATTTTTAAACGTTTTTTTTAATGATTTTAAGTTATAGACCCAATTAAGGGATTATTTAACCATTCAACAGTTCACCTGGGTTTCCAAATGGCCAGTGTTAAGTTATATCCATTTATAAACAACAATGATAAGTACAAAACGATTTACAAAGGATTTGTCGATAAAGACAGGGGTGACCCGGCTGTCTGGAGGCTCATCAATATGGTAACAATATCTAAGAAGTGTGATAAATCAAACCTGGGCAGGTACAGACCTATCAGCCTTACGTCCAGGACATGTTAAACTATGGAAACAATAATAAGACTATCCTCAGTATACAGTCACAACACTGAGGTCTGCTGCTGGACTACAGTCTGCACGTTTTATAAAAAGAAAATACAAGTCAGGCTGATCAAACTAATGGGCTTGAGAATCCTTTAAATATCAATTGTGGCTAAGCCGCTTATTTTTAAACAAACTAATATTCCATAAGCTCCCATTGCCTCTGCTTGTGTTATCCCTGCTCTGTGGAGACATAAAGAGGACTGGTCTCCAATCCACCACCTTCAGAGCAATAGAAAAATAAAGAAATGAAAGAACATTTGAAAAATCACTGAGATGTGTGCTTACTGATTACTAGTGAGTGGAGTAGCTGCTCTCTGTCTCTGTGTCCTGCTCGTTCGATGTGAAGGTGCTGCTGTATTAACACCTGCACATGAATGAGATCACACTGTCAAACCCAACCCAACATGCAAATCAATACTGTGCAAGACATCGAGACATCTTTTATTATAGATTCCCAAAGAAACCCATTCCCAATACAAACAGGGTGAATACTTATCTAATGAAGACTTTTCAGGTTTTTACTTTAATTAATTTGTTTTTTTCAACAATTTTTTCAAAAAAAAACCTTTAAAGTGTTGAGTAGGTTGTGTAAATCAAAGTGGCAAAAAAATCATTTAAATGCATCAAGATTTCAGGTTGTAACACAACAAACTGTGAAAACATCCAAGGGGGTGAATACTAACTATAGGCACTTACATAGTGAAAAGTTTGAATTAAAATCAAAAAAAGTAATGTTAAGACCTCAATCTAGAATATTGTGTTCAGTTCTGGTCAACCACTACAAAAAGGATAGAAAGAGTGCAAAGAAGCGACCAGAATTATTCCAGGTTTTAAAGGCATTCATATGCAGACAGGATCAAATAATTGAATCTATTCAGTCTTGAACAAAAAGACTAAAAGATGATCTGATTCAAGCAGGACTTTTTTTTTTACCTGAAAAGCAACAAGGACCAGGGGTCCCAAATGGAGATTAGATAAAGGGGCATTCAGAACAGAAAATAGGAGGCACTTTTTTTGCAAACAGTGAATTTTCCCCCATGTAACCAACTCCCCAGTAATGTTGAAGCTGACACCCAGGGAACCTTCAAAAGCTGCTTGATGGATTCTGGGATCAATAAGTGGACTAACAACCAAACGAGAAGATGGGCAAAGTCTGTTCTCCTCTTTTTGTAAACTTTTTATGTTCTAACCTGTGAGCTCCCCCACTCGCCACTGGATCCATTTTTCAACTGCCCAGCCAGTCTGTGACATCTCTTTTTGGAGGCTGCCTGCAACTATTCAGACAGGGGCAGCTTCAGTTTGGATTGACCAGTTGTCCAGGATATCCCCCTCTGTCCCAAAAGGAGTCTCCCTCAGATGGGTTAGAAAGGATCTACAGCGGCTGAGCCTTTGAGGAGGGGTGTCAAGAGCCCCAGAGCAGAGACACACAGAACACCACATCTTGGAAGTTTGCATTCAACAGGAAATAGTTAGAGTGAAACCCTGCTTCAATGTTCCCCCAGATTTTCATGAATTGTTTTTCATTATACCACAGCTTTATTATAGATCTTTCTTCTAGCTGAATAAATACATCATCTGTGGTCTGACCGCTAGGACTGTCTGCAACCCCAAAAAGTTAGTCAATACAATAATAATAATATATAATAATAATAATAAATTAATTTAAATAATAGAAAATAAGTCAACTTATTTTCCTTTCTACATGAATCTGTGTATGTAATCAGTTTATCATCATACAAAATCAAACTTATCCCTGAATTGTGGAGATTTTGCCATGTTCTTACTGGTTTTCTTTTACAATTAACTTTTCTAGGAAGAGAAAACCTCGAAATCTAAAGATGATTTGAAAAATGTTTGAGATCAAGCTGCTCAGCTCAATACGGGGCAGTGTGTGGAGTAGTGATTAGTGCTCTGGACTCTTGACCAGAGGGTCCTGGGTTCAATCCCAGGTGGGGGACACTGCTGCTATTAACCTTGAGCAAGATGAGATCAGATTGCTCAAAAAACCCAACTGTAAAATGGTTAATTGTACGTAAAAAATAATGTGATATCTTTTAACAATTGTAAGTTGAATACCCATTCCCAATAATAAATAAATGAATAATTTAATCAATCTCCCCTTTTCAGAATCCCCTCTTGTCAGTTTAACAGGGGTGTTTTTTGCATTCCCAGTATTTTGGCTCAATTTAAAAAAATCCCTTCACTTCCTCTCACTAACCACAGACACGTATTTCCTTCTCAACAAATGAATGGAAAGCAGAGCTGACTGCACTGTATATAGTGTTCTGTTTAAACAAGGGAAGTAATGTTTACATTTACAATGCGCTACTAAGACCTCATTAAAATTACTGCAGCATCGGAATATATTTTAAAAAAGAATAAAAAGGGGTTACACCTGACCACTAGGATTTAACTTCCAGGTTTTGCAGGCATGGAGATTACACACACAGGCAAAAACTGGGTGAATCTATTCAGTCTTGAACAAATTACCATTGCAGGCATGGATTGATTCACACAGGAGCAATGAACTTTTGAGGAAAAATTTAACAAGGACCAGGGTCACAAATTGCAGGCATGGAGATTACACACACAGAGCAATGAACTGGGTGAGGAGGTGATTTTTACTCTAGTCATTACCATTGCAGGCATGGAACCAACACACAGAGCAAAGAACTGTTGAGGAGGTGATTTACCCTGGGATCCATTGCAGGCATGGAGCTTACACACATGAATGAACTGGGATGAGGAGGTGACTAACAACCAAGTCATTACCATTGCAGGCATGGAGATTACACACATTTGTAATGAACTGGGTGAGGAGGTGAATTAAGCTCCCCACTACCATTGCAGGCATGGAGACTGCCCACACAGAGCAATGAACTGGGTGAGGATGCATTAGGCTCTAGTCATTACCATTGCAGGCATGGAGGGGTCCCACACTGTCCCAGCAATGAACTGGGTGAGGGGGTGAATTAACTCTAGTCATTACCATTGCAGGCATGGAGGCAACACACAGAGCAAAGAACTGACAGAACACACCACTTGTAGGTTTGCATTCAACAGGAGAATAGTTAGGCAATGAACTGGGTCAAGGTGATTGAACTCTAGTCATTTTCCATTGCATTGCATGGATTATACCACACACAACAGATCAATGAACTGGGTGAGGAGGTGAATAAATACATCATCTGTGTTGCAGGCATGGAGATTACACACACAGAGCAATGAACTGGGTGAGGAGGTGAATTAATAATAATCATTACCATTGCAGGCATGGAGATTACACACACAGAGCAATGAAAATGGGTGAGGAGGTTTTAACTTTCTCATTAATCTTGCAGGCATGGAGATTATCACAGAGCAATGAACTGGGTGAGGAGGTGAATTTATTTTGTCATTACCATTGCAGGCATGGAGATTACACACACAGAGCAATGAACTGGGTGAGGAGACCTCGTAATCTAAAGATGACCATTGCAGGCATGGAGATCAAGCTGCTCACACAGAGCAATGAACTGGGTGAGGAGTGATTAACTCTCTGGATTACCATTGCAGGCATGGAGGTTCAATCCCAGGTGGGGAACTGAGTGAGGAGGTGATTTAACAAGATGCATTACCTTTGCAGGCATGGAGATTCCAAACACAGAGCAATGAACTGGTTAAGGAGGTGATTGAAAAAAAATAAGTCATTACCATTGCAGGCATGGAGATTACACCAGAGCAATGAACTGGGTGAGGAGGTGAATTAACTCTAAATCATTACCATTGCAGGCATGGAGATTACACACAAAAAGCAATGAACTGGGTGAGGGGTGATTTAACTCTAGTCATTACCATTTAAGGCCTGGAGATTACACA